>JALIZH010017516.1:0-24705 GCA_030522465.1 Rhipicephalus appendiculatus
AACGAAACGACCGCGAGCGCTCCATGGGCGTGGCATGCAAGTCATGTCGCACATGACAAGTCATGATTTTCATATTACCACTAGTCATTTATGTTCTTCATACAGTCACGTCACTCAATACCAAGTTTGGTGTATATCAAGCTAACGAAACGGCCGCGAGCGCGCCATGAGCGTGGCATGTAAATCATGTTGTTCATGACACGCACGTCATTATTTGCATATTACCACCTGTCATTTATGTTCGTCATACACTCACGTCACTCAATCCGAAATTTGGTGTATATCAAGCAAACGGAATGGCAGCGAGCGCGACATGAGCGTGGCATGTAAATCATACTTTTCATGACAAGTTAGTCATGATTTTCATGATATGACCTGCCATTTATGTTCGTCCTACGGTCATGTTATGCCATACCAAATTTGGTATAAATCCCATTAACGATACGGCCAGGAGAGCACAAAGTCGTAGGCGGCTAGATAGATAGATAGATAGATAGATAGATAGATAGATAGATAGATAGATAGATAGATAGATAGATAGATAGATAGATAGATAGATAGATAGATAGATAGATAGATAGATAGATAGATAGATAGATAGATACGCTCAAACTCGCCGAAGTTCGCTAAGAAATGCTTCGCATTTAAAAAAAATGCAAAGGAGAACAAGAAAAAAAATTGGGGGACGCTTAAGCTTCGCTTTTTAAGAGCTGAACGCCATAGCGAGATCCTGTCCCTAGAGCGTACTCCACCCACTTAGTGCGTACTCTGTAATGGGTAGCATGCTTTAAATCACGAGCAATTATGCGCATGAAATGTTTTCGAACTTGCTATGCCCCCACTACGTGGTCTAAGGAAAGACGCGCGGCAACGTGTCTACTTTTGTAATCGGTGGCCGGTTTTAAACCACGATGTCGTTGTGATAATTACATGTCTGACGCCAGATGGCAATGTGCGCTTGTACCACGCAATATTACTGCGATATTACACGTTGTATTGTGACGCATGTATACAAGACCAAATTTTCTTCACTTGATTTCCAAGCATAGGAAGTTATTTTCACTGAATTTCCAAGCGTAGGCGTGGCTGTGTGGTAGAACACCTGCTTGCCACGCAGACAACGTGGGTTCGATCCTCACTCGAACCCGGAAATTTTTATTATTTATTTTATTTGCATCTTTCTTGATTTTTTTGGTCATGGACAAGATGATGATTTTTCGCTCGCAAGCAACGACGCCGACGCCGGAATTTCTGCGAAACGAGATCTTTAACGCTATCGTGTCAAAAAGGAGGAAAGATAGAGAAAATCGAAGAGAACCAACGAAGGCTGTCCAGCTCCGCACTTCCTTCACGCTTGGCACCACTAGGGCGAAGCTGCCTTAATATCTCAATTGTTTGACAGAGACCCTATAATAGAGCGATATTTACAAATTCCGTGAGGGCAACGCGCCGTATGATCAGGGAAAGAAAGGAACGGGAACAACCCTCTTGGATTCAGTTAAATGACAGCTGTAGGTGATACTTAGAACACACTGATGTCTATCCGGAAACATTGCACACACTAGCTTTCTTTCTAAAATAATCCGGCTTCCCAGCTCTGGTATCCAATATATGTACATTATCATCCGTACCTTTCATTCGGGACAGACATCTCTGCTGAACTCAGCGTAGATTTCTTCTCGTTTGAGCACTGTTTCCCCGTGTATCGATGATGACGAACTGTAGTGGTTCATCGCCAGCGCTTGGATTGGGAACGGCGCTCGTCGTCGAAGTGTGCACCCTACTGTTATGGTTGGCCACCGTACAGACGATTACTCTTCTCTTATGAGCACTTTAAATTGCGAGTTAGCCCGAGCATGGTTGAAATGCCAATCATGCTTAGTATGCTGCACAAAATATACTGGTCATCAAGGCAAGATCCAGTGTGATGTTGAACGCGCTGTAATACTGAATAAAATATCTGCTCTAACCCGCGTATTGCGAAGTATTCATCTGACGTATTCGCACTAGGCTGATTCATAACAAGAAAAAAACAGTAAATACTGAAGATGTGTACGCAGTAAACGTTGTAACATTCTTTCAAGTGAAACCATAAATTGAGTAGCGTGGGCTACTATCCCAGTGCTCGAGACACTCTCAGGGCCATAAAACGATGTAGTATCACAGACGAGCTTTGAAGGTAACGTCAACAAATTATGCGAGCTAGCATGCAGTTGCGGCTACTACTAACCTGCGCTTCTTCGATGTATATCAGCTCTTCTTAGAATACAGTGTGTTACCGCATTTTTATTGCTCTTTAGAGCCTCCCTAATGAACATCAAGCGCTGGTATTATAGCACGACCGCTTCGTGGCAACCAACCTGCGCATTTTCAACAGACATACTTCACGACGCCCATCATTTATGTTCCATTTTTTCGTCACAGGTACTTCGAAACGGTAACAAATAGCAGCTACATATACGTACTTTACAAGGCCTAACCTTGCATATGCATCTCCCGCCTACTTTCTCGAACTGGTTCTGACGCTATTTATTAAGAATTATTTCTGACCGAACTTTAATACCACGTTTATTAGTACTGCCTGGTAAGGGCTAGCTTTTATCTAGATTCGGTTGATGGTTGTGATTGTAGGCGATGTTTTCGCTAATTTGGCAACCATTTGTTACTTCAGGAATATTCTCTTCAAGGACTGGTAGTACAATGACGAAATTGTACAGTAAGGATTAACGACACCCAGAACTCAAAAATCGATGAAAAATGCGGACACTATAGATAAAGCTTAACATTTTGCATTTCTGGTTAAGTGACATTACGCCAGTTTCTTTCAAAGACACCCCCTTCTCTACCACCCTGAGTCGTGCTATAAATTCAATGCTCTGCAAAACTCGAAATTCGGCGAGATGATGCATAGCTTTTGGGAACCAGATATGCTCATCTTACACCGATAGCTTCGATGATCCCCCTGAACACTAAGTATTTAGCTGAGATCCCATGATGGACGGAAAAAAAAGCCAGACAGTTACGTGATCTACTCGTTGGTATATTATCACTGATGCACTGGTTTGTATATAATAGATTGTGACATAAACATTGTCTCTTCCCAAACGCTACTCACCATTCATATTCATTTCGTTTGATTTTTGCAGCCTGTAAAAGACCACGTGCATAAAGGGTACATTCGGCAACTGTGCATTTCATGGTGCGAATTTGCCGGACCTGCTTTATCTCCCTGTCCCGTCATCGTCATTTCAGTGCGGCTCTTAACTTTATGAGCTATGCTATCCTCTGCTAGCGTGCCTGGATAGCCAAGTGGTTACCATGCTCGGCTTCGCATCGTGAAAACCCGGGATCGAATGTCACATCGCCAATAAATTGTTTTCGCCAAGAATTTTGCTGTTTCCGTTTCCTACCATCGTTCTTTCTTTCTCCCTCCCTCTCTTACTATTTTTTCTTCCTCTCTACTCGCGTTCATGGCCACCGGGTTATCGCGCTGGAAAAATTGCTCGACATGTTCTAGGAGCGAAGCAGAAGATCAAGAAGACGACGACTATAAAGAAAAGGAGGAAGAGAGCACGTGCCGGTTCATAATGATCATTATCCATTTCCAATTCAGTCAAATTACGAATAGCTTAATCAGCTCCGTCGTTAAAAACTGGATGCCTTAAATTGTGACTGCCTGCAACTTTCACACATAAACAGCTGCCTTTATGTCAACACAGTGAAAAAGTTTATTACAGGGATTCTTTTCATTATTCCGCAGAATATCGCTTTAGATACAAGAAAGTATATTTTGGTCTGACTGTAATTGCTTTGTTTGCGAAGACGGATAGGTTTTGGACTTTCATAGCACCTTCACTAGAAATCGGTATCGTTATAGAAATGATATGCTCATCCTTAACTACATATAAAACTATTGGCAGACTAATTGTGTGAATATGTCTGCAGGCGCTAACACAGCGATGACATCACCAAAAAAAAATAAGACATTTTATCACAGAGGACAAAAAAAATATTTTTTATTTCCGAATAATAGGCGCAGGCAAAGGCAGAAGCCTGAGAGCTGAGTGCGGCCGAATCTCAAGCGAAAAAAGAAATACTGGCGTAGGTGTCATTAGTGGGCTATCTCTGGGTGTTAGTGGCTCTCTCTGCTAAAGCACTTGTCCTCACATAATAAGACGACAGCCCGACAGTCGGACTGAATGGCGTGATGTGCTTTTCACTATGTTACGCAATATGCTCACCACAGCTCCCATGGTTATAGCGCTGTCATAAAACATCATATGACGAGCTTGAATATCTGAAGTTTCTGCGCCTAGAAAGTGCACAAAACGCGTGACAAACTCCTCTGCGTGGGAGTTAGTGTGCGGACGCTTTGCTCGAATTGACTCAAGAAAATTTGAAGGATTTCAGGGGCGGAGAATTTCACATATGCGTAACAGCATGAAATTGCGGTTGAAAATGCTCATGCTTTTTCTCAGTGTTGTTGTAAGCAGCGTGGCCCAAGACAGCGGTATGTATTCACTTTTTATCATCCTCTCTTTAATAAATGATGCAGATGATTTGTTGTAAGCATGTCCACTTTAAAAATTCATCACACTTCCACTTTGTACCCGTACAGCTGGCAGTCATGTTCGTCTTAGAGATCAGGAAATTAGCTGTGCGATTAGCTGTATGTGAGACAGTTTTACCTCCATTCTCAGTACTTTTTTTTCTTTGGGGTGGTAACATGGTCTTACAGAAAGGCTGTGCAGGTATATAAGGACGAAAGTTTGAATACAATTTATTTAGAAATATTTTTCGTCGTTGGCGCAAAGCCTGTCCATTTTGTGCGCAGTTGCTCGACATGTTACTTCCAGTCTATAATTCCAGGAACTTTACGTTTTCACGAGCAATCGAATGTTTTGCCCTAATAGTTCTTTGTCATTTTCCCCTAAGTTTCACAGCAAGATAATGTCAAGAGCGAATGGGACGTTATTGATGCATTCTTCACTAACTCTAGTGCCTTAGAGTGCGCATTCCAGGACTTCGCAAACCACCTGTGGAGACGTGGCGAATGTCATCGGAGAGATTTATTCTCGACCTAAACGTGTTTTTATTGCAATTTCACAGGTTCGATTATGCAGGACTGTGGTGGCTGTAGAGACGCTGCAGATTGCTTCCAACATTTTTGTACACAGTTCGGTCACGCTCTGATTCCTTTATGCCTGCATGACTGTTGGGGCTTCCACCAAACCAAATGCTCCTCGTAATACTAAAACTCTATATATAAGCTTTGGTCATATTGCACTTGTTTTTCAATCACCTGATTGATATGTCGACATGGTCTGAAACTAGGCACCAATGCAAGATTTGTATAGGACTTCGAAACAGTACGCTAAGTCATGTGAATACTGCCTCCTTATTGATTGTTCAAATGTAGATAGCAATACCAGAAAAGGACGTTGCTTCGGGAAAACATTACCTTAGAGTTTCCACTTTCGACCAATTGTTCATCAAACAGCCCAAAATAACAACTGCAACTACAGCTACGGCTACTACAGCCACTACTATACCACTACTGGCACGAACAACACAAACTACTACTACTACTACTACTACTACTAGTACGACTGCTCTGTACTACTACCACTCAAATGTATGATTTGTGACATGGGGTGTTGTGAGCCGAAGTTTCGACAAACTCCCTTGTCTTCTTCAAGGCTGCAACCTTGAATCAAGGCCACCAAGGCTGCCGTCTTGAGGGCAAGTTCGCTTGTCGAAGCATCAGCTCCAGCCACACCCTGCGTTCACGAAATCTTCATCTTTCCAAGCTTTGATCTTCCCCAAAACTTGTTTCTTTTTTTTTGAGTACTCAAATGTAGACATTTGCTGAGCACAACGAATGCTGCACCGTGAAGACTAACACCAAGAAACCTGACTGATTTCTTAGCAGAAATAAAAGGTCAAAATAATCTACATGCAAGCCACTTCATTACATTTGCAAATTATGGGAACGGCTCTGATCTATTTGTGACACTTTGCAGAGTTTCACTTTTCGGAGAGTCTCACGTGGCTCTACGTTAGGACACCTGCTTACCACGCAGATGGCCTGGGTTCGAATCTGACTTCGAATCGAAAATTTTTATTATTTATTTTATTTGCCTCTTTCTTGACTTTTTTTGTCACGGACAAAAAGAACACAATTTTTCGCTCACAACCAACGACGCCGGCACCGACGCCGGAATTTCTGCGAAACTAGCTTTTAACGCTATCGCGTTAACAAGTACTGTCTGTAGGTGTAGTTGACGCCACCGTATCAGTAAATAAAACAAATTAATGACAGGAAAACAGCAATACAAATGTCAAAATATAAGCAAAAATTTAAGGCAGCTTCGCACCAGTGGTGCCTAGCCAGAGTGAAGTCGAGGCGTTCTTTGTTTCTCTTTATTTTTCTTTTTGTTTGTTTTTTTTTTCTTTTTGTTATTTTTTGTTTGTCTTTTTTGGTTATTTTTCTTTTTGTTTTTTGTCTTTATTTTGTTTTGTTTTTCTTTTTGCTCTCGTCTCCCCTTTTTCCCCCGTTTATTTGACCTTCTTTTTTTCTTCTTGATGTATTTCTTCCTCTTTCTTGTTCTTTCTATAGTTTTTTCTCTTTCATGCCTTTTTCTTTCGCTCTCTCTCTCTCTCTCTCTACTTTTGGCTTCCTCTTTCTTTCTACCTCCATCTTTTTTTTTCGTTCTCTCTCTTTTTCATTCTCTCTATTTCGCTCCTTTTTCCCCTCTGTTATGCTTCACTCTCTTCCCTCCTGCTCTTCCTCCTTATCACCCTAACTTCCGCCCCCCCCCCCCTTGCTATTCTATACCATACAAGACTACGCTATGTTGTGCTTGCATGCCTGGTGAGCCAGTTGGTTACGACGGTCGACTTCGGATTGCGGGTACGTGGGTCCAAATCCCACCTCGCCAAGAAATTTTTTCCGCCAAGAATTTGAGTATTTCTCAATCTACTTCTCTATTTCTGGACTCATTCTCTCGTTACTGCATGCCAAGCCCTACAACTTCGCTCACGTGTTCTGGTATCGCAGCAGACGATCCAGAAGAGGATGAAGAGAGTGCGTGCCGTTTCATGATGACGCTAGTTCTCTGACTTCGACGACTATGGTCATAATAGAAAGGTTAACAACTCCGCTGCAATAAAAAGCAGTGTGGAACTGTACGTACGCACATGCCTGTCAAATTGCTTACCTACAAACATCGCGCAATGAAAATACGCGTACATCTGCACTCGCATTCTGAATTAGCGAGTATAGTGATTGCGGGTAATGTTTTCTCCTTTTCTTTCAGCTTTGGTCTCATGCACCAATTCATTTGACTATGCTATAAGCAGAGCATCTTCAAAACAGTGTGACTGGGTCGTTTTAGCGCTATACACTTACTGCCATTCAAAATGAAGGCACGCCTTAAGAGAAGCACGTTTTATTAGCAAAAGTTTTGATTTTGCAGGCGTGTCCGCCGTCGCATCAGTCGCAGCAGCTATAGAAAAATGCGAGCCAGCTACGGACTACAAATTTGTAAGTATTACCCTGAATCCTATGCTCTTATGGGCTGTAAGCTCACATTGGTCAAGGTATAAGGGCCGCTGTAGTTGACCCAGTGCCGAGGTATTTTTTATTCCCCTGCAGTATCATAGACGTTGCTGTATACTGGCTAAAATACGGGTGCTCTTCCAAGCTGATGTCTGTTCTCACTCAACCATTACTGGGGCTGTTCCTAATAAACTTTTTTTTTTACTTTCTAGCTCTAGTACATGCAACTTAGGGCCACATTATTTTGTCGTCGCGCGCTTTTACAGTGCATGGCGATATTTAAAACTCACTGGTGCATGTAACTCCTTTAAGTCAAATAAAAATGTTGCTTTCAGATTTCTCTTATTCCTCCACAACACATCAATTGTTAAAAAGAAGTCTGCAACGATAAAATGCAATTATTATATTTATTAACGACCTGTGCTCGTTCAAACCGTCTTTGTTTAGCGATGCGGCACACCTGCACAAAGGGACGAAGAATCAGGCTCGATTACTTATCAACGTAGCGTATATCTACGATGCGGTGTTTTATAATCACAAAGACTCTGACATACAATGCATAAATACAATACATTATTCATGCTTTGCGCATCAGTCTCTGTGAGGTATCTCCTGTAAATCAGAGTGGCGAAAAGTAACGTTCCAAAATTTCATGTGTTTGTTTTTAGCCATATAGAATCGGTTCGTCAGTCCATCTCTTAGTTTTGTGCTGCTGATTCGGGCAATGAAACAAAGATTAAACTCGTTAGTAGAAGAAAAACTTCGAGAAAGTTTGCTTTAACCTTTGCATAAGTACGGCGAGAGAGTGTTCCCGATCAAAAATCCCAGCAGAGGGGGTCTGCTGGACCTGCAGGATATCTTACCGGCAGTCTGCTGGACCTGCAGGATGTCTTGCTGGAGTTAAAGAATTTTTACCGGCAATGTCCCGGTACCCGCAGGCCTTTGCATGCAGTTTGCTGGTAACCTTCCAGTACCAGCACGTCTCTGGACCCACGTTCTGCAGTTTGTACTGGCAACGTTCAGTGACCAGTAGGTCTTTGCATGATGTTCGAATGTTGCTACGGGGAACCGTTTGCTGGAACAGTTTGTGTCTTGCGGGAAGCATGGCCTGTTGGCGAGTTGCCTTCAAGACAGCCCGGTCAACCGGCAGCCACAAAGATGGCCCCTGCGGGCATCTGGATATCGCGCCTGTTTGAGCATACATTTAACAGTGCTATGATTTATCTATCTCTCACGCTTCCATCTTTGGTATTATTTTGCTCCCATTGTGATCCGCGCAAACATATGTGTGACTGAAATGATTAGGTCATCCACCGCGTGATAAAGAAAACTCCGTCAAGGCTATCGGCTCTGCGCTCTTAATTCATTTGCATCATGCAAACACCGCCACATATAAAGATATACATACTTATATTTTCTACGTCGTCATCGGGGTTATTTCGCATTGAAGTTCACGAAGCCCGCGGCGCTTCGAAAACGTCGCTTCAGAGGAAAAGCCTGTCGTGAACTCTCGCGCCGCTCTGCATGGTGACTTCGCTAGCCGACCGAGCGTGCCGCTGCGGCCGTCGGCGTTAAATACTGTGAGGATTTACGGGCTACAACAATGAAAGCACTATGAAGCTCGCCGAAGGGACACAGAGGTTAGCCTTTGGCATAGCTTAGCGGCTCAGCACAGCGCGTTGCTCAAAGACACATCGATCGAAGTGAGGCGGCCTCTGCAGGGGAAAGAGCTGATTGTAACCAGAACAGGACCTTCAAGCTATATTATTTATACCAAATAGTGGAGCACATGACAGGCTGTCCAATAATTGACTCAGCGTGTAAATAATAATGGCATTGCGGAAACGGCGGCGGGCGAGATCACATGAATGCATGCTCCCGACGCGGATAGTAGCGTACGTGTACTGCTAAATTTCTGTCGAGCAAAATAATAACGATAATATCTCCGGTTTAACGTCCCAAAACCACGATATGATTATAAGGGACGCCGTAGTCCATGGAGGGCTCCGAAAATTTCGATCATGTGGTGTTCTTTAACGTGCAATCGCACAGTATGCAGGCGAAATGCAACTGCCGCGGCCGGGATCGAACAGTCGAGTCAAAGGTGTGTTAAAAGCGCACACGCATCAAGCGTACACGCTCTTATCTATGCGTGATGATACTTTATCGGTGTTCCTACGGCATCGCCGAGTGCCCGCGGCGTGTGATAGCTACGCGCTATCATGCTACGAGCAGCTTTTTGTCACGTAGACAAACCCGTTCAGTTTATAGATTGAATGCTTTGCTAGCGTTCTGGGTTAAGCATTGTATCCCTGGAATCATTATTATTTTTTTTTTCGGGAATGCGACGCCGTAGTAATGCGGCTTTCAGTTTGCACAGTATCGACATATCATGCACTGTATAGCATACGGCGCGTGCGTATACCGTTATTTGTTTTTGGAATTATTTGTTCACAAACTGACCTATACTGTCCCTCAATCGGTATGTCAAGCGTGCGTAGGCTAGATATTGTGTGGAATGCATGCAACCAGCAGTTATTTTTTGAATTCCTAGTTGTCGCCAAATACAACAAAGTGCAAGAATATATATCTCAGCACTGGCGTAGCCTGGGGTGGGGGGATGGATGGTTCAACACCCCACCCCACCCGCCTCCGAAAATTTTCTCTTTCGCTTGTATGTATTTACAGGCGCACATACAAACGCAGGCATGAACGAACATGCATGCATAAAGGGTACGTATACACCCTACCCTGGCCCCCGAAAAACATTTGTGCCTATGCTAGTGTGGCTCAGTATTTTTACGTCCATAAGTTGGCAAAACTTATGGAGCTCACTCAGACTCACTCATGAAATATATTTTGCGCTTAGGAATCACTCGGACTCTGACTCACCAAAATTTTTGTGAGCAGGACTCGCTCGGACTCACACTCACGAAAATTCTCTTCAACCGAACTCACTCGGACTCAAACTCACCAAAACATTACTCACCCGGACTCAGTGGCGCAGCCGGGGGTGGCACACTGGGCCCTTGCCCACCCCCCCTTGAAATTGTTTTTCGCTATGGTATATAGAGCACGAAATGGCCCGACCACATCTGCCTGCCCAGCCCCCCACTCTAAATAAAGGAGGTGCGCGCCTCAGAAAAAAAATTTCTGCTTACGCCCCTGCCCGGACTCATTCAGACTCAGACTCACAGCTTGACCGGAGTCTGAGTGAGTTCGAGTGAGTCAACTCATGAGTCCGTTAACCTAGAATTAGCTTCTTCAGCCATAGTGTCAACGCTCTTTAACACCAATAACTCACATAAGTGGTGCTCTTCTTGGCACCTTTTGATTTAGTACCTTCGAATACGAGTTATGAGTGCTCGCAAACCAAAAGGTCAGTTTTCTTGAAAGACATAACAACATAAGGTTAGGAACTTCCCTGGAAGAGTTGGCGTAGGGGTGGGGGGTCAAGGTACCCCCTACGTAATTTCTGCCTCTGAACAATAAATATTGAAATGGTGTACGAACGACACTGCTTTGGAACACACATGTGAGTAGACGTGAGTATATACTTGAATCCAGATAAGGCTGATAGTAAGGCGGAAGAAGAGTAGATTGCACCATAGGTCTGCAAAAAAAAGTGAAACTCACTCAGACTCACTCAAGAAATACATCTTGCTTTTTGGACTCACTCGGACTCAGACTGACCAAAATTTTCCTGAGCCAAACTCACTCGGACTCACACTCACGAAAATTTTCTTCAGCCGAACTCACTCGGACATAAATTCACCATAAGATTACTCGCACGGACTCACTCAGACTCATGGCTCGATCCGAGTCTAAAAAAGAGACCTAGTGAGTCGACTCATAAGTGAGTTCGCCGACCTATGCTTACGTCAAGCTGTGTCAGGTGGACTACAATGAATGAAATAAAAACACCAGTAAAGAAAATAAATACCTGTAGTGAAATAGCAGTTAATGCATGGCAAGAACAGTACAAAGCCAAGACACAACTTACATTACAAAGCCTTAATTAGAGCTGTATAATGGTCAATTCACAGAAAAAATGGTTTCGTTACAACTGTGGTGCACGATATGATAGTATCTAATGTGATTGATCTTGTCCCATGCCCAATCTGTGCGAAAATATTGCTGATTGTCATGAAATTGTGAATGTATGAAGCACGTGTCAGCTAGGGTTTCGCAGCCTCTGCATTTGGAAGTTTTGGGGTTCATAAAGGTCCCTTGTATTTCGGGTCAACATTTTGATACCCTACACTACACACCTAAAATGTTCGGTGTTACAGTGCCTGTATACACAGCTGTCAAGGGTTTGATAGACTACATAATCGGAAGGTGGACAGTTCGAGTTCTTACACATTTGGTGTAATATGTTATGGGTTTTGCTTCAGAGGCAGGTTCGATACCCTTGACCTGGAGGCTTGAAAAGTTCTGAGATCGAGCGTTTGGTAGGTTCTCAGGTCGAGCGTTTGGTACTATACACTCTGGAAAGTTTGGTGTTAGAGTGCCTGAGTGCTTTAAAAGAGGAGGGTATGATTGCCTACACGCTGAGACGATTGAAGGTTCAATACACAGACATATTTGTAAGGTTCGGAGGCTCGAGTCTTCCTATGATGCGGAGGTCAGGTGGTTGATACGCTACACACTGGAAGGTTCAGTGTTCAGGTTCCTTTATACTTCAGAGGTCAAGGATTGAGAGCTCGAGGGGATCGATACGCTACATGCTTTGAAGGTTTGGTCTTGTTCCTCGATATCTTGCAGGTCAAGGTTTTGACACCCTAAATGCTTGGAAGGTTATGTGTTCAAGTCTAACACATTTACCATAAGCCACAGGTTTTACTTAGAAGGTCAGGATTTCAATACCCTATGCTCCTGAAGTGATTGGGGTTTGGGTTGCAATATATTTAGTTTGAAAGTTCATCGAGGGTTCCGTATTTACACACGTGGGAAGATCAGGGTTTGAGTTCTGTAAATATTGTAGGTCGAGGGTTCTGTACCGGGTATATGCTCAAAAGGATGGGGGTTCATGCCCTAGCACATTTAGTAAGTCATTGGTTCAAGTTGTTGCTCACTATATACCACCAAGTGTTTCCCATGTATTTACTATCAAGCCCTATTCCTATGGGAAAAGCACAACCTCACAGACAGAAGAATATCCTTGGGAAGTAGCCAGGGAATGCTCACGCATTAACCGATTCGTTTTGTCATCTCCCACAGTATGCATTCTCAAGGAGGCAAACCCACTTGGGCTAAATTTAGTTATGTTTCTTTGAACACATAGAAAAGAAGTTAGGATTGAAGTTTCCTGCAAATAATACTACTCCAATCATCTGTATAAACAGCTTTGAAGTAGCACTGCAAGACAGCAATGCTGTGCTTTGCATGTAAACAAAAAAGGAAATAGCCACGAGCCAACAAAAGCCGAAGAAACAGTGACACAGGTGTTTGTATTTTGAGGTAGGTCATCTTAACTCATCTTAACTGCAAATACATGAAGCAAGAACTCTGCGGATGTGGTTGCAGTGGGCTGTAAGGTTACGAGGGATTTTACTTGTGTTGCATGGTATCCATGGGAGGTGTTCCCATTTGTTATAGGCAAGAGATCTCCATTACAGAAAATAAAAGCGTGTATTATTTGGTGCAACAAAAGTATGTACCTTTTGTAGCAACAAAAACATTTTTCTTCCTTCAAGGATTGGCTTACCAGAAGCTTTATGAGGTAGGCTGTAATTTACGTGCCCTGGAGGTAGGTGAACAAAGTTTTTTTAGCTGCCGTTCAGTACACAGCACAAAATTAACAGTTAAACATATGTAGCCACACGTTTTTAACACTGGCATTGAAGAGCAGTTCCCTTTGCCGTAACAAGATCATAAATATTCTTTTCGTTTAATCATAGCTATGTGGTTTCGAGCTATTCTGGTATTCTTACTATTAAACCACCAATGACATCAATAACAGGAGACAGATTCCTGTAAGCTTTGCAAACTGGAAAGATTCACTTGGAAAGATGCACTTGGAAAGATGCACTTAAAACAGGCACTTTCCCTTTGACAGTATTAGGCAGTATTGCCACTGTAGTATGTATTGCATATGGTCAGAGGCATGTTAATGTCACTTGCTTTAGCTACACTAATGTGCTTCCTCAAGGACCACATGAAATGCATTTCAGAGGTCACACCATAAGGTAGACAATATGTACATGGGTCATAAACTACTGTACCTGAGTGTTCTGTACACGTTGGCATCTTAACTTTTCTAAGACACTGGTCTTGATAAAATATACATTTCCTGCATGTTGTGCCATGCTTGTGCACAGCGTCATATCTACGTATGTCTCAGGAGATGTCTGCAGTTTTTTGTTAAAGAGCTTCTATATTTTCCATTTAGTCGCACAAAAAGTGTACTATTGCACTCATGTGTTTCTGTATTCCAGCCATAGAGTGGGAAATTGTGAAATTACGTCCATACAAGAGCAAGCTCACCGCTTTCACCAAGAATGACTGGTGTTGCACTTTTGATGTCACTACTGTAAATACGTCTATCTACAGGTTATGTAGTCGATTGAAGTGTCTGATTTCCTAACAAATTGTGGTACATGTGTGCCAATAACGATGCATGCTGTTCCAATCACCAGTGACGAATAACATACCTGGGTCAAACTGTGGCATAGCGCTAACTCGCATAGACGAGGAAGGGACTACAGGACAAGTGCTAACTTTCAACTGATTATCCTGCTGTCTGTTCCTCATCTGTGTGGGTTGGCTGTATGCCACACTGTGACACACATAGGCGTGCGCACGGGGGGGGGGGGGGGGCAAGGGGGCGAGAAGGGGGGCGCGAAGTCAGCCCTAGGGGGGGGCGATAGGGGGGGGCACAAAATCAGCCCCATACATTGACATAATAGGGAGGGGGGCACTGCGACGAACCTTCGCCCCCCCCTGAAGGGGAACCCTGCGACGCTTATGGTGACACAAATAACCAACTAGCCCAAAAAGCACGTTGACAAACATACTTGTGCTTACGTCATCATTTGGAAGCTCGCTCTTGAAGATCCCAAACTTGTAGAAATTCGGTGGCTTACACCGCTAGCACTAATGTGAACGCCACGATTTGATTTATTTCCTTTGTTGAGCTCAATCGTCCAGAGATTTAGCTGCAGTCATTTTCCAGATAGTGTGGATTAGCCAATTTCTATCTCTTGACATTGTGCACTTTGTTTTCTGGTTTTAGTTCGATCACTTGCTGCAGTCCTTATTTTTTTTTTGTAATATCTTATAAACTGTAATTGTGGCACAAAAAAAAGTGAACTATTTTCAAGCTGAGTACTACAATGCGTTTCCTTTCCTTTTTTGCGTGTGCGATCGAGTGTGTAGCCCGATAAAACTTAGAGACAGCAGTGTAATACCTAGTTCAACAAAAAAAAAAGGGGAAAAAAATTGAGTCGATGCTCGAACCAACGACAGGCGAGGTCACTGCCTCACAATTAAGAGTGGCGCTATGCCACAAACCAATTGGCAATATGCAGCCTTAATATAAATAAAACTTCACTCAACACATTTGCCGTTTTCGAGCACGACATGCGATTGTATTCATTATTGTGAGCACACATTTGGCGATCGTATCTCGCCTGGCGACGCCCGCTTTTCTCGTCTTTTTTCACAGTCGGTTGTCGTGAAACCATGAAGCTTTATATGTCATCACTGCAGCTACTCGCTTTTGGTGAAGCTGTTGCAGTTGAAAATAAATCCAGTGTAGCTCAGGCACCAGCTTGAGCAGCTGAAGTGGCTGAGGCTTGTTCCTCAAGGCTCCTTTGCGATTTAGTCGGTCGTCACGCGAAATCAGAGTGCTACGAGCGCCGTCTGTGTTCCACTCTAATTCGAGACGCACTAGTCGCTATCTCGCTCGATCGCTAATTCAGCATGGGACATCGGCCAATTTCCTAAGCGAACTAAGAATTCCATGGCACATACAGGCCAGTGTCGTTACGCAGCGGCCGAACCAGCTGATCACGAAAGTTTGCTTCCTTTTGCTTCGATGCAGCGAAATGCCTGTCTCGTGTAAAAGCGTTACTACTTTGTACTCGTCCCGTGATTCATTGAGAACGTGCATACGATACAACTAATGTAGAACTTTGCTTCGGCGTAAAACATCACACAGAAAAACGTCAAGCCGCACTACTGCGTCCGTGCTAGAAGAAACCTGTCGTCTGCTAGAACAAAAAAAAAATAAATAAAAAATCCGCGAAAATTTGCTACAAGATAACTTGAATTGAGCCGTATAAATTATTCTTCAAGATAAATAAACCTTGATATATCTTTTTTTATTTTGTTAAATAACGTGCACGTATTGCTTAATTTTAAAGACGTTTTTTTTTTTTCTTCAAGAAAACAACAACGTAAGCCACAGCCATCCACAGCCAAAGCCAAATGTTATTTCTTTTTGTTCAGCCAGCGCCTCCTGTATTTTCATACAGGAGGCGCTGGTTCAGCGCAGCGACTTGCGTCCACAGGAACATCAACGGAAAAAGTTATAGATAGGTGTTCTGTGGTTATAGTTTCGAGTGAGAAAGCCCTGTACTTCGTTTGTGCGGTGCTTAAAGATTGTGCGCGATTTCCGCGGTTCTTGGAGCACCGGTCAAGTTCGAGGAATCAACGGAATTAGCCTCCGCATGTGGTGGCCGACCTCCATGGCCGACAGTTTGAGAAATTAAGGGTAAGTGGCTCATGAGATTGTTCACTGTGTGCAACTTAGCGCAAGGCTGTGTTACCGCACTCGGACGATGTGTCGTAGAGACGCAGCCTTACGCACCTTTGTGAGTGACGAACATAATCGAGAGTTTTAGAATACCGTACGCAAAGCTTGCGGGCGTTGTGGATGTCACCTAACTGGAGCCCGCAACAGGTTGGCGTACGATGCACGCACAACGCTAGCGCAAAGCTTTTGCATACGCTATTTTAAAACTCTCTAATAAGCAGAACCACTGCGCCTTGACGCTGCCTTACGGGAGTAAATTTGTGACGACTGCGAGATTGTTATGTGCATTGTAGCGGGCAGGACTCAAACGGCACTTCTGTTTCATCGTTGTTGAACAGTGCAGCGCCGTTTACTGTTTGTCAGCATCGTGCTCACGTTCGTGTGGGATAAAACTTGTAAATTGGCTCATTCCAGCTTACCTAGCATCGAATTGGTGATAAGGTGGAATTCATGACGTATTTGGTATGCTGTTAGACTCTGGCTTGAGCTAAGGTCCCTAGATAAAACAAGTTTCCAAGGTAGCGACACCCTCCCTTTTCCTCCTCGATTATTTGCCTGAAGCACCCCCTAGAAGGTTCAAAACGCGCATAAAAAAAGGGAATGTTTCTGTTGAGTTATTGTGACGAATAGAAGCAATTATCATTTAATAGAAGGAAATGAGATAAAGAATAAGCGGTTATTTAGTTGAGGAAAAAAGTACAGCATAAAAAAGAAGTATGACGTGAGTTTACCAAGTGGCAACGTCGGGCAAGTTTTATATTTGGCACCGCTAGCCATGGCGCCTTGAATCCTACGTAGTACTGTTCGTCCAGTTCTCGAAATGCAGTGTTTTGCTCATGCATATGAGGGAAAACCCCCGGCCATGCTGGAACGAACGCGTGATTAGCAGCACTGCGATGACAGTTTTCCGGGAAAATACGTCCATTTTCGCAGTCGTGATGCCAGGTAATTGTGGTGCATGACATATTATCTGGGTCACTAAGGAAGAGACTGTGACATTGCAACACGGGTGCACGCAACTTCACCAAAAGTGAGAGTTCTACCAGTGAGATGTCCCAAAGCATCGCGTTACAGCTTCTTTATGCTGCGTTCTAGAAAAAGTGGCTCAAACTGGTCTGGTGTGAAATGTTCCTGAAAATGGATTCATTAAACACAACAGCTATATTCAATTGTGCTTGCATACGCACAAATATTTGTAACAACGGGCACGCACTAGACGCATACTAGACGCGCTCCTGGCGTTTCAACAAAAACCGACATCGCAGAGCAGCGTCGACGCACGTCAACGGCATTGCAAAAAAAGCCTTCGTGTGAAATTTCAGTACCTACACTTCACGGCATGCACCATTTCGGATACCACGAGATTTTTGAAGAGAGGGAAACCGTCTTCTGTTATTTTACTGCAGCAGACAGCACAGCAGCCCAGTATTGTTCAAAAACTGGGATTTTGCACCAAACATGCACCGCGAAGCAATTCGACCGACTTGGGGCCAACTAGAACGCTCCTTCTCTACAGCTGATGTCTTGGCTACGATTTTGTCACGGCAAGAATCTGACCGGGACCATATGCGCATGCGTATTCATTTTGAACCTTTTACGTAGTAATAAATATCACCACTAGCCATTTGCAACATCACGTGCAAGGCATGCACCAATGAGAGACGCGGACGACGGAGAAAAGGAGGAGTGAGGAGGACGGCGCAGAGAACAATGAGTGTCGCTACCTTGGAAACTTGTTTTATCTAGGGACCTTAGCTTGAGCTAGTTAAATGAGATGTGCTCATTCCTTCGTGCCGTGACGGCTGCTTGGCATCTCTATTTAGTTTGCATGCACATGCTTGGTGAGTAAAGGAAGCAAATGGCAGCTCAGGAATGAAAGAAAATATGGCAATGCTGCTTGAAGCTGGTGCCTTCTGCCTCAAATTTATCGATCCATCATCGTGTACTGTGTTGCCCACTAAGCTTGTGTTTCGGTTTATATTTGTGCCCTGGCACTTCAACAGCAATTTATTCTGGAATGTGTTGCCCTGTTTCAAAGATGAACTCGCAATTTCTTAGCAGGCGTGACTGAACAAGCAACTGATCGCAATAATAAAGATAAAACATATCTGATGCTTTGGCTT
The DNA here is from genome assembly GCA_030522465.1 of Rhipicephalus appendiculatus. NCBI lineage: Eukaryota > Metazoa > Arthropoda > Arachnida > Ixodida > Ixodidae > Rhipicephalus > Rhipicephalus appendiculatus. Next base: position 18,446 of record JALIZH010017516.1, read on the forward strand.
TTCAGCATTGGATGACACAAAGTCATTGCTCATTTCATCATTTATTATTTAATGTCTAGATAGTGGGCAAGTAGCAAGCATGAGTACAGATCGAAGCAGGTAGTCAAGTCTGCATGTTGCTTCTTAACCACAATAAACAGGCAGTTACCAATACAATAATTAGTCCTAGGATGTACGTGCAAAGCGGGAATAGTGTGTCATATTTCGCTCTGACATAGCATGCGCCAAACAAATGCAAATGTCTCAGCCTTGCAGATTATAAGGTGATTTCATATAGAACTACGTTTTGCTTAGTAAGTATGTGGCTCGCTTATACGTCACAGCTCCCACCCTGCTGCAAGCAACTTGTGAGGGTGAGTATAGTTGTTTGGTCGGAAGTGAATGATAGCACATGCGGCATGGACCAAGAGCGCACAACACAATCGCTGACTAACAATGGTTTTCTTTATTGTACCAAAGCAACATATGCAAACAAAAACGGCCTGCCCCACAGGCACAAGACCACGGAATAAAATGTAAACAAAGATGATGAACGCATCTTTTTAGTCGAGATTAAAACCTTTGTAATCTCGAGACACACCTAAAAAGCACCTTCTAGGTATGTGATTTCCCTTTTCCTTAGTGGTATCGGAACTGTGTTCTTGCATGAAGAACCTTTTTTTTTGTATTGTGTATGCTTCCTCTATCAACTGCATGCTTTTTTTGACAATGTCTGCCCGAAAGCCTCCATGTATGAAAGCTAGTGAGCTCCCTGCAGGCTGCACAATGAAGAGCCAAATTGCTCCCTTGCTTCTGGTGTAGATTGTTCTTGTGTTCTCTGAGATGTGTTGAGGCAGTGACTGTTCTCACTGATGTACGTTTTTCTACAGGTCAATAGAACATCGTACATCACACTCACAGTACACTCGACAAAAGGATCCTTGTATTTTGTGCTGCGCAGGGCCTTTTTGGGCCTTTCCAGATTGACGAGTCTGCAGATTCAACCTAACTTGTTAGGTGCTGAAAATGCGATGGGAACTTGAAACGCGACAGGAACACCTGGCACATTGCAACTGTTTTGATTCCATCGACACGCGATGTACACAGGGGATGACTCGTTTTCGTCCAGTCACATGGACCCGCCTGGGTTGCATTGTCTTCCAGAGGCAGCTCTACAGTGCCTCCGCATAGAGTCACTGCAAAAATTTCAGAGTATCACATCTGCTTTTCGTGCGCCGCCGCCGATGCGATTGGCCTACTCACATCACATGACCTCCCACTGCCATATACCTTCCAAGCGCTATGGGCGTGCGCGTTTGGGCTTTTAACATTATCAAAGGCCGTAGGAGTATTTTGTCTCTTTTCTAATGTACCATGCAGATGGAAGGAAGTATACCTTAGTAGCTACTGAACGTGGTCTGGTTGTGCTTTCTTTTTTTCATTCCATGCGGGAAAAACGTTGAAGAATGGCGTCCTACATGACTGCATAGAGTTGGCCGCAAAGAATTCGCCCCCCTTGAGGAACACTTGTTTCTGCAATAACCTACGTGAAGTTTGCTGGAAAAGCTTACACGCGACAGGGTACTTCACCTTATCCGTTTCGCTCTGCTCAGTGATTGAAAAGAACGCACTACATACCCTTCCATTTGATCGGCTCTTGATATCTGTATCTTTTGAACAGACTGTGCATACATTTCGAGTAAACGTTACACGTTTACTCGAAAACATATCTGTTTACTGGTAGACCTTGACGGCAATTGTGAGGCGATAATTCGCCATGGCGCAATACTCATGCCTGACTGATAGATTGGTCGTAGGAAATGGTATCAGAGGATGTTATTAAGCGTATTTATTGCAAAAAAAATCATGCTAACACGTTGCATTCCGCCGAGCGTACCCTTACGATACGGTATGTCCGGTGAGAATGGTCACAATAAAAACGAGTGTTATGTATTTTCGCTGTGAATTACACTGATTCTTGAGCCAGTTAGAACAGCTGAATATATGGCATAAAAATAGAACGTGAATTTCGTGCTCTGATCTTTTTTTTTCCTTATTGTCCTATTGTATAGCTAGCCTTCTCACATACTTCAACTGCTCAGCTAGGGTTCTTGCTTCGCGACACTTTCAGTCCATCATGTACGTGTTTCAACTGAGACACGGTCTTCCTTGAACATACGCTTTAAAATTTTCTGGGCTATGCTATTTCTGACCAAAAAGCTAAGAGGTACTGTGCAGAGAAAGCTTTAATAAGCGTGCATGATGGAAAAAAAAGTTGAAACTGAACCGCACCTCCCGCTGCCAAACGTTAACAAGAAAACTTTTTATCTCGGAACACAGCAAAATCTCAAAAACACGCTTCATCTCGTGTCAATTAAGTGCGGTCAGACACTTTTAATCGCCTATTTTTCTAGGGAATCAGTTAGGAAGTGACAACACCTTCGCAATTAAAATATGGTAGTAGCTACCGCACCACTCGGCCCGTACAATGGGCTGCTGGCTTTCCATACCGAGAAATAAATACATCGTGCACAACTTCCAATTACCATACACACGCCACTCCTATTACACATATCAATAAGCTGAACAGCAAGTAAGGTGAGCAAGGAAGGCATGATTCAGCGATCAGTCGAAGGATGAAATCGAGCACTGTGAAGTGAACCAGCACACCGACTGCACATTCAGCAGATCGAAAAAGTTAGCGCACACACTTCCGTACCTAGTGAACACACCCGTGACACGAAACGAGGCGGACGAAGCAATCAAGAAAGTGTGCGAGCACATGACAATATTCGCCGCACATTACATTCACAATCACACCGCTTACCGCGCCATCGATGCCCAGAGCAACACGGCATCACACTCTGAAGCGAACCTGAACAGTGACTGCACATTCAGCAGACTTCAAAGGGAGCACAAACATGTATGATTCACCTAGCATCCAAGTAAATGGTGTCGTAAATGAAGTCACTGAGCACATACACCTTCTTACTTAGCGAACACACCTGTGACATGAAACGAGACTGAGGGAGCCATGAAGAGAGTTTGCGAGCACATGGCGACATTCGCCGCACATTACATTCACAATCACGCCGCTTACCGCGCCATCGATGCCGAGAGCAAGACGGCATCACACTGTGAAGTGAACCTGAACAGCGACTGCATATTCAGCAGACTTCAAAGTGAGCACAAACATGCGTGATTCACCTAGCGTCCAAGTAAATGGTCTCGTAAATGATGTCACTGAGCACATACACCTGCTTACTTGGCGAACACACCTGTGATATCAAACGAGACTGAGGGAGCCATGAAGAGAGTTCGCGAGCACATGGCGACATTCGCCGCACATTACATTGACAACCATGCCGCTCACCACGCAGTTCATTCATAACCATCGATGACTCGATATCACTTTTAATATCCTCTTAAAAAAACACCCATATATCCCAGTTGAGGCGAGGCGTAACACGGCATAGAGGCGGAAAGATCAGTCTCGTCTCCATGCACGCTTCTAATGCGCTGGACAGCCTGGAAGAGAAATAGCCGCCGCTGCTCAATGTTGCCCGCGTGCAGGCTACCTTTGCAGTACTCTGAAATTTTTCCAGTGATTCTACCTCCACAAGGTCTTTTAATAGCACGGTGGGGAAGGCCCGCATCAGTCAGTTTTCTTATTTGAGTGTTGAAACTCGATTCAACAGTGTGATGACACAACTTTGAGAGGGTGTTCTTCAGGCCAGCAGATCCTATTTCGCACATGATGAGTGTTCCTGTGGGAGGAACTGAAAGGAAGTAGACCTTTTTCTGTGCTTTGAGCATACTGCTGACAGTCGTGGTCGTTGAGGAAGGCTAGGCTGGTGTCAAGCAATCTTACCTTGCCTTCGAGAGAACTCGAGAGCAAATTATGCTTAGCTTGCCATTCTTCGGAATCTTGCTTGTGAGTGTAGAGTTGTCCAACACCCGTGTTTCAAAGAATGGCGAGCTAAGGTTCTGTAGCAGCATCACTGTCCGAAAGGAGGATAACGGTGGCTCGTGGGGAACAGATCGCAGCCTGAAGAAAAGTGAAGCAGGTGCGTGGCTCAACACACAGGCAGCCTGTGCGACGCTTTTTCCGGCTCTTATTCTGCCGACGAAGACATGGGGATCATGACGAAGAAAGGATGCGGTCATTGAGAAAGGTTAGGCTTGTGTCAAGAAAATCCAGCTACATTTTCTTGACAACAGCCTAACATTTCTCAACTACCACTGTTAGCAGTATGCTCCACGGTTTAAAAAAAAAAGGACTACTTCCCGGCAGTTCCAGCCCCTCAAAACTCGTCAAGCGAAAAATAAGACCCGCTTCCCTGGAGAATACCCGATCAAGGTTGTGTCATCACATGGTTGAGTCGAGTTACAAGACTGAAATAAAAAGATTTACTGATGCTGGCTTCCCCACCAAGCTTCTAAGAGAACTTGCAGAGGTGCTGTTGATCTCCATACCAGAATGCACTGCAAGCCAGACAGGATTCATGTGACTGGACCACAATAAGTGGCATCCCCTATGTAGATGGTGTATCACACGGGATGAAGAAGGTTGCAATGCGCATCAGATTTCCCATCGCTTTTGGGTACCTAACAAGTTTGACTAAAACCCCGGACTTCGGAATAGCGAAGGGCCCACAAAGGCCGTCTGCAGCTCGAAACACACGCATATGATTACAAAGTGTACTGTGGGTGTTGTGTATGAGGTTTCATTGTCCTGTAGAAAAACATACTTTGGCAAGAACGGTCGATGCTTCCACATGCACTCCAGAGAACTCGAGAGCAATCTTTGCCAGAAACAGGGGAGCAATTTGGCTCATCATTATGCAGCCTGCTGGTGCTCACCAGAATTTCACACATGTAGGGTCTTGGGCAGACATCATCAAAAAAGCATGCATCACAGAGGAAGCATACATACATTATTAAAAAAAAGGGTTCATCATGTGTCAGTAATCTTCAAGTAAACAGGAAATCAAGTGCCTAAAAGGTGCTTCTTAGACGTGTCTTGAGATTAGAAAGGTTTTAATCACGACTTCTACGACACTTTCATTATATTTGTTTAGATTTGACTTTCAAGTCTCATGCATGCAAGGGCAGGCAGGTTTTTTTTTCGTTTGTTTCTACATATTTCCTTGGTGCCATGAATGAAAACGTTGTTAGCCGGCGCTCATGTTGTCTTTCCCTTTTCGTCTGTGTTGTATGTGCTGTCATTTTTAGACAATGCAACACCAACCAGCCAAACATTGTTTCCCTTTGCAGTGCGGTTGTCAATAGTGAAACACAAGGAAAAATAATTAAACTGCTTATATTACAATACAGTCATTGTAAGTGAAATGTCACAGCCCAAAATTTGACCACAAGTGATTCCATTGCAAAAAACTGAGCTAGAAGGTAACTGTGTAGAAGCGATTTTAGAGAAGTATTTTCAGAATTAATGCGATAGCAATAAATTGCAATGTCATGTGAAGAACGGTTAGCAGCTCTAAACTTGCAGTGCACTCTTCAAGCAGAAAGGACGCACGAAAAGAGCATTCACAGGATAAGCACGAACTAACAAATGCCTTCAGTAGAAAACAGCACTACAAGACAGGACGAAGAAAGGACACAAACCATGGTGCTGACTAACAACCAAATGTGCTTTATTCTACCAGTTAGGCATATATATACTCCGCCACAATGTCAAGAAAACAGAAAAGCAAAACAACAAAAAAGCAATGATCAGCCTGCGCAGAGGCAATAAAAACGCTCAATCTGACAGAAATGTTATCTCCTTCGGAAGGAGCGAAATCGAGTGAAGATTTTACTCGATTTTGTGTCGTATGTGCATCATTTTTGCATTTCTGTTGCTAAATTGCTGATGTGGTGCACATTTGCAGAACGCACTGAACTTTTTTGTCTGAGCACTATCTGCCAGCTCATTTGAGCGTAGCAACAGGTACCTCCTCTTTATCACTGCACATGGTCAAATAAACGTTATGCTTAGCTCTTTTTATGCTGCTTCACAGTCCTAGTTTATAACTTTTTAGAATGAGTGTAGATTCGCCGCTGTTTATGGTAACAAATTTATCCAACAATGAGACAGTGGATCAGCAACAAAGTTTTCAGAGCAGGCCTAGCTCTCAACCAGTGGCATCGGTTGCCACCAAAGTGTTGGTGAACATGTTCCTGCAGAATCAGCACTCAAAGGTCTGCAAACACCATGTAATTCAGCAGACCTGTTCTTTTTCTTCTTTCCTGCCCTTTAATGCAGCCATAGTATGTGC
>JALIZH010017517.1:0-117199 GCA_030522465.1 Rhipicephalus appendiculatus
CGTATCGTGAAAGGGAACATTGCCATCGACGTTTATGTAGAGCTGTATAACAAAGGAAATTCATACAGGCTTATTCGATAGGAAGTTTGAAATTTCACACAGACATTCGTCCGTTCCCGCACTCGAACACTACGTCAGTTCCCTTTTCCAGCCGTACAGACTCCCCGTTCAGCTACCCTCCAGAAACAGGCGACAATTTCTCGCTTTAATGTTCTGCAATTGTTTCGTGTGACAATGCCAACACTTGAACCACGCATCACTTTTTCGAAAGAAGGCGAATATTATATAAGACTACGAAGCCAGATGCCTGTGACTGCACTCAGCTCTCGCCGGGGAATATTAGACTCATTTTTAACCAGCCGCTGCTCTATAATGTGCACACGGTGGACACAGCATGAGTGTTTGTGCACATGGGCATGCGCATGGGGGAGGGGGGCAGGGGGGGTGGGCCACCCTCCCCTAGTCACCTAAGAGGGGGGGGGGGCGCAAGGTAGGCCCCATAGATTGACTTAATAGGGAGGGGGAGCGCTTCGAGCAACCTACCCACCCCAAAAGCGGAACCCTGCGCATGCCTATGTTTATGCATCAAGTCACGTTGAAATAGAGCCAACAAGGCTGGTACCTAAAGCGTGATCCAGTACTCAGCAGCGCAACGCTATAGCGACTGAGCAAGAGCGCTGAGCAATGTGAATGTTTGGAGAGAGAACATCAATAAGATCCTGACTTACGGGAATATTCTTCCAGTGTTACGGCTGTGCAGCGCAAGAGCCCTATTTCATCGATTGCATTAACCTACTCTGTCCCAATTTAGGTCAATGTTAGACTAAAAGCGGTGTCAACAGCAGTTCTATGCTTTAAACTGTGCATATGGTCAATAAATGCAAGACCATCATAATGACATTCCTTACTAGTAAGCATTACAAAAATGCGTCTCGATGAAACATGGTGCATTATAAGAGGAGGGACAAGGAAAGGACAATACTAGCAGTTCCGGTGGGGTGGAAAAGATATGCAAGTACATTTTGGGATAACTTAGGGCAGGGGTCAAAAACTCGCATCAGCGACCTGGCCTCTGTCGAGAAACTTTGTCCCGCAAAAGGCGGTGACAATTGCTGGCGGGGTGGATAGGGGGCGGAGGGGGGGGGTGGAGAAGTTAGAAGAAAATATCAGCTAACATTAATTATTAATAACTGATCAGGTTTAACGTCTCAAAGACCACGATTATCTGATTATGACAGACGCCGTAGTGGAGAGCTCCGGAAACTTTGACCACCTGGATTCTTTAGCGTGCACCGAAATCTAAGTACACGGGCTTCAAGCGTTTTCGGCCGCCTCAGCCGGGATTCGATCCCGCGACCTGCGGGTCAGCAGTGGAGCACCATAACCACTAGACCACCGTGGCGGGTCAGCCAACATTGCCGTTCTCCCGTTTGAGAGAACGCCTTTTCTATACATCATATAAGGGGCAATTCTGAAAGAGATTTGACGTCATGATTCCAGAGACATATCGATACAGATCTCCACAGTGACTAAAATCTGGACGCCAATCCTGAAGTGTAGTGTTTTTGCTCCGCGGTTATGTTTCAACACAAGATGACCGCATGGGGTGCCTCACGAAAAAAAATGCTAAGGACCAGTCACGTCGCTGTAGCTTACCCGACCAAGGAGTTATTAATCAGGATAGGCGAGAAAATAATGCGAGCACCATTTCACAATGCCACAAGCAGTCATAATGTCATAAAAAACTATAGGACGAAGACTGTCGTACGCAGACCACGGGCCGCTAAAGAAAGGTGGGCGGGCCGCGTGTTCAGACCCCTGACTTAGTCCATCGAGCTGAGAACGTTCAGCTGCACCGTAATGTAACTTTAGGACAACATAAGCGGAGCAGCACACAAGCGTAGAATCCGGTGATATTTACACACTGGATGCTGTGGTTTCTGGTCTTATGTATTCTTATTCTTGTTTAGTTCGCACGCAATATACTTATGTATTGCTTCATCCATATCGTGCAATCAGGAAAAGGGCCCTTGGGCAAGACACAAGTATTCTTTTAAAGCAGATGTCTAAACGAAGAAGGGTGGTGTAGTAATGTGTGCTACGTATAGGTCAGCAAAAAAATATGTCCAGTATTTAAATCTCTAGTGAGCGTTCTACTCCCGGTTAAATGAAACGCGCTTGTCCAAAAGACCGGACTATTTCTCCGTCTATTCATTGAGTAACGATCCAGACTTCGTGTCCACCTAGCCTGCAGTCGATAGCCAGTTCTTAAAGGTATGTGGGTCATGCTGGAGACGAAAAGAGGAGATTGTTCAACGGATATCTAAAGCAGCCGACAGACAATGTTCAGCTGGAAAGTAATGTGGGCGAAGCGTTCGACATGTAGACCAAAAGACAAAGAATGGGGAACAGGAAGTCTCATGGCCGTGTATTTTTGTTTCTTTGCATCCGGCATTTTTTCTTTTCTGACAGACACGTGGAGTGCACCCTCGCATCTCTCTATTATTGTCCTTTTTCGGGCATCGCTCTTCCTCGTTCTACCAAGCCGTGTAGGCGTTTCGATCTGGCCCTTGTTTAAAGATACGAGACGGACAAGTCGTTGACAAGATTCGTGCGAGCCTCACCGTTTCCCTGTCATTGTGCTGCATTTCAATCTGAATGTAGCCCTTGTTCCTAACGTTCGGAAAATGACGAAGACCAGGACGGGCTTTGGTCTCCAATAGTTCTGGTAGTCGTATCCTGGACACAAATGCGTGGGTGGTGATTCGATATATATATCCTGTAATCTTAGAAGTTGGCATAGCGTCTATTTCTTCTCCGACATCGAGCGTACAATTGTCCCTTTTCCGGAACTGAAATCAACACCAGCAGTGCGTATATGCTGACGTGTATCCCGGTGATATGAGATCTGCTCAATCACTATAGTAACAAATGTCAAAGAAACCACGAAATTGTGACTAAAACATCACTACGGCGTACAGACGCGCTTGCCTATTGTAATTACAGAAACGTAACAGCGTTCACATCCATCATTACTCCTTGGTATCACTTTTCTGGCTGTAAATATTTTCAACATGCAAATAATCTTACGCACACCTGCAGTAAATTCCTACATAAAAATATTGTTTCGAGACGTTGTGCAGGCACGAGATGCTGCTGCAGCGGGACGCAATTTCTTCGCTACAATATAAATGAGCAGTATGAATTTGAGAATAGTTTTCTTAATCCTCAGTGAATATTAAAAAAGGTCACCAAAATTTCAAACACCGTTAATGGTTCAATAGAATACGCAGGAAAAATGTTGGCTTACTATTAGCAAAATCTGCCCTTGAAGCTAGTTCTGAAACAGTTTTGCCATTGTTATGCCCAAAGTATGCGTGCTGCAGTATTCGCAAATTCAACAGCAACGTCTAAACGAGACAGAGAGAGAACTAGCGCTTTATAATCATATTTGCGGAGATTTATCGCTTGGCTTGCTGCTCTAGGTGTCGGGTGATGACTATGTTATACACAGTGATCACATATACACACAAATAATGCGTACAGCCACTAACACACATATATACTTGAAATCGTCATTCATAAAGTTTCTTTAAGGCGTTAAGGTAGACCTCAAAAACACCAACAGCCCCTCTGTGTTGCGCATCCCATAAACGCTGCTTTGCCACGGGCCAAGAAGGTGCCGCAGCTTCAAGCTCAAGCCGCGCTGAAAATGAAGTGCTAGCTTAATACCCTGTCGTTCCGCGTGCTGACGGGAATAGTCACACAGCGTGTTTCAGCGTCTTATGGAGCTACTCCAGGATGCATATTGCTGTGCTAGGCACCAAGTGCGCGCATGCTCAACGAATTATATTAATGAGTTTGGACTTCTAGCCGAAGTTAAGACGTTCGATAAAAGATACCAGCATGCTTCGCACCTAGCTGCTTGCTCATCGATAACTGATTGTGGCACATGGCGGCGCGTACGGCAAACTGCCCGTGTCCGGCAGCGTGTTGCAGGAAATGTGGGCGCGGCCGCCGGGCAGTCGCGGCTTCCACGTAACGGCTCTTTCAAGGTCCCGCGCTTGATTAATGAGCCAAGTCCTGGTGGCGAAGGCGTGCCGAGCTTATGTATACCTTGACACGGCCAGTTCGTGACGCGACGTAACAGCGCGTGTAAACAGCCTTGATCGGAATAGATAACTAGCAGGCAAAAAAGGAACGAGAGAAGCCTTGGGGAGGATTTGGTGCCTGTATGTAGGTGACGAAAACAAAGAGTCGAGGAAGTGATGCAAGCTCGCGCGAGCATTCGCCGAAAGTTCGATAAACCGAGACGGAAGATCGTATACGCGGTCGAACCTGGAAAACACAGAATGCGCAGACGATCGACCCTTTATTGCCGTTTCCCGCTGACACTCCCATTCCTTGCTCAGACATTCAACAAATATCTGCAAAAGCGCTTGCGTTCCTTCTTGCACTAGTTCTTTTTTTTGTGTGTGTGTGCAATGGCGTGTTGGAAGCATTGGATTTTATGGCCCTGAGTTTATAAGGCCCGTAAGACCCGCTTACAGGTTCACTGCGACTAAATCGTTCTAAAGAAATCCCCCAACCTTTAAGTCATGTTAACGCTAACAAACATTCCCTTTTTCGTATGCCATTTCCCACTGGAATACCTTACCTAACGACATTGTGTGTTGTAACACCATTGACTCGTACATGAACCTCATACAGTGTGTCGAGGTTGCACCATGAAATTTTGACAATGTATGTATTTGACGTTTTCATGTACCCACTGCTGCGTAGGCCGTGAAGGGGCCTGCAGTGTATTCAAATAAAAAAAAATATTTACCGAACATCTCGAGACATATTTTTCTATTGCTATCAGGTCAACATCAGGGGGTCGGTAGAATTGTCTACGGGAGAATATTCCTTGAAGACTTTATGTCAAAATGGGATTGATGTTTTGTCAGATCAATCCCGGTTGTTGCATGTAAAGCATGCGTCGAGATTAAAGTATGTAAGACTCTGATCTCTGAATGGCGAAATGTGCAAGAATAGTGAAGTGCGTGCTTCAACACGTCTGGATATGATTTCTTCGCAGTTTTCAACTGGAGAGTTTTCCATGTATAAGTTTCAAATGCTCCATGTACTACTTTCTTTATCGTCAACTTATTGACATGCTGCTGTAAAACTACCGAATGTCTTGTAAGCATTTATTCTTGTTATTTAAGCGAAACTTGATTATCACGTGTGCAACAGAGACTCGAACTTTCGCTTTTCAACCCTGGCACATGTTGTTTTTGAACAACATAACCTATAGACTACTATGATCAGTTTCCATAGCATCGTAGTTTTCTTTTTGTTGCACAGAATACTGTGCCATCTTCACCGTTGCATACAATGAAGCTGCGTCGCGAGTTTCTGGAACGCCATTTATTTCAGTTCGCTATAGGAAACGCCCTCGCTTAGCGATCAGTTCTCGTAACCACTAGGTTGCATCGTTAACCTAGTAGCTATGCTCTGTGGAACTTTTTCGCTTCCAATCGTTGGGGTACATCGCCCCAGCGTCGGTGTACGCACTTTTCAATTTGAGCGCAGCTGTCGCTTCGAGCAGTTCGTGTTTCAGCGACTTCCACTCATTTGCTCGTGCGGAGGCGCTCAGCTACGCAGGCTCTCGCGCTGTTCCACTTTCACTTTATATATTAGTCACGCGCAGCGCTGCGCGATCTCGTTAATTTTCATTTTCGCATCATCCACGCTGCCTTCATGTAGGCTAAGCTATCGCCTTGCTCCCGCGTTAGTTTGCGAGGCTCATTTAAATTCGCTCGCTCTTCTTGTAGGCCTATACATCCAATCCATGAAGTCGGCGCTCAGAGTTACATTGATTACGCAATGTTGAATTCCGGTACCTTATTTTTTGTTTCTTCTTCTTGTCGCTGGGTAATGTGTGGTCCCCTCTCAATCATGGGGATTCATTCTTCGCTGACTTGGGTGATCAGTTGTCCTAGACAAACAAGACAGATTTTGGATTGGAGAAGACGAAATATGCAACTGTTTTGCCTCTAGGCTTCTTCTTCAGCCCTACCTGGATGTCGTACTTGCTTTCACTTGGTGACTGTTAGCTATGGCTTTATACAATAAAGTGAGTGAGTGAGTGAGTGAGTGAGTGAGTGAGTGAGTGAGTGAGTGAGTGAGTGAGTGAGTGAGTGAGTGAGTGAGTGAGTGAGTGAGTGAGTGAATAAACTTTATTAAAACATTCGGCTTCTTTTTTGTGCGGGCTAGACTGCCCATGCAGAGGCCAATATACGTTGTCTCCCTTTACCCTCCCTCGGCTTCTGGATAGCTCATTTTTGGTCTTTGACCTCTGAGCTGAAGAGCGCTATGTGCTAGCGCTCCCGGAGGGCCTCATGAGAACTTGTTGATAGGTTGGGACATTTCCACGGTATACGCCTGTATGAAATCTTTTATGTATTGCATTTTTTTTTGTCTGGGTGTACGTCTGAGTAGCCCTTACAAAGGTGCTCTGGTTTCGGGTAAAGGTTGGTTTGTAACTGTCGGTTTTGCGACAGTTACTAACAAACTTCTACCCGAACCCCTGCCCAAATTCAATGCGGAGAAGACGCATCTTGCGTGTCTGTAGCGTTGCACGTATTCTAACTAATAACTGGTTAATTTCGCAGGTTTTACGCCTCAAAACCACGATATGATATCGAGGGAGGCCGTAGCGGGGGGTTCCGGAAATTGCGACCATCTTGTATTATCTAACATGCACCTTAATAATAAGTACACGGGACTCTAGTATTTCGCCTCCATTGAAATGAGGCCGCCACGGCCGGGATTCGACCACACCACCTTTGGGTGAGCAGTCGAGCACCGTAACCGGGATTCGACCACACTACCTTCGGGTCAGAAGTCGAGCACCGTAACCGGGATTCAACCACACCACCTTCGGGTCAGCAGTCGAGCACCGTAACCGCGATTCGACCACACCACCTTCGGGTCAGCAGTCGAGCACGATTCGACCACACCACCTTCGGGTCAGCAGTCGAGCACCGTAACCAATAGAGCACCACGGCGGGTGTTGTAGGCATTTTGTGTAACTTGCAAATCTATCTTTGAGTGATACGATGGCGACACCAGGGATGTCCATCGCCGAGAGGTCCGTTGGGGCATCGCGATGAGTTCATTCTCCCGACAACTCGTGGGTCATCTCTTTCGAAAAAAAAGTATTATTCTGATAGAAAAAAAGTTTTTAGAAAATACATATAGAAAAATATATAGAAAGGTGTACACAAAAATACAACAAGAATGCGCAACATTTACTAAAGCATACATGTTTTTAAATATGTTTAACTGTTCCTTTATTAGGTCACTCTGATTTCATGAGGAAGAATTTGCGCAGAAGGTATTTTCGCTACCATATACAAAATGCCTTCCTTGAGAGAATTACTACTGAAAGATAGTGAGATAGTTACTACTGAACGGCACTGTTGTGCAAGGAGCTTGGCCCTGTGTTTACGAAATTGCCTTACACTAGAGTAGGCGTTAAATGGAATGTCTGACTGTCCCGATGCCAAGCATGTCATTGTCGTAGTCGACTCACTGATAACAAAGAGCGCACAGGGAAGAAAAATTTTTGTCGGTGAACTATGCCCCTCCTTTTATGTTGTTGGTAGCAAAAGCTTCTGTCGCGTACTTTTCATAGCTGAATAATAATAATAATAATAATAATAATAATAATAATAATAATAATAATAATAATAATAATATGTTGGGTTATACCGTCCGAAAACCATGATATGATTACGAGAGACGCCGTAGTGGAGGGCTCCGGAAATTTAGACCACGTGGGCTTCTTTAACGTGTACCTAAATCTAAGTACATGGGCCGCAAGCATTGTGGCCTCTATCGATTTTGAACTGCCGTAGCTTGCACTGTCTGGCTACACTTTTTAAATGCGAATGCATTTCATAGTCGGGCTATGTCAGGCATCCGGCGTTGGCGTTGTGCGGCGTTGTCCGCGGAGGAGGAGGAGGAGGATAGGTTGAGGAGGTGTGCGCGCCGGGAGGTGTTACATGTGAAGCATCTTATGGCGAAGCTTAATCCGGTGGTGGTGGTGTGCGGCGTGACCACCCTTACTGCGCATGCGCAAACCCTTTCAAAAAAAATAAAAATAAAAAACCTCCTCTTCCCTCTCTCTCCTCTAGGCATCCCTCCCCGCGGCAACCACACCCTCACTGCGCATGCGCCTCCCCTCCTTCCCCCCTGCTACGCTCCCCCCTCTCTCCTCTAGGTATCCCTGCCCGCGCCGTCCACACTCCCACTGCGCATGCGCGTCCCCCCCCTCTCTTCTCCTCTCCTACGCTCCCCCTCTCTTCTCTAGGCATCTCTGCCCGCAGCGTCCACACTCCCACTAAGCATGCGCCCCCCCCCCCCCCCCCTCTCTCTCTCTCCTCTCCTGCGCTCCCCCTCTCCCTTCTCGCCTCGCGACGCCGACACAGGTAGCGTCTGCTAGCGAGTTTCTTGGCTTGAAAAAACCGACTGCTCGCGCTGCACAACCGTTCACTGGCCACCCCGTATATATGACAATGAATCTTGACCTCCAAGGTGGTGCCGGTGGGAGATTTCTCCTGTGCGTTGTTGAACAATAAAAAATTCGCAGCGTGCGCGTTAACTAAAAGCAGACTGCGGCGGAGCTCGGCGGAGCTATATATGAAAAAAAAATTAAAAAAATAAACAAAAAAAATTAAAAAAACAAGAAAAAAGCAAAAAAAAAAGGCGCTGCGCCTTGCTCCCGACCGGGCTGCAGAAATCAGGCGCCTTTTCCTTCTTCAAACCACAACCACCATATATAAATGGAGTGAAGCGCGCGCGAAATGCATTCGCATTTCCTCACGATTCCCTTCGGGGAGGTGGGCGCATTTTTTTTTGTTATGCGATAAGTTTTCATGTGCCAGATAAACTGAGTGCACGCTGTATAGCCTCGTGGAAGATGAATATTGGGTGCGCTTATATTATAAAACAGGGTCGGCAAGCTGCGGCCCGCGGGGCTATTTTATGAGGCATCCCGCACAACGTCAGCAAGCAAGCCTTTCACCCCCCCCCCACCCCCTCTCCCGCCCACCTAACTTACCGATGAACATTCTGCGTCTGTACGCGATGCGATGAACATTCGGCGAAATAGCTTTTTTTTTTCAATCTGTGTTTGTAAACTATGTTTATGAATTGCGACCTCATCACGTGAGTGCTGAAAAAAAATATGACGTATATTACAGTTTTGTACATTGTAGTCAATTCGCCTATTTTTCTCTTTGCCTGCGAACTCTCCCTCCTCTCCCCTCCCTCCTTGATTTGCCATGTTGGCATCATAGTACTCAGCCCTCCGCCTCAAAAGGTTGCCGAATCCTGTTATAAAGTGTCCGAAGACTGCAGTCTGAGACAAGAATGTGCAAAACATTCGTGCACCTAACCTGCCCTGTATAGTGCCCTGTATCCGAAATACGAAAATAATATTTTATAGGCAACGCTCTCCAGAAGATAGCTGCCTTGTTCTTATTTTGTTTATTTATTTATTTATTTATTTGATGCGCATGACAATTTTGGTGGGTTTATATTTAACCAGGTTAAACGAGACCGAATGAGGGTATGCAGATAGTGTGGTAAGATTTGTCTGGAGGATTAATTAAAATAAATTTTTTCCTAAGTTTTGCGTAGAACAACAAAGATATCATTTTGTGAGGCGCATCGGTGTGAGACTATTTATTTTGACCATGTGAGGTTCTTTGCAGACACCTAAATTCAAAGGCACCGGTAGATTTTGATGTAGGCGAAATGCAAAACGTTTCTGTACTGTGCGATCTCAGTGCATGCTAAAGAACTCCAGAAGGTAAACTCATAATCAGAAGGTAAACTCATAATTATGAGTCTTCCTCCACTACGGCAGACTCATAATCATGTCGTGGTTCTGGCACCCAAATACCCAAATTTATGTAGGGCGCTGACAATTTCGATTCATTGCGTCGACAGCAAGCACAACCATTCAGCCGTTACGTAATATTCTACTTACGTTTCGTTACCGTGAAGGTTTGTGCTGGCACGAGCGCACCGATAAACGACTGTAGGCAAAAAAGAAAAAAAAAAGAAAAAAAAAGAAAAAAAAATGTAACCACGAAAGAACGCGGTCAATGCACTCGCTCACGTGCCCTCGATGTGCGGCAGTATTTGCGACGGCAGGCGCCGATAATATAATCTGACCATAATTGTCGTACTTGGCCTACACAAGTTGCACGCAAAATCGTCCAAGCAATCAGAGTGAATGCGGCTTCCGCAATTCTGCTTGCAGCAGCCCACCTTGCGTGCCGGTCACTGATTGAATCACAAGGCACAGCTGATCGTCTTAATAGTGTACTAATTGTCGCGTTAGCCGTAGCTCATATGGCGGAGAGAAGCGCGAGTGACGTAGAAAAGAACCACTCGCCCTTTCTTTGTATCCGAAGGAAACTGTGTTGTTGCATTCGGGAGGATATGTTGTCGACTGCCCCCCTCCTCCATAGAGGAATTTTCGGTTCTATGTATTCGAAGGAAACTGTTTTTGCGTTCGAGAGGATATGTTGGCGTTGCCTGCCCCTCTACTCCATAGCGGAATTTGCTATTACAGGAAATGTACCGCCTAACATGTTTGGGTGAGTCTACTTGCACCTCAAGAGCACAGGGTCATTTGACCTGGAGTAGAAGTGTGCGTATGAGGTTGTTGATAGACTTGCAGGTCGCTGTCAAATCTGGCATTAATATTTGCTAAGGTATGCCTAGTGTACAGGGTGGGGTCAAAAGTTCCCAGGCCACGCTGCCATAGGAATACATGGGATAGTGGCCTGGGAACTTTTGACCAGCCCTGTACGTTGGCATGTGTTAGCCGGCGTCGTCTAATGTTGACTGTCCACAGTTATGACAGCATAATTGCGTTAATTCGGTCATGATACCGTGATTCTTTCCCATATATACGTAGACAACAACCGTAGTCATTAAAATCCCAATTTTATTTTTTTCGCAACGCTTCCACACCAGAGCTGTCAGCGTTGTCGCCACGTTGCACGCAACGTGGAGTGCATGCAGCGTAGTCAAGTTACAGTGCTCTTGCACCGACCGTTCCGGCCTCGGTGAATGTACTTAGGCGGCGTACTACATCGGTTAAGCCGGTGGGCTCGCCGCTTGTTTTCCTAAGCGGCATAGCAAAAGCGGCGCAAGGTCACATGATTACAGGGGAGAAACCGATGGACGTCTTGCCGCGTACCACCGTTATCGAGCGCGGGAATGGAACGGGGCGCGCTTAATTGCAACGCGCCAAAGCGTTTCGCCTTCGAACGCGTGTATCCGGAATATTACCCGTGCCGTCGGTATTATGCACGGGGCGATCTCTAATCCGCACGTGACCGCATACCGGAACGAGTTGAACGTACTAAAAGACATGAAGCGAGGTGGTTGCGGGATGGAATTTCGCGGTTAGCTGGCATTCCATTCTGCACTGGAGTAACAAGTGAGTACTCATAACAAATTTGTAGGTGGGATGTAATGTACGTCGAGGAGCATGACGAGATTGTTGTTAGTTGCAGGTGACTCTAGCGCAGCATGTTATACGGGCTATGTATATATATATATATATATATATATATATATATATATATATATATATATATATATATATATATATATATATATATATATATATATATATATATAAGAACTTTCTGATGGGTGAGTATGTGTTCAACCGCATGTAACATTTTTTTTTAGTGCAGAAGAGGAAGAATTATTAAATGTTAACAACAATAGAGTGTACATGGCGAGCACTAATGCGGTGCACTGTCTTCCTTTTCTTAAGGATTTTTATTTTTCACTAAAGATATATGGGCAGGTTATCGGCTCGCCTGGTTGGCTCTTTTCACAAAGTGAACGGGGCATCTGTTGAAGTCAACGAAACACCCATGTTTGAGTATACCACCATGGTATGTGGCAAAGTTTGTGACGTCCCGTTAATGTTATCACTACATCACATGGAGGTTATTTCGCTATTGAGGCGAACGCCTTGCATACCTCATAGAACGGGACAACACTAGTGGTGTAAAAAACCATTATCACGCGATGATGCCACTGCAAGACGTCATCATGGCGTCAGTAATCTCAAACATTTGTCACGTCACCTTGACGTTACTGCGACGTCGCATAACCTCCTCACATTACATGGTCGCTTGATAAAATGCGGGCCGATCCCGAAGGCAGTACAAAACAATCTAAGGTGCAGAAAGCTTGATATACCCAACGATACCGGAGGCAGTGCAAAACTACGTTAGGTACAACAAGCTTTCGGAGGAGGGAGGGGTAGGACTGCTATAGGGGGGGTAAAAAGTTCCCAAGCCACGCTGCCATAGGAATACATGGGATAGTGGCCTGGGAACTTTTGACCAGCCCTGTACATCGACTGAGAAGGAAAATAAGGTGGCTGTCGCCATCACGTCGTCTTATGCGAATGCATAAAGTACTCTGCGAGTTTTTTGTGTACACAGGAATGTTCCGGCTTTTTTGTTGTGAAATTAAAGCAGAATAATCGCCACGTACGTGATTACACTGCCTTTATGACATTATAGCCGCCATGTTGGAGTGCCAGTACTCTACGAAGCTGCAGCCATGGCATCGCGTGCAAACTATTAATACTCTAAAAGCGCAGTGTGGACAGGCAGGACAACAAGACGGCACTCGTAGCCAGGCGGAACAGCTAATATGCCTGCGGCCATTCCGCGACGCAATTGCCTGACGTGAATGTCACTGGCTACCAATCACAGGCTAGGTCTCTATCATTTAAAAGCAGTAGCGAGATCTCCTTTCTAAATGTCAATGGGTCCACGAGGGAAGACCATATCGGTCGGTTTGGGCGACAGAGAGCCTATACACTGGAGTGCTTTGAACAATCGTTTATATTCTTTTAACAAGTTCAGTACAGTCCGAAAAGCAATGTTGAATATATATTACTGGAAGGTGAATGATTTGTAATTAATAATCAAGGACCTGACTGGATTCAAAAAGAAATTATAGATGATTTATAGGTGCCCTGTATACGCGCGAAAACGATCAAATAACAACTTTTGATGGCGCTAAATTCAGACTGCTTTCGGGAAGATAATGTATATACAGAGAAGAAATTGCCAAAAATATCTTTCATGTGAACAAAAGTGTTTTGGAGACACACAGAAGGAAGTGGTGTTATTTGCATTAATGCGCCCCGCGGTAGTTACTCAAGAGAGTGTCCACTTGTGTTACGCTGCGCAAGCAGAGATTCTACGCAGTTTCATTTCGCACATTTCATGCGCAATAAATATTTTTTCGATAGTCCTGCTTATATAATGTAGAGTTCCTATTGGCAAGGTTACAAAATTACGTCATGTTCTATTTGAACAACAAAACTTCGACTGAAACGCCATAAAGATCACGACTTAACCTGTGGAAGTTTACTCACAGCACCATATGTCTTGCTTTTTTTTTGCACAGTGCACCTTGATTGTCCGTAATAGCCACACAGTCGCTCCGTTGGTTAGTTCGCTCCAGCGTACGCTTAGCCGGCGAACATGACTGATCGGGCGCGTTGCACCCAGCTTTCCGTTTCCCCCGTGTTTCTCTCTCTCTGGTTTGCGTGGTCCTTGCGTGGCCTTCAAGGTTCAGCGTAGCCGCCACTTCAGCAGAGGCGGCATGCGCTCGAAACCTGAATATGCGCCGATGACCCGCGGCGATGCCCTCTCGTGGCGGGCCTCGCGAGCGTGCAACTGCAGTGCGACGTGAAGCCTCGAGCCACGCTCAGTCTTTCAGCAGCTGCTTCACAGGGAGTGGCGAGTGATGCTTATCCGTTGTGCAGAAAATCCCGTAAAGATTGTTTCCGCCTACAAGGTTGGAATGTGTAAGCAATGGTACGCCGCAAGAATGAAATACTGCTTGCGAGTAGTCAAGTTGAATATGCCCGAAGTAGTGGTAGTATCTCTATTTTATTTATTGTACAGATGAATAAGAAAAAAACGACAAAAGTGAAAGCTGTTTATGCACCTACAAAACAGGAAATTTCACTTGTTGCTTGCAGCAGTGATTCATACCTTTTTTAAAAATAATGACCCATCATGTCGCAGTGAACGTTAACTATATAATATTTCTGCGTTAAGACAGCAATGCACGATACATTTTCCATACTGTAAATACACATGTCTTGCACAAAACAAACATTTGACGCATGCTACAACATCAAAGAGAAAAAATCATCTTTCTCTGCTACAAGACATTTTTTTTTATTATTGCAGCGTGGGAGCCTGGCAAGAAAAAGAAAACCCTAACGAACCTTTTTGAATCTTTCAAAGCACCTGTACTTGATTTATCCTGTCAAATCATCCTTGTAATTTGAAGTTATATCATTGAAACAAACGCATTTTTATCCGAACTCGCCGATCACCAAAAGTATCTTATCAGAGTGTCTCCGCTAGAAATAGTTCTATGGAGTAATTATTCTCTTACACATGAGTAGCCTCTTAAGCCATTTTAAGTGTCGTACAGGACGAATGGTGTACCTTCGCGAAGATACTCCCACCATAATTGTACGTCAAGGACAGTTGATATACCCTCATGCGCATAATTATAATTATGGACTAAATTATACCAATAAGCTCTAATGACTTGTACACCTGCCTCGTTTCATCCCTGCTGTTCTCCAACCGCCCCCCCCCCCCCCAAAAAAAAAATAAACAAACAAAAAAACAAGTTCAATTGCGCTGCTGATGCATGTACTTGCTCGCGCTCTTCTTCTTTGTAACGCTTTCGAAATATTGCGAATTAGTGAATAAATGGATCAATAACGACTGCCGTTGCACTTTTCGGCGATACTGCGTTCGATTCCCTGTGCCACTGAGCACCCAGATGTATTTTCTTTCTAAATATAAATAACTAACCTCGGCCTGGTACTCGGTGAAGCGGGCCCACATATCCCGAAAAGATGGCCTCTAAGTTCCGTCCCCATTTCATTTCAAGTTATTTTCATTCCGCAAAAAGTTCTTGCACCACGATTGGCTTAAACATTTTTTGGCGCTGCCATAACGAAAGATGGCAGTCTAACGAGCGTCTCGAAAGCTCTTGAGGCAAGACGTACACTCACAGCAACGGCTTGACCTCTCATACGCCAGGCGTATTAGTTATCAGGTGCTGTACAATCTACACAGCAGATTGGCACAACTTTGCTCTCGACAACTAACGGAGGGATGTAGTTAAGCGAGAACAATAACCGCGTAGCTCATTGCTCGTGAAATTTAAATATTTCTTGCGCTAGTTGGCATTTTCCGGCCACAGGGTTGGCGCCGTTTCGCAAGTGATATTGTTATTTCACTTGCGCGCGGCACGTTTCTCACGTTAGCCGCTCTGCATCGATGGCATTGTTCGGCTAACTAGCAACTGCTCGCTCTTCTCCATGTGTCCACTCGTTATACCTGTTCGCACGAGAAACAATGTGAGCTACGCTGGTGGTCTCAACCTTGAACAAAAGCTGCTGAACGTAACGACAAATCTCTTCATGACGTAATAAATTGCACTGGAAAACAACGAACTGAACAAACATTTTCTCTTATCTCTTTTTTCCCTTATGAAAAGTCTCAGTGGACTTAAATAAATCAGCGTGACAGCCAGATGCATCTCACAGAATAATAAGTGGGAGGAGCTTTTCGTTCTTTGTCCGTGCTTGCTTAACTGATGTTCTGATATAATATTTTGTTTTATATTTATGTTGAGAAAGTTGTCCACAGGAAGAGTTCGCAAAAGAACACGAAATGCGCTTCACTTGTACCCCAATATTTCTTCCCGGCATAAAATTGGCGAAACAATCAATGAATCTGTGAAGGGGATGCACTTAATTTTAGACGCAAGACGGGACTGCTTTTTCTTATTGGGATGCACTTTACAGGCTTACCTTTCCATGGCCGAGGCACTGCAATGAAAACAAAAAAAAAACGGGTTGGAAAGGGGTTGGAAAGGGGGGGGGGGTTAACGGTAGAGCTTGCGACGCCGACATGGTGATAACATTATCAAAACTTACAGGAATGCAAAACTTATATCTCTATATCTCTTTTAATCTAAACTGCGTGCCTTTCTGGCACACCGCGTGTGAACGGCAGTCCTGGCTGCAGCTTTACATCCTGCTAATCACGTTTCAGTGGCTGGGAGACACGTGCTATACATGAAACCTTATCGCCGACTGTTGTGCGGCGACTCTTGTAAATTGGAACCATTGTACGACGGTCGTTTCGTAATAGCGTAGGCTTGTGAATTTCCGTAAGGCTTCAAACAAGCATCAAAGCAAAAACAATTATCACTCGCATCTTACGCTTTGTAGCTAAGAAGCAATTTGCGTGGGAAAGGCAACGTAAGGGGAGTGTAGACGTTCTGTTTCGCGCTCATTCTCACGGCAATTTCGACGGGTCCCGCCGCTGATGAAACATAAACAAGATTATCGCTGATTTCCGACAATCTTTGTTCAAGTAAGAAACAATGGGGAGTCTGTAGAATTAAGGCCTTACTCTTATTGCTGTTACGTGCAGTCGCGATCAATGTGCGCTGGAACACGGTCGTCGTGTTGCCGACATTACCATACGACGCTGATATCATAACACATTTATGTAACAAAACCAGATATTTTCATGTTTGTATTTGTTCTGTCTCCCCCCCCCCCTCCAATGTAATGCTTGTAAAATAAAGATCGGTGAACGAGGCACTTCGGTTCGATTCTTTTTAACCTTGTTTCAGTTTTTGTGACGTTGTAATGTTTGGGACAGCTTCGACGTCAGGCACTTTGGTGTGAATGATATTTAGCGCGACTGTAAAGTGAGGGAGGGTTAAATTTGCAGTCAGCCAGCCTAATTACACGACTCAGCCTGATACAGCTGCCAGAGAAATGTGCTCGTTTTCGTTCTGAACAGCATCGCCAAAACCACAATTCTATTATCAGACATGCCTTAATCATCAGTTATGCAGTACACAGTTCCAAAGCTGTCGCAAAATTCAGACATTTATTCTGGCGGACGTTCAGTGAGGCATATAGGCAACGACGTCACGAAATCAAATGTGAAGTGTCAAATTGTTTGAAAAAAGTATATTCGCATGTTCATTGATACCTGACACAGATGGGAATAAAACGAAGAATTTTTTAACTCTATTACAAATTGGCAATATTTAGCACAAACGCTTGGCCATAAATGCGAACACAGAGAGCCATTATCCAAACGCTGAAAATAGCTTAAACAAAACCAGCTTCATCAAACAAGATATTGAAATATCGTGAGCCATTCCAGTTTGTGAAGATGGATGACCAGTGAAGCTTTTTAATTAGCACCCGACGCAGTGGTGACACAGATTTTCTACCTATAGGCGGTCGCACAACCTGTAACTAAATCCAAAATATCAGTCCGGAAATTCCCTTTCGAGTTTAGTACATATGCTCCTGTAATTTTTTTTTTTTTTAGAAGCGTGGCTCCGTCATTCTCCATTTCGCGAAATGCGTCGTCTTGTCTGGCTCGTCTTGTCATGCCTCGTGCCCTTGGAGTTTCGCGCACTATCTTAATTGGTGTTTGCCATCCGTGTGTTCCCTTCTTCAGTTTTGTTGCCCCGGTGGTGAGTGGTAGGGTTCGCCCGATTTGTGTGGCTCATGCGTTTTTGTTGACCCACAAGAAAAATATACGGAACTCTAGCCAGATTCGCTGTAATTTCACGGTGGCTTCGTTATGAGGCGTTCGCGCTGAGAGAAACTTCGAAGCCTACAATCTATGAACACCTAGGTCCACAAGATTCACTCCATTCACTCTAATACATTGCGCTATTAGGTCCCGCTCCTCCTGACTTTCGTCATTATGTAGATAACTGACATTGGTGTCACCAGTACCATACACCCGTGCCTGGATTTAGATTACTCGTGGTCTTGCTGCGATCATGATTAAGTCATCGCACACGAAATCTCTTTCAAACTGTGGCTAACCAGCACTTCGACTTTGCCTGAAAATTGGTTTCAGCGCACAAGTCCCAACACGATTACACCCCTATCCGCCTGGCAATTTTGTTTAGCTGGCTTTGCGGAAATTCAATAGCCTAACTTCGAGCAGGTGAAAATGTGCCAATGTATGGCGAATACGCCGCATCTATATCCTAGGGACATTGATGGAGCAAGCAGGAATATGCAATGTGGGATTGACAGTAGGCCAGAAAATGTATGAAACTGCAGAAGGCTTCCTTAAACTAATCTAGCGTAATTCTACGCACCGAGAGCGTTGGATGCAGGTGAGGAAGCTTGGCTAATAATCATTAAAGAACAGGCAGCTCTGTCGATAGGAACTTACTTCTCTTTTTTTTCGAATTCATAATGTTCAAGGGAGATGGAACGATACGCATGTGTGACCGTTGTGTACTGGTCACAGCTACTTGGAATATTTTTGTGGGAATGCGAACAAGCTAGGACAGAAATAGTGTGCCACTATATAATACCTTAGACTATACTACACTCAGGTATTTCTGTTTATTACATGCAGGTTAAACTCACAGGTAATTTATAATAGTTGGGTATATCTGTATTTCTGGTATACTGCATGGGTAGAAACGATTGCTTTAAGCGCACAGACGAGAGACTTGTCTTTAGACCTCTTTAAAGATGTATGCTAAGAACTATCACGTGTTCTCAAAGAAAATGCGCAAGTTTCACTTGTTTCACAGCGCCCAATAAATGTGATGGCATCATTACATTATTTTTTCTCACACATAGAGTAATGAGTCAGTTTCTTAGAGCGTGCAGCAAAAACGTCGGGCGCATCACTGAAGCGAGTTAAAAGCTTCTTTTAAAAGGCATTTGCTCTCCTCCCTATTCTGCTCGTCTTGTCTGCCGCAGCGTTAGCGTTCTTTGTTTTTCAATTCCTTTTGTAAAGTTCAAACGCTAGCGGTGGTTTTCTCGCAGACCACTTCCGCGTTCAAGGGGCGCAATCAACGCTGGACCCAGAGATTAATCTCCTTTAAAGTACTGCCCACGGACTGTCCTCTCAGGGGTCATTGTATTCCTCTTAAGAGCTCTTCTCTACAGTATAATTAACCGCTATACAAGGCCCAGCACAGGCTCCCATTCAGAATTTCAATCTCCGCTGCGACGCGTCTGGAGGGCTTTAGAGTGAGCAATGTATTATGAACCACGAAGGGCTGCAGCAGCTTTCTTAACCAAGGATCATTATAAAAGTCCGTTTATTGTTGGCTCCATAAAGCTTACATGCGGAAGTCATTCGAAGCAGGTAGATGGTGCCATATGGCTCGAAAGTACAGCAATGTAGTGCTCTTAGAGTCATACCTTGAGGTGTTAGCAATGACACGTGAAAATCGATTCCACCATCTTGATGTCGAATTTCAGCAACACGAAGCTCAAATCAGCGCAGATGTTTCTTTAGTTTCGGAGTTAGTGATATAACATAAAGGTTAACTTGTCCCGTAAGGGCAATGATGCAATTGTGCTTACGTAATTACTGTTATTACAGAGATCGATAAATCGTACAAAGATCGCGAAAGTAACAAAGCTTTCAGACACCATTAAGTAGCAGAAACTTGTAATTTATTGTAGTTATTTTTTCTATCTGCTGATATAAGCGCTTAGTACAGGGGTTTCCACCATGCCGACCGTAGACGGCATGTTCCAATTAGATTTCAGCCACATATGAAATATGGCAAATGACTTCATTCAAAATGGTAACGTTAGCTCACAATTAGTTCAGAATATCCTCCCCCCCCCCCCCCCCCCTTACTCTCCCGCTCCAGTCTCTTTTGCTCTCCCAGCCCTTGCGGGATTAAAATTCACTACGGCGGCCCTCTAGCTGCGGCGAGTTCGCGGTGCCTGGCTCAGTTGATGAGCAAGAGGACGAAGAGAGCGCGTTCCGGTTGATGATGATGACCATTTCTGTTTCCGATAGACAAATTACGGCAAGCTTGAACAGCGTCGCCGTAAAAAATAATGTGACCTAGGTCATCCAAAAATTCTTCCTCAGTATGCACCATCAATATGTCAGACGTCACTGCAATTCCTCGCAAATTCGAGCGAAGCGTAGACGCCCATATTTCGGTTTTGAAGCTTTTACCTCTCATCAAACGGCTCTTCTAAAGATCAGGATCAGTTTGGTATTCGCGAACAGTAATCTACAAGCTGCATGTCCAGCCTAAGTTATGATTCGCTTCAGTGTTCTTTGAAAGCTTGTAGGCTTATGTTCTCTTTCACAACTCGCGACATAATGAAAACACTTTTACTGCGTTTATAAAAGAAAAAGAGTAGTGAAAAACCACCAGATTACAAACTCGAGCAGCCAAAACAAGCTCTAGCTGTACAGCAGCAGCCTTGCACTTTTCCCAGCCACTGGACGACCTTACGTCATTCTCTGACACTGGTGGTCGCCTCGTGCACAATAGAAGAGCCTTGCAAAGTGAAGGCGCCGTTCGCACTACCAGGAGCAAGGCGAGCGTGATCGTTGACCCCCCAGTCTACCGTGCGCCGTGCAACGACTGTGCGCTCGCCATTAACGATCACAGTTCTCTGCGGGCGTGTCCTGCCTCATTGTTTCCGGAGCGCTACGGCGGTGGGGGAAACGACACGAGATGACGCTGTCTACGCCTCTCTTGTGACACCGCGTGCGCAGAAGCGAGAGTGACATGCAGCCGCGCACCACGTTGTGTCACCTTCGAACTTTGGAAGGAAGTGGCAAGAAGTGGCAAGAAGTGGCGCTGACGGCTGGAAACGCTTGTGACATGACATCTTCCTGTGTTTTCTGCCTTTCGCGTTCCTGCCGTTCAAACACTACACCAAAGTCAAAGGATATGCATGCCGGTTAAGAGCCCCCCAGTACTCAGTGGCGTAGCCAGAAATGTTTTTCAGGGGGGGGGGGGGGGGGGCACCGCCATGATTTCGGGAGGGACACCTCCTTGAAAGGGTTATTTTTCGCTCCGTATGCCATGGAGAAAAAAATTTCGGGGGGGGGGGGGGGGGGGGCACGTGCCCGGTGTGCCACCCCCTGGCTACGCCACTGCCAGTACTTTATTGAAACTTTACTTGAACGAACTTCAAGGGACCCCAGGAAAAAGTTAGTTAAAGTGAAAGTTCGCTGGACTGAGATGGCTATGTCGCAACTTTTTATCAGCAGCTAAAGAAAACATCAGTTGCCGACGAACTGAGTCACTGTGCCCAAGCTCTCATAAATGTTCTCCGGCAGAACACTGTGCTGGGCAGCGAAGGACCTCAATTTTTCCATCTATACCAGTGTTCCTTTAGCTGAAATTCTTAGTGCTTTCTCTACAAGGGTTACTCCTTCCTCCTCGTCTTCTTCCTCCTCGTGACTCTCGACTCGAGAGTCACAGTGACGTATGGTTCTCAAAACGCAAAGCGCTGCTTGTACCCAGTCTTTCAGACAATTTTTGATCTATATGATGTGAGAGGCATTGGATGGTGTCACCAAATAAGGCCGTAGAACTTAAATGCGCTGTGCACTAACTTCGTTAAACTGAAATGAGTTAGCATAGTGTCCAATGACGCTTCGGTGGGGGGATTTCAGAAAAGTCCCTACAGCGAAATAGTTCGTTTGACTGACCTTCGTTCTAGTGGTATTTTACAGTACGGCGCATTCTTTGAAGCGATTTCCGTTTTCTTTCCCAAGAGCAGCATTTTTCGTGGCTTAAGGACACATAAAGTGACACTTTGGTGAGTTTTTTACGGGAGTATCATCTCATTCAGTGTGCTATCTCGTTTTCTTCAACATGATTATGAGTTGCAATATTTTGATGTGTAGTTTATATCTTTTTTTTTCTTGCATAGTCTTTATCTTGTCGTTCCTGTGTCATTGTATTGGACCTATTGCATGGGCCAGTATATTGGCCTGAAGTATGAATAAACAAACAAACAAACAAACGAACGAACGAACAAACAAACAAACAAACAAACAAACAAACAAGCAGACAATCAAACAAACAAACAAACAAATAAATAAATAAACAAAGTTGTCACTCCGAATGAGATCATAGTAAAGTTTGGCACTCGTTTTAATTGTTTGGATGTGCAGTTTTGTAAGATTCGTTGCGCTCTATATCGACGTGACAATCCGTAATCCATGCAAAATGACCGAACATGTAACTTTTGCGCAGTGTTAAAAAAAACCCAGAAGTGTGTTCTGCATTTGCTGCTCTAACATTAAACTGATCACTCTAGCATTCGACCGCCTCAAATACGCTGCCAAATTGGACTGTCCACACTTTGTTCTCTACTTTCGTTTTTCGCGCACACGAGAAAACCTCTCAAACATTTGCTCGTATAGATTTATGCCGTGTCTGTGGACACTGAAGCGATTGAGATAAAAGAAGCACAAAGCAATCTTTTTGGCCGAAGTATTCAGTTGCCAGTGTCTGCTCCTTCGCACAACACTCTGATGTGTGTCTGGACGTCTGCAGAGATTTCGAGCGTGTGACTCTCGTCAGCCTAGCTTTCCGTAAAAAAAGAAACATATATAAAATATTAATATAATGGAGACACCTGCTCAAAGACCAATGAATGCACATATCGTATTTTACTGAATGTCCAAGAAGTATATACGCAAGTTGCATGCGTGTACTGCAGCGTATTGTGAATACGACAGTACCCGAAAGAGCGTGGCGTTGGCGACTGACTGAAGCATGCCATTGTTCCCCCGTCACGGTGAGGAAAGAAGTAGACAACTTCTTTTCTGAATATCACAGTCCTTCCGCCGCAACAAAGGATTGCGTGAACCCGATCGCGGCTCGAACAGCCCTGTTCCAATGCAATGTCGGTGTATCAAGTTCACGCAATGACAAGTGCCTTCGGCCCGAAAACAATAGGCGGCCGCCCAAACAGCGCTCTCTACGGGTCACCGCTCTCGGATATCAGACACTTGGGCTATATACAGGGCTTGAATGTTTGCTTTCTCTCTGTCACCCAGGGTACCCGAAATCAGCTTACAATTCTCTCCCTAAGAATGCTTCTACCAAGAACACGGGTCGCTTAGGTATAAAAGAGAAGACTGGAGACGCACACAGCAAAAACACCCGCATAATTATTAGATCAATGAACTTTGTGAGGCACACTAGATCAGCTCTGTGCTCGAGAATTAGCTACGGCTGATCATGACAGATATGGCGTTAAGGCTGCCTCTACTTAGCTATATTCTCAAAATAAATTACCTTTTTTTCAATGCGGAATATTTCTTTAAGAATCAAATGAACTTTGACCGTATCTATCTATCTATCTATCTATCTATCTATCTATCTATCTATCTATCTAT
This sequence comes from Rhipicephalus appendiculatus, assembly GCA_030522465.1. Lineage (NCBI taxonomy): Eukaryota > Metazoa > Arthropoda > Arachnida > Ixodida > Ixodidae > Rhipicephalus > Rhipicephalus appendiculatus. Next base: position 23,343 of record JALIZH010017517.1, read on the forward strand.
CTATCTATCTATCTATCTATCTATCTATCTATCTATCTATGTATCTATCTATCTATCTATCTATCTATCTATCTATCTATCTATCTATCTATCTATCTATCTATCTGTCTGTGTCTATCTATCTATCTATCTATCTATCTATCTATCTATCTATCTATCTATCTATCTATCTATCTATCTATCTATCTATCTATCTATCTATCTATCTATCTATCTATCTATCTATCTATCTATCTATCTATCGCGGTACGCGTGTATGAATAGGTGGATGGATGAAAACTTTACTGCGGGTCTTTAGGAAGAGTGAGCACACAGCGGACCGCTCCCACGTCGCGACAGATGGTATCCGCCACACGTGATTCGCAGTCTGTGTCAACCAAGGTCTGCGAAAATAAACATTGAAAACTTTATAAGTCGGTTTACGGGGATTCAAAAAAAAAAAAACAAGTACCGTTAGTTGGTGATCGTAACGTGACGCACAAACATATGTATTCCTCGCAGTCAGCAAGCTACAGTCTGCCGTTGATCTTCCCCACGTGAATACGCCAACGAGCGCAGCTTACAATACGTTTCGATGCAACGGACCTCAGTGCTGTTTCGTCAGTGCCGTTGTTAAATCAAACAGTTATCTATCCTTTCGTTGCCAGCTTAGTCAACATGCCTGTTATGCCCATGATGAGCCTATATCTAGTGAAATTACACAAGGACGTCGAACCATCTCGCAAAATTTGGCTCAGAGCGCTACATGAGCAGCTACTCGCTGGCTGCTTTCGATGAAATCGTGTCCCAGTATGTTTGGTATCCACCGGATTTTTCTCTGTCTCCTTCTCAATTCATTCACGTTAATGCTAACTGAATGCTAATAACATCATAGTAAAACTATGATGTTATTTTGAATATGGGGCAAGACAATGGTATCTCAAATTTCTGACATGGACGAGAAAACAAAAAAAATAATAACACTAATAAATAAAAAAATTAAAAAAAAAGAAACAGGACTTAGTACTCATTCAACACGGGATTCATTCTTTCCGTACCAACGTCCACTTTTGTGAATGTCTCAGACTTGTTCTTCTCATTGTGTTCATATTTGCTTGGATAAATCAAATGAGTGCACGATTTACTATGGTACTGATTATGTGCAACTTCCTCGCAGAGCCCAAGATAATGTGTCCGGACTTCGAGTGCCCGTCGGAGCTCGGATGCCGTGTCGTGCGGGAACGTTACACGGGTTGTCTTCACTGCGACTGTGGCCATGTCAATAGCGCTACGGCTGACAGCGACCAGCGACATAGGAAGCCTTGTAAGCGCCTAGATTTAGTTTTTGAAAGTGATATAAATGACGCAAGATGTCTACTGAAACGTGCGGAAGAGAATATGGGATAGGAATGTGCCAACGGCTTCTGTCAATTTCCTATATTATCTGCCTCTGAAGTTGTCACATGCTAATACATAGGCCTAAGCATTTTTCTTACTTCTTCTGCTTAATTTGCATCTTTGTTTTGTTTTGTCAGAAAGAATGCTACTGTGATTTAACTTGTGTCAAGAGCTTTGCTTTCTCAAGCTGTGCTGCAAAAGAAAAAAAAAACGAAAAGAAGCTCTGATGCGCTTTAATATAAGAGCACAGTATGCAATCATAATGTAACGGCAAACCGAAGCAAAAGCACAGCTGCTTTCCATATTTTCAAAATTTCAGGGAATTTAGAGTGCTCATTAATTTGTTCAGGTGTCCTTCGACGAAGCCTAAAAATTAAGTTAGACTCACTCATGAAACTGTACATTTGAGACGGTTTAGAGGTACGGCTAGCTATTTTCTCTCCTTTCACGGCAGAACATTTTCCACACAATTTTTCGAGATGCTTTGTTCTTGAGCTACCTTTCGCTGACAATTTATGTGTTCGTAGAAGCGCAATAAGGATAACTGCAACAAATAAAGTGAAAGGCTTGACAAAGCTTGAAAATGAGAAATCTTGCAGGTTTCCCGCCTTTGTCATTTGATGATACCTATAAACCGTGCGTATGATTCAAGTTTGCGCACATACGACGAATGAGGCACCACTATCGATTTTCTTTAATTTTCTGATCTTTTTTTGCCCGCAGTAATTGTAGACGAGCTCCTAGAATGTCCTCGGTTACGCTGCCCAACTGAGCATGGCTGCTACGTTCTACAGAGGAGAGGGAAGTGTCCCTACTGCAAATGCGGTGGGTATACGCAACCTTTGGGTCACATATGTTATATCGTTGTCACCGGTGATGTCCAAGAATGATGAAGCCGATGCGCCTATGGCTTTGTTCGCAGCTTCTCTCTTAATCGGCGCACCAAAAAGAGCCTAAAGCTACACGAGACTTCACTCACTTATGAATTTGGTTTTTTCGCGAGTAATATGAACCACAGATATGAGAGGCACATTTTTCGATGCTTCAGACGCTTTGAGATGTCGGCAATGAACAGCAAGAGAACTTGGTCCTCAGTCAAAACCTCTCCTGATAAAGCCACGTGAAATGCTCCAAAACGACCACTGCCATTAATTTTCTCAACTGAATAACTACGTAGCTTATGTATGGGGACGCAGCGTATCTGTGCAAAGCAATCCAGTGAGAGACACGATAAGCCTGGTCACTACATTGTAGATAGGATGCTAGCTTTAAACTTGCTAGCTTGGAGAAATTGTCTGGTTGATAAACTATAGTCAGGCACCTTACGGGCCTTTTTCTATGTATCCCATGATAATTAGTAAGGTGTCTTTAATGAAGTGTGATTGAACGAACTAATTAAGAGTTCGAACCAACATTGATGCTTTTGTTGACGCTATATGCCCCTATAAGACTAGATGCAAAAAGTGGTTTCCTTACGTTCTGCGTCATCGGAACTGAAAATTGGTATTAGTTGGATGCCATTCACGGTAAATAAAAGAAAAAACACAGAGCTCAAACGAAGACAAAGAAAGGAACTGCGGACACAAGCTTTCGTGTCTGATTTTTTATTTTCTCACTGCGTTTACGTTTTGTTTTTAACGTTAATCACTGATTCCACAGAAGCGCTATAGTTTCCATGCCCTCACTAATCCGAATTTCATGTGTCATGTTTTTTACTGCTCGATTTCACCATTCGCAGCACTTGTAGGAAGCCTGTCGTGTCCTCCGATCGGGAACTGCCCAGAGGAGTACGGGTGTCTGGTCAGGCAAAGGAGAGGAAAGTGCCCCTACTGCAAATGTGGTATGAACTCAATCGCAGTCACACTATTTGGAAACAAGCATTTCGTAATGAGTTACTAAAGCTAGCGCAAGAAATGAACGCAGGGGCTGTCACCGGAGGCAACGTTTCGACAAGTGGTCCTGTCTTCTTCAAGTCAGCAACAAGTCCACTTGCCGAAACACTGGCTCGAAACGCTGACATAAATACAGATGCCACTTAAAACAGAAAATATTTAAAACACCGTAAGTGCAGTTCTCTTTCGGCGTCTCGGAGATTTATGAATAGCAGATCGGGGCCCGTGAAAATATTTTGCAGGGTAAATATGATCTCATACTATGTGCAGTTGTTCATGGAGAAGAATAGTGTGTCGTGCAACTCATCGTAATGGCGACAGGAAGCTACTTCCAATTTACTCATTATACGGATCAAACAATAGCGTCCTGTCAAGCTTTAAAGGGACACTAAAACAAAACAATGAAGCGGTTTAGATTGATAAATTGTGCTTTGAAATTTCTAACAACGTGTATTTCACCATCATAGGTGTATTAAGAGCGGAGAAAAGCAGGGTCAACGTTCGATTTTTAAATTAGGCGCCGAAAACTGCACGCTTGACGTCACGCATTTGAAAGTACATTTTTCATGTTTTGCAGACCTTGGCTCAATGAAATTTTCTGAAACTCGGTGTGTTAGATCTCTAGGCCTCTGATACGACAGTGTACTTCATTGTTACCGATTAGGAACCACGTGGGCCCTGGTGGACGCCGTCAATATCTGTGACCTCATGGTGTGGAAATTTCAAGCTCGCGTCGCCACTCACATTTTCTTGTTGGCGCATTTTTTTCACTTACCAAGCTCATTCTCACAGCAAGCCGGGTGTTTCTGGTATTGGGAAAGAGTAACATACCAAAGCAGCAAACTTCTTTATTTAGTGTTCCTATATGATCGCGATGTATCGATAAAACACACTACCCGTTTATTCACCCCAAAGTCGTTTCGTCAACAGGCAATCACCTTGAAAAGCAGTTTCGAAACGAAAAGGTATAAACGAAGACAGGGAGAGAGAAAGTGGGATGACCCGCGAGTCTTGAACCGAAGGAGCATTCCTCCCCGGCAACACGTCGCACGTCAGCACCTCGCGGCACCGTCTAAGCATCGTACGTGGTGCGATAGAAGGAACGTGAAATCGCGAATGGCATGAGGACCAGCGCCGGAGGCAAGCTTTCGCAAAGAGAAAGCGACGCTGATGAGCCGGAGCCACCTGGCCAAACAACTTTCCGAAATTGTGCCCGGAAGCTAGACGGCTCATGCGTAACGGAGCGCGTGACCCCTAATCGGTCACTTCCAGGTCCACACGCAGCCCCCCTCGACTTCCAGCAGTGACGGGTGCAACCTCCGTGTTCCATTACAGGCCCACTAGCGTAGTCCTCCTCTATACAAGAGCACTTTATCCCGAGGCGCTATTACTTTGCCCTCGTGGAACGAAACGCGTGTGACACCACTGCTTAACGTGAGTATAAAACGGGCCCTTCTTTTGCAAGATTGTCCTTTGACGGACGAGGAGTAGGAGAAAAATTACGGTGCCGGAAAAAGGCCCACGCGTCCGCGCAGGCCGGACATGCAACGCGTACAGCAGTTGACTGAAATAGCGGGGGGCATTACGAATAGGAAATTGCTCCTTGAAGGTGTCTCACCATTCGCACATGCTGAAACGGTGTTGAGACAGCCTGCATGTTAGGAGACAGCCTGCATGGCGGTACCAACTTAATATAATAATTGATGGGGTTTAACGTCCCAAAGCCACGATATGATTATGAGATACACCGTAGTGTAGGGCTCCGGAAATTTTTACCACCTGCGGAACTTTAATGTGCACCTAAACCTAAGCACACCAGTCTCGAGCATTTTTCCCTCTATCGAAAATGCGACCGGAATTGATACCGCTACCTGCGGGTCAGCAGGGTGTACCAACTTGCCCAAACCTGTTTATTATTGCACTGTATTTCTGTCAGATATTGCCATGTCATATTGTTTGAGGTGTAGATGTTTACATTTCTTTCAATATAGTTCAGTGGACGGGAGAACATACTTCATATTCTAAACTACATTCGTAAAGTTATATCGATTATTAAGTCAAGCTATGCTTCTTTATTTCCCACTTTTGTTTCCCGAGAGTATTTCATTTGATTTTTAAAGAAAAGTATGGATTCCTCTGGTAAAGGCACTTTGTAACGGGGAGACCTTAAGAGAGGCAAACTATTTATTGTTGAGTTGAGCATTACAACCGCGATGCCTAAGCACTAGCAAGGCAGCACAAGATCGTTTACGAAATGCTGCATAGTGGCTTCAGCGATGCATCACTCCGTGCTCACAAATGCATACATACGCAATGTGCGTTTAGGAGAACAATCGATGATAAGGTGATCGACCAATACCGTTTACATATGTAGCAGCTGATCAGGGGCGTAGCCAAGGGGGGGGGGGGGGCTCGAACTTCCCCCTCCCCCGAAATTTTTCAGTTTTGTTTGCGTATATATACGCTCACACATACAGACGCTCGTACGAACATACATAAAGTATAGTCGAACCCCCCCCTCCCCCCCCCCCCCCCGTAAAAAATTTCTGGCTTCTCCCCTAGGGCTGATGCACCCAAGTAAAGCATGTTACATTGGATGGCAGAAGCCAAATGGGCTTCCTTATGTTCTGTTTCGTGTGTTTGCAATAACAACACTATAAATTGCGGTCCGTGTTTTCAGAGTTTATTTTTTTTTTTAATTCGGAGGGTGGTTTTCGCAGTTTTTATTTTTCATCGAAATTCGGCATTTATCGGAGTTTGCTTATCTAAAATCCCCAATTTTTCAAAATTCGAAGTTTAATTTTCGATTATTCTTATATGTTAGATGAAATTATGTCTGAACATGAAAAGCAGAACACACAAAGCATATCTTAGTGGCCTAGATGGTTTTGAACGTACAAGCACAAGTACATGAATACGAAACACCTATGTTTGTGTGCTTTACAACATTCAAGCATTTTGCAATACACGCCAGCATACTTTACAAGGTCCGTATATTCGATGTCGTCTAGCGCCCCAGTGCCGCCAGGGGACCGGCATATTTGCACAGCGCGTAATGACATGACATAACACAGGCGCTGTCTTGACCTATTGTTTATTAGCGAACACTTTATAAATGTATACACAAAATATCAACGCAACCACAACACACAACAGCGCTTGTGTTCGTATCACCCTCCAGGTGACCGTACATACGTTGACGTCTCGCCCTCCCTGCGCGACCATCCTTTTGTTAAGTGTGCGTTGGGTCCGGTCTACGAGGTAGTGTTGACGTGAGGTGAAGTTTATATTGGTCAAACAGCCCGCTGTATCAATGACGGATGCAGTATTCGCAGTTAAAATTGTAGTTCGTCGGATAAATCCAAACTGTCAAAAATTTTAGCGGTGTGTATTTGTCTGATTTCTTCGGCCACTGAGCCTTCGGTCACCTACTTCTTGCGCAAAATTTCTAAGACAATGGACGAAACAGACACGGACGGGTGCCTTAGAAATTTAGTCCGTTGTCTTAGAAATTGCGCTCAAGAAGTAGTTGATCATGGAGTACCAACTATCTCGAAACCACACCTTTTTAAACTGAGCCTTAGAGTTCGCCAGCTACACCGAATTCACGTCGTCGCCAGGAAATCGCCCAGAAAGCGCCTAAGCTTATTAGGGGAGGTGGTGCCAGACTTTCGCATGAGGGTGGCAAGCTAAAACTGCCCAGGTGAAGCCAGTGATAATTGCGTAGTATCGGCCGCCATCCTTGAGGCGCTCGCGGCTGTTGCAACATCAGTGCGCACTGAGCGATAGGCTCGCTGCTCATGCCTTTCACGATCTTCGCTGTTCGCCCTTCTATACTTTCCTCGTTTGGACCCTCCTCCTCTAACTTTCCTTCTCCTTACCTTTTCCACGAGCGCGCGCCATCTCTTGACTACTCAGAAAGTCGGTCAAGCCTGGGTTCCGGCGACGCACATAGGTGGCGCCGTATGTCATGTAATAATAGATGTCGACGCTTTCACATTCAGGGTTGCCGTTGGTGGCTACTTTGCGCCAAATTGGCTATTTTTGGACCCCGTTGGCGACGAAAATTTCCAGTTGGCGCCATGGCTCTTTTTTAAACTTGTGGTTTTACTTATTCAAAATGGTTTTATTTATTCTCGATAGTAAAGACTCTGTTGATAATACCGCTTCTGTTCAATTTGGCTAGAAATTCGGCGATAACATCAAATGACATGGCTACTTTGGCTCCTTTTGGCGTGAGTTCTAGCGCCTTTTCATGTCCACCCAACTACAACTCTGCTCACATTTGTATCTAAGCTCGTCCTTGTTAACACCTTTGAGATGACTCACGATAGCGGCCACGTTACGCCCGAAAGCTTCTTAAATCTGCCCACCCCCCTCACTTTCTGTCTCACCCTCGCGTGTCTCCTAACCAATATTTCAGCGTAAAGCTGCTCGACTCTCCAACTCGCGTGCGTGTCCGACCTGTCTATCTGTTGATAAACATTATAGCTGTTAACGTCTATTGAAAGAAGCGATTTTGCCCCTTGCCTATAACTTCGTCTAAAAAGGGCAACATGCTTCAATGTAATGGGACCTGGAAATTCCCATACCAATTAGGTTGTTTAGAAAAGTTCCAATCATTCCTTGGCACTATATGAAATCATCCTGCGTCTGATGTCTTGCACCCCCCAATGTTAAAGAAATCCGAAATCTATTGTTTTTGCCATATTTAGCTAAACGTTGGATGCCATGTGTTTTTTTTTTCAAAACTCCTCCATGTAGATATACACACGGGTTAGTGTTCTCTACTATGCAAGACTGCCGCCATGTATCATTGGTAAACCAATCTATTAGACAATATCGGTCGCCCTGTGTATGTTCAACTGTTGAATGCGCGGGATCGTCTCACCGTCCAACTTAGCCGATATTGCCCACAAAAGCTATCATTTTCATCAAGACTTCAGTAGGCTGCAGTAGACTGCTCAGGAATTTCGTCGAACCTGCGGCTGAGGAGCAGAAACTACAGCAGTACCTTCACGTGGCTTCGGAGACAAACTGTATTTAGACTAGACATTGCTATTTTGTTGATAAATCAAGCCATACAATCGAATCATTGTATCAAGAACTGAATATTCCGCTCTTAGCTCGTGACATCTCCTTTTGGTACTGTGGTGCTAAATACCATGTTGCCTCTAAAGTTTCCCAGACAAGCTAAAAAGGCAGTTCTCTAAATCTAATAAACGCTTCTGCCCTTAACCCATTTCGCGCAGCCCCGTACTGCAAAAGAAAAAAACAAACCATTTTTCAACAACGCGCTATGTCTGATGCTTTGTTGTTTTTTTTTTTTTAACTGGTCATGTTTTATGTTTGTTCGCAGGTTACATGAAGCAAGGCCCACGCAGCGGGGGCTAGGACCAATTCAAGACGCCATGTTTACGGCCATAAACACAAGCATGTGCAGAGAAAGCAGATTACAGGGGACGTTCACTTGCTACGAATGTGGGATTAAAAGTTACATTGGCTTCAGTTCAAGGACTCACCACTTCCAGCGAAACCTTCACCACGCTTCTTTGTGGAAATCGCGTAATTGAAGGCATAATTTTAAATTATGCACTACTAAAACCACGCTAGGAATACTCACAGAATAAAAACGGTATTGCTCAAGAATGCGCATAGTTTGATTGCACGTGCAGTCGTCCTTGTTCTAACTGTCGAAATGTTTAAGCGCCGCTACAGTACAACTTACCGCTTCTTGTGTTGGTAACACCCATGTTGCTCTCGACATCGTTACGCAACTTTAAGAATACTGGTTATATGAAACTTACGCGACTGTTCAGCACACATGTGTATGCGTACATTTGTAGTACATGTGTTTAGCGTCATTTCGTAACGTTTTGCTCAACAAAAGAAATGCACCACGTTCACCTCCAATCCGCATGCTTTGCATGACACCGATTCCCATGGTACGTGGGATCTACCGAATTTTTTATACATGTGCTGTCGACGATTCCATCGTTATCGCTGCTGGCTGCGTAAGATGTAGACTATTCGCTCGCTGCGCGCAATCTTAACGGAATGATCTGAAACAATCGCGAAGCTTCTGAAACATTGCGCCGCAGTCTGGGCCGAGCGTTTCAAGCAGTCTTTGCTGCTGAAATCCGAATTCATCAGAATAACACGCGTGGCAGTATGCAGGAATAAGTTTGCTTCTCCGTGGTTTGCGTGTTTGTGTGACTGTGTGTATGTGGCCTGATTGTAATGATGTGTAGTTTGCTTGTATTTCTCATTTTCTCGTCGTTAAAAGTTTATGAAATGTTTTCATTTCAGCGGCAACTTCACACAAAACACATTAAAAGATTGTGCCAGTGTTTGCTGCACACAAGATATTTTTTTTTGTTTGCACAGACAGGTAAGTGCGTCGGTGCAAATAAATGGCGGTTGTCAGAAAACTGCCCTTAATACAAACACATTTGCAGTATCTGGTGGCCCTATATTGCCGCTGTAAAATGGAACATCAGAAAAACGTGCTTTCAATCACAATTTGTAATCTAGATTGAATTGTCTATGTACGAAAAGCGCGTTGTTCTCTGAGAACTTCCTACATAACCCTAGTAAATTAAGAAAATAGAAGTGTTCCTGAGCGAATGTTGATTGCGAAACACTTCTTGAATAATCCTATTATTAAAGCCTTCGCTTTGCACTTGCTTTACATGTTATTGCTTAGGATATACATGAACGGTCATATCACAAAGCAAAGAATACAACCGTCACCTTGAGGTCACGTGTCCTCAAACAATGTATTAGACACATAGGCATGCACAGGTTTCGCATCAGGGGAGCCGAAGGTTCGTCACCTCCCCCCCCCCCCTACTAAGTCAATGTATGGGGCAGATACAACGTATGGGTCATTTTTGTCAAAAAACCTTCATGGCCATAACCCTGCACATCAGAAATGAGCCGACAGGTCGGCCTGAATAAAGGTATGGGGAAGACTTGACACCTGCGAGAACGCCCGCTTACCTGTGCGCATACGTATGCGCTCACGTGTAATATTTGGACGCGTTCACATCTGTTTGATCAACTAAATGTTATATCAGGGTGCATATCGCTTCCACGGGTGACGGAAACAGCCCAGTATTAGTCTAAATGTGTCAGCCGGGTCGCTTCCCTCGCTGGGACACAATGGTATATGACATGTAAGCTTTACCACCTTAGACTATTTTAGAGACGCTAATCTACAATGGTCGTTCACACGGCACTTAAAGTGATTGAGATAAATACGATAACTTTGGTAACCTCTTTTATTAAACGCTTCACCTACATTACAAGGGTGGTTCAAGTGACACTTGACCATTCATCGAAGCAAAGCAGAAACGACACGTGTTTTATGTAAAAAAAACACAAAAAGCATATTTAAGTAGCGACGGTAGTGATGGATTCAGCGGGCTAAGTTTAAGAATTAAGAGCAACGCACACATAATAAGAGCGACGTGTGAAATTGGGCACCCATCGCCACAGCAGAGTAGCAGCACTAGGGCTTCTTTCCGAGTACGTAGACCTGTTTGCCACGCCGGCAGTCGCAGTAGGGGCAAGCCCCCGATCTCAACACGCGCCGGCAACGCAGGCCACAGTAAATGGATGGGCAAGCACGTGGACAGTGGCAACGCCGACAGCCATCCGCTTCGACGACCATTTGGCAGTCGCTTTCTTGGCTGAATCCCTTGCAGGTGGTTATTTCTTTCTCCTCGTCGTAGTCGTCATGCTCGCCAGGGCTGCATTGCTCTGCGCAAGGGATAAATAACGTTTGGTTGCAAGGGAACGCACGCGGGCTGGTATCGTGCAGGCGCAATACATTGCATTATCATGCGAGCGTTCTTCACGAAAGCAAGCCAGATAATCCTTTCGAGTGGCACGCTATTCGCGTCGTGTTATTTTATTAAGTCGGAAGCCTTATATGCCTAGCGGGCAAAATCAGCATCGTCGTAGTTGCCATCAACACAAATGGTATCAATAACCATCATCGTCGTAGTTGTCATCAACACAAATGGTATCAATAACCATCATCGTGGTGATAATGATGAGTGATTATTATTGCAGTGATTCTAATTGCATTATCATAAACATTGCAATTGAATGTTATGAAGATAGTTATTATTACGATCATTTTAGAAGAAGAAGAAGATGATCATGATGGTAATTCTGACCGGATGGTTTTCGCCTTCGAGTCGTCTTAGGCGAATGCGTAAGAGACCTTGTGAGTTTTGAAATAGATATGCAGGTGTTTAATTGGGCTAATTGCTAATTCCCAAAATTTAAGAAGACAAACAGCACTACGAACGAGGCGATGACAAGGGGAGGCAAAGACGGCGGTGGAAACAACCAACGCCAACAACCAACAGCAACAACCAAAAAATCAACAAGTTTTATAGCTCCTTGAAGTCTGTACGTGGCGTTGCTTTGAGAATACAGATTTTAAAAAAAATGCAATGTCAGTAAGGTTCCTGTCTTTTTCTCATACGAACTCTACGCCGAGGCGGGAATAATTTGACCCAGCTGAAACAGCCCTGTCGCTACGACTTAGGAGAAAAGTCGTTAATTATATTTTTAATTGTTGATGTGAGGGCAGTTGTTGCCACTACGGCACTTCTTCTTGCAGACAGAAGGAATAGCTTTACCGCCTGTTTATAGGTAAAGAAGTAAACAGCTAAGCATCGGAAATCGCGCCCAAGGAATAAGCTGCCTACTTGTGCAGTTCCGACTACTTGCCAATTTTCCTGACCAGATTCTTCTTTTGCGCGCTTTGTTTCAAATTTCGTCCCATCTTTGTCTCTGGTATAGTTCCCATTCCCAGGATTTGGAGACATTCGTAGGTGGCGCCATCTGTCGGCGGCAGCAACCGCATCCTGCCATAACTGAATGGGAAATAGGCGGGAAAAATCATATCTTTTGAAATAAGTTAGTTATCAAAAACGGCTCCGGGATCTATACAGCAGAGACCTACTGGAACACTGTGGAGAAATTTCAGTATCGCACTACAAAATCTGTGGCTTCCCTAGACAATTGAACACCCCCATTGGAAATACATGGGACCCATTGTTAAATATTAAACACTCTGGGAAGCCACGCAGTTTGTAGTGCGACACTGTAATTTTGACAGAATGTTTAATTAAGCCTCTGCTTTGTAGAACCGGGAGTCGTTTTTGATAACTAGCTTTTTTCATGAGATATGATTTTTTTTCGCCTACTTCCCATTCAGTTACGGCAGGACGCCGCTGTCACCGACAAGAGAGGGCGCTACGTGCAAATGTCCCCAAATCCTGGTCATGGCTTTTACGTAAGAGAGCCGTCACGTTTACTGCGCACCGGGCGCCGTCAGTTTCGATATCACCCATCAAATTTTATGATGAATATCTTGAAATACGTGCAACTTTCGCGAATTAAAAAAAAATGGAATGCCATAAATTGACACTCTAGTTGCCGGCAAATTATTTACGCGTTGACTTAATGAGAGAGTGAGGATAAAATGAGCGAAAGGCAGGGAGCTCTTCAACCGGAATGTCAGCATCCGGTTTGCTATCTTACACTAAAGGGAGCAGGATCTGCATCGACATGTATTTCGTGTGCGAAAATGACAGGAGCCTGACTGTCATAAATTTTTTATACAGAACCTGTATCGTCTAAAAGACACCCTCTTTATACTAGAAAATATTGAGAAATAACGCGCAGGGATGCGATATATCACTGTAAACAGTTTTGGCCACATGTTAGAAAGGTACAACATATATATATATATATATATATATATATATATATATATATATATATATATATATATATATATATATATATATATATATATATATATATATATATATATATATATAATTTGGTGGGGGGGGGGGGGAGGGGTAGAGCGATAGGGAATGTGTGCTCGCGTGAATACGTAGAACAACGGCAGCCCGACGTCTTTGAACTTTTACGCTTGCAAAAATGTTGCGATAATGGTGACTGCAAGCTTCTGAATGTTTACAAAACAGCACGTACTGTCAGTAGTAGGTGACAGATGCCGCACAGGAATGGGGCTTTGTGGTGGTATGCTCTTTGAAGAGTGGCTATGTACAGAACCGTCCACTGTTAAAGAGAACACCTAATCAACATGGAATGAGATCTTGCTTGACCGTACGCATAACTTAAGTTCTCGCATGCAATGCGGTTAGTTTGATTTGCAAATATAAAACATTAATAATGAATCTTTCTATTCTTACCGGTCTCTGATAAGTGCTGATAGGTATTGGGCACAGCATTTTAAAAATAATTCAGTTTCGTATAAGTCAGCTTTCTGCGTACATGCATTCACGTTGACAAAATCACCAGTCGTTCGAATTGGAAATAATGAGGAAGAGCGGCTGATGAAACTATTGGTTGAAGAAAAAAAAAAGGCATGCACCACTTACTTGGTGGAGCGGCCAGCGTGCACTTGGCGACAAGAAGAAACAAGACAAAATAGGTTGCAAATTTCGCGGCCATCTTCGACATTACACGTGGTATTAGGGCCGGTGCTGCGGTAGGAGACAAAATCAAAAGTATACCGTCAAAACAATGGTACTCGTCAAGCTGTATGTGCTGTCGCTATCAAAAAAGAATGCCCCCCACCTCCCCGAAGGGAATAGTGAGGAAATGCGAATGCATTTCGCGCGCGCTTCACTCCATTTATATATGGTGGTTGTGGTTCGAAGAAGGAAAAGGCGCCTAATTTCTGCAGCCCGGTCAGGAGCACGGCGCAGCGCTGTTTTTTTTTTTTTATATCGCGGTAGCTCCGCTGAGCTCCCGCGATGCGAGCGCCCTCACGCGCCAGAGCGCGCTCCTCCTCTCCACTTTGCTAGGGGCGAGGATAAGCGCGCGCGCCCGCAGCTTTTGCTATGGGAGAGAGAGTGAGAGCGGAGAGATAACACCTGCCGGCGCGCGGACACCTCCTCAACCTATCCTCCTCCCCGCGGACAACGCCGGCCAACGCCGGACAACGCCGGATGCCTGACATAGCCCGACTATGAAATGCATTCGCATTTAAAAAGACAAGCCTGCCCTAAAACTCCCTACCCCCACCATGCTACCCAACCCGAAAGAAAAAAAAGAAGAAAACTGAAGCCCTGCAGGACGTGCCAATCACTGGAAAGTTCCTGTTGGTCGGCTAAATATACCGAACTGGATGTGAAAACAAATGGGCGAATGTAAAGTTTCAGTCCTTAAGTTTGTACCTTGGCCTGTCATATTTATGTTAGCCATTTTAATAGCAATTTAGGAGAACTTCAACGCGCTTCTTACAAAAAAAATCTTTGAACAACGCGTGTTACAATGCTCATGAAGCACATAGGCGTCAGTAGAGTGCTACTTCTTAGACTTGAGTGCGCCAGGTTTGAAAAAAAAAAATATAGTATCACGTGGCTGCGTGCATGCACGCAGCGGCATTAGAGCCCTCAACCTTGCTGACAACGAATCATCGATGCTGCGTGTAGCCAGCTTCCCCATTTTACTATCCATTAACCTCCGGTGCCGTTTTACTACTTGTTTACTACCTCTTACTACAATTTCCCATGTCAGTGTTTTAATAGAGGTGTCCTCAGTAGAGAGACGGCTGTCTTGCACTCCAAAACCAATTTTATTATCTTTCCATGAACACTCATTCTATCCCAAAGACATGAACAGGCTTTATTGTCCTAGGGAGGTTGATCGGATACGACGATCTTGCCCTGAACGTTTGAGGAGATAGCTCGTCGGTTATGAAATTAGCGATTACGATAAGCGATACATAGTGCATATAGATTACTGAAGATCTGTGAGCATTCTTACTGTTGACAGAAAATTAAGAGGGTGAGCGGGTGTTATTGACAAATAGCGACGTATAAAAAGGAAGGGTTTCTGCCTATAATTTTTGTTTGCGTTTGTTCCCGCCTTCTCTCAGTGTCCTGCATCAATGGCTTGTTGGGAGCTTGTTTGAGGCCGTTAATGTTGCTCGAATAATTTGCGTAGTAATTATTCTTCAAATAGCGTCGAGTCTCTGAGACGAAAGAGGAAAAGAACCTAAGACAATCGAAGCTAAATATTACAGAAAGATATCATTGGGCACTAATTCCTTGCCTGTGCAACTTGATATAAGAGCGCGTAACGTAGACATGCACTAAGAAAGACAAGGACTTGTCCCTGTCTTTCTTAGTTTTTGTCTACGTTACGCGCTCGTACATCAAGTCATCATGAATCACCAACTCGCCCAATCAGCCACTCTGCAACTTCCCTAGAGAATATTTTGCTTTCAAGGTAATATTTAAAAAATGGGCTAATTTGTGATTGTGAATACCGCATAAGCCCTCTCAGAAAACTAACTAAAAACAAATTCAATCTGGTGTCATTCTCGTAGCAGCGCGTACAGGTGCCCCAGAAGTAAAACGCAGCACGTGAGCTGTGTCCAAACTACGCAATACTGCATGTCAGCGCGCTGTATCAGCAGATGCGCTGCGGACCGCGAGAGTGAGTCAACGCATTTGGCTGACCCTTCCCAATATTTTGATGCTCGCCTTATCACCGGTTCGACCGAAGCCGCGCTGCTAGCATCACTGCTCCTCAGGGGCGAAAGTGGTGGCATTCTTGGCGATGCAGTAAGCGCACGGCTCCGAAAATTTCTTCACGACGCTGGGGCAAACCAATGCATAAAGAGTTGGAACTGCCCCTGGCGACAAGTGGTGGTAGCAGCACGGCTTCGCTCGAGCCGACGATAAGGTGAGCTTGAAAATATCCCAGTGGGTCAGTCAAATGCGCCGACACACTCTCGCGGTCCACAGCGCATATCTGCTGATAGAGCGCGCTGGCATGCAGTTTTGCGTAGTTTGGCCACAGCTCGCGTGCTGCGTTTTACTTTTGGGGTACATGCACGTTGTTTTAAAGCTTGGCCAAAATTACCACAAAGAGCACACAGATGTACCTGATTGAAAACATCAAGAGCCGAACAAATATGATATTTCATTATTTATTTATTTAGTTAGTTAGTTATTTATTTAGAAAATCCAGGCCCGGTCGGGCATTCAGTTAGGAGGGTGTTGTTACAATAACAGGTGAAATACAAGGAAAACAGCTCGAAAATACATTTGAAGCAACTGAACAGAGACAAAAAAAATAATAAAACATGGTGAGCAAGCAGAACGGCAATATAATTCAAGGCAGATTAAGTAAGAAAGGTGTAAAGACGTTCACGAAATATTTTGTGATCGCTTATCGAGACATTCTGATCAGGAAGATCATTCCAGTGAGATATGGCATGAAGTACAGCTGATAAATTGCAGGCTGTAGTTTTAGCTGAGGTAGCTTTCGATTTTCAGAGTAAAGTTTCTATTTGAAGCTCCTAATAACTGTTTCTCATCGGCACGCACGTTCTAAGTGATGATAGCGCGAAAAGTATTCTGTAAGCACTACAAGCTCATGGGCCCTGTCTAATCCTTAAGCCCTTGAATTTTCACACACGAATAAAGCAAGCAACCTTACTCGAATTGAGCTTTCTATTGTGTTGCTAATAATGAAGAAAGTAAAGATAAAACTGTGGATTTGTTGTGGCACAATATCGACAGTCCTGATAACAGGCAATCTTTAAAGTCCTGTCTAAAGGCAACGATAGAAAAACTCGCAATAAACCAACTACGCAATAAATCAAGAAAACACTTTGCTCACTTACCCTGCGTGAATGATTACGCCTCTTCTGAAGACTAATTCCTGCAGGTAATTAGGCGGATATATTTGCACTTGCTGAAGAGAATCTTACTCGCCACTTGGCAAAGTGTCCAGGCGCAGTCCAGCTGAAAACGGTTGATTTTGCGCCTCAAAGACAAGAGCACTAGTAGCGTTCTTTACACTCGTGACGAAGCAGATGATGCGTAGTGGACTGCTGACTGTCGTCTCCTTCACCTGATGCGACGCACCTTCAACGCACCCACCCACGACGAAGACGCAGAGGCCGCAAAGGGTGGTTTCGAACGCTAGTTGGCAGCACTCTACCAAATACTGCCGCAGATTGCGCCGACAGCTTGCCAGAAGCTATGGCATAAAACGGCTATTTGACGAAACGTTCTCTGAATTCTGAGCAGTCTCCGTCTGAGAGTCCGAAGGGAAGCGCTCGTCTGTTTTCCGACCGGAGGCAATTTCGCCACTTTCGCGGATGCCGCTTTCTGGCACAGTTCCGTACAGCGTAGCCAACGTGGCTTGAGCAGCTGCGCAATATGAGCACGTCGGTAGAAACATGCAGGAGGCATAAACCTTGTCCGCTCCATGTTTTATAGCATTTCGATGCTATAAAACATTGAGGGGTCACGGCTTATCAACTGAAGGATGGCCTACGTGCATGTAACTCGCATGGTGTGCCATGCAGTCGCTTCGGCATGACGACTATGGGCATCAGCTTGGCTTCGTGGTTGGCATCTATGGTTAGAACATCCACAATACTGAACCGAATTATTAGTCGCCTGTACGAAGCTTATATTTTCTTATTTTACCTGCGAATGCTGCTTGCGGCGCTGCGCACGCACGTTCTTACCGAGAACGTAACTTGAGGCGGCTAGCGATGATTCGAGTACAATGAATCTGGCTTGGCAGAGTTGATGTAGTGGTGGCGCGTTTATGTTTTTTTTTTCTTGGTGCATGATCAATGGCGTCTGACTCATTGGTATGTGTGCAACCGAAGAAGCGAACGTGCTAGAGAAGGGCCGAAGCGAAGCTGTATTTGTTTTCCTTCCCACTTTTCTAGATAGAGCCCAGATCCGCTACGACCTACAGCGCTGGCTAGCTCATGCAGTGTGGTGTCACACAGATTTGTATGTGCGCCCACGAAGGTCTAGGAGAGTGCACACGAGGAGAATAAGTCACAGCATTTCAGCTGCTATAACACCGCAGGAGTATGGTTCTCCGTGTCGTTGAAAGCTGTAACTGACTGAATGTGCTAACCAGTGGCGTACCAACTCGTTCGTGAGTGGGGGGGCCAAGACTTGCTCACTCGATTGGATATATATATATATATATATATATATATATATAAATAAAGGAAAGAATTATAAACTCAAGGGCTCGTTTGCTTTGTTAAACACTGTATTAATGAGAACTAACAGACAAAGATGCCAAGGAAA
Source organism: Rhipicephalus appendiculatus (assembly GCA_030522465.1). NCBI lineage: Eukaryota > Metazoa > Arthropoda > Arachnida > Ixodida > Ixodidae > Rhipicephalus > Rhipicephalus appendiculatus. The sequence goes on from JALIZH010017517.1 coordinate 41,752, forward strand.
GTATAGGGGGAAGCTATTAGAATTAATTGTAATGTAAATGTGCAGAAAGCAAAGTGAACGAAAAGACAACTTGCCACCGGCAGGGATCCGAACCTGCGACCTTCGAATAACGCGTCCGATGCTCTACCACTGAGCTACGGTGGCGGTCATCCCCCCGTCCACTTTATAGGGTATATATGTTTACTTAAACGTGGGAGCGTCAGTCAGCGCCATCTGTTGCCATTGCGGCGAGTGTGGAACACTCTTTTTTTGCCTGTAGGCGTCACGTAGTACGTGATCTTATTACGAGCGGGCAGCTGACTGATAATCCCTCGCATACCACCTGAAGGCATCAAGTCTGCCAGAACGAGACCCTCGTTATGAATGAAGGAAAGAATTATAAACTTAAGGGCTCGTTTGCTTTGTTAAACACTGTATTAATGAGAACTAACAGACAAAGATGCCAAGGAAAGTATAGGGGAAGCTATTAGAATTAATTGTAATGTAAATGTGCAGAAAGGAAAGTGGACGAAAAGACAACTTGCCACCGGCAGGAATCCGAACCTGCGACCTTCGAATAACGCGTCCGATGCTCTACCACTGAGCTACGGTGGCGGTCATCCCCCCGTCCACTTTATAGGGTATATATGTTTACTTAAACGTGGGAGCGTCAGTCAGCGCCATCTGTTGCCATTGCGGCGAGTGTGGAACACCCTTTTTTTGCCTGTAGGCGTCACGTAGTACGTGATCTTATTACGAGCGGGCAGCTGACTAATAATCCCTCGCATACCACCTGAAGGCATCAAGTCTGCCAGAACGAGACCCTCGTTATGAATGAAGGAAATAATTATAAACTTAAGGGCTCGTTTGCTTTGTTAAACACAGTATTAATGAGAACTAACAGACAAAGATGCCAAGGAAAGTATAGGGGGAAGCTATTAGAATTAATTGTAATGTAAATGTGCAGAAAGGAAAGTGGACGAAAAGACAACTTGCCACCGGCCGGATATATATATATATATATATATATATAGACGACAGAACTTCATTTGCATTCAATTTGATGTGATTTTTCATAAACAGAGATAGAATATGGTCACCCGAGTTTAATAACATTATACAAAAAAGTACAGTCAGTTTTACGTAGCATACACTGGGACAACCATAGATACATGTGTTATGCATGCAATAGTATTAAAAGCGACGCTTTTTATTCATTGCCCACACAAGTTTATGCATTAATACAATATGTCGATGGCGGCGTCCCCAGTAGCATAGATCAATTTCATTTAAGGAAAGTTCGTTAACGTCTAGGAGCTGCTCACGAATGTTCTCGTTTTTTTTAAATGTAGGTAACAGTGACTGCACTTTCTCTTTTCCGTAATTAGTACTGCACTTTGTTGCACATGTTCTGGTTTTCGTACGTTATATTTTGTCTTCTTTGCTCCTAGTAATAATCTTTGTAGCGCATTGTTAGCATTACTATTATTACATTATAATTATTTTCATCTTCTGAACCACAAGTTTTTTTTAAGTAAAAATTTGTAGTATCAGGGGCGTAGTACATTTTTTATCCTCATCGTATATGGATTTTCCACATTTGCATTTGCATTTGCCACAGCAGAAGCCTGTGCAAATGATGTAAGCACAAGTTTTCTTTGAAAAAATGTGGCTAATTATAACTTTACACTACCCCGCATTGTTTTCATGCGCATTAGTCGTTAGCAGTTTATTATTGGTCGAAATTTTCCCGGTCATGCGCACAGCACCTGCTCGTAACGCGATGCATCATATGACCCCAATATGATCCATCGCGTGATGACCACTGATGCAGGACTGCATAAAAAATAAGAGAATACAGTATTTTCATTGGGGCACGTTTTTAATCATCGGTTCTTCGCCACTTGTCAAAAAATGTCCGTCTGTAATAAAATTGCTTGCTCGATAAGCGACGTCACAAATCTGTGAAACCTGGCGGTGTACGTGTGCATACCAAACAGCGCACTACTATGCTGAACAATAGCTAAACACTTGGAGTAGCCGGGCAATGTCTCATTCTGAATGCAGTTCAGGAAGGCTGCCCGCCGATGAGATTGGCAATGGCTACTTATAGCAGCTCAGCTGGCGGGACCGATTCATACGAGTATAATGAACATTTTCAATTGTAGTATAACGATGTTGAGCTGTTTGAGCGCGTATTCAACTCTGTGAACTCATCCTTGCAAAGAGAGAGAGAGGGAGGAAGAGAAATAAACAGATCTGCGCATGTGTGCTTCTTTGCCGCCTGAGTTGTATTTTGGCTTGTACTAGTCAATTCGAGATGGCACAAGACGAACTAGCCCGGCTGTCAATTCAGTCTCCGTAGTCCCCTGCAGAAAACCGTAGAACTTGACCATTTATCTGGTCCGGTAGATCGAGTTTCGGGCGAAGCATGAAAGTTGGGCTTCTGGATGTACTCAAGTCCACTGCCTTATTCCTTGCCTTGTTTCAAGCCGGCGCTATCGCTGCAAGCTACCATATGATAAGCAATTGCGAGCAGTTTAATCGGAAAATAAAGCGGTAACATTCTTCTTAGCTCCCCCACTGCGGCCCAACTCGACACTTCTGCACACTCATTGACTGATAGAAAATTGGGTACAGAGCAGCGCTAATGTAATTCCTTTCCGATCAAAGAAAATTAGTATTCTGAAACAAGAAGAGCGTGTCAGTCCTTAAAACGTTTACTGGTTCCTGCCCGTATTTTTTGTCGACAATTATGTAAATTTCAGGCCAGGCAGAGTAAAAATAAAGTTAAGACAGAATGCTCCAACGTTATAGAGCCCCTACTCAGCGATAGCCCATTCTCCAATGCTGCAGCGCACAGCGCGCAAACGTCGCATAAACGGCCCGCACCGCAGATAATCTACAGTGCGTGGTCGTGATACGCGAAAGACAATCTCTACAGCAGAAGCGAAAGACAAATTTCATTATATACATAAATTATTGCTGTGTAGAAGTAAAGCTTCTCCTCAGTTGATGGTTTTCCAATGTGCAGCCGAAAGTGACCACTGTCGAAAGTGGGGGGGCTCTGCCCCCCTGACTTTCTCAGTGGGGGGGGCTAGAGCACCACTGTCGAAAGCGGGGGCTCCGCCCCCCTGACTTTTCTCAGTGGGGGGGGGCTAGAGCCCCCCTTGCCCCCCCCCGGTAGATACGCCTATGGTGCTAACTGCGAAGGTAGTCTGAGGTCTGGTGAGCCACGGGTTCGTAGTGGTGATCGAGATTCCTCATAGGGCCCTTGGTCTTCTCGCGTTTAAGGTTGAGGGATTCTTTTTTCTTTTCCTGAAGTTTTCTTTATGGTGTCCTACTTCAGCAATATGATGTAAAAGTCAGACAAAAGTTTCTAGTAATTTTTTTTTCCTATTAGCGATTTCCATATACTGACACTACGAAATTTAAAAGGCTGTGCCACTGTCTGTTTAGTGGATGAATATCTAAAACTGTAAACATGCATCGTCACTTGTTATCGCCACCTGTAGACCACGAGCGGGATGCAGCAAAATCGACAAGTTTTGTAGAGAGAAAATATACTCAGGATTCATTTGAGCTCTCTTCCCACTGCATCAGGTAATAATAAATGATCCAGGAAAACTGACTATAGCTAAATCTCTTATTTCCCACTATCAAGAGGTGTGCCCCTTTTCGAATTATCAACATATTATTATCTTCTCACATACACAAAAAACACTTTCTTTTTGGTCTGGCTCCTACCGTACAGCCGCATTCACAATTCAATGAACCCATCGTGATAATATCACCATGTTTATCCTAAGCAAAAATATGTCCTAAATTATCACATTACTCATCCGATAAACAAAGGGGCACCATATGAACTGCGGCGCCGTAAGAAACTAATCTCTTCCTTCAACCTCTTCTGGGGGATTTGTCGGTTGCCTCATTCGCCTGTCTTTTCTCGCCATATTTTGCAGAATTCTGACTACCCGCTTCCCTATTCGATTATTTTAGAAACGAATATTTCCATGTTTGTGGCGCATCTTGCGACGTTATAACGTCTTCTACGAAGACTCATTCTCTGCCATCGCGACGTTTCGAACTTATTTGCATATTATTTAGCCAGTTTTGAGTGATAGGTGGCATCAAACACGACGGGACGAAATACGTGCAATGTTCAAACATTCACGAAGAATGTGTTTCCTTAACAAGAATCGCTTTACCTGTGAAATGTTGCAATTATAGTGACCGTGAAGCAAGCTGATTGGGTAAGAAATGGTCAACCTGCCCTGGATTACTGACCATCAAATATTTGCTTTCATTTCTTTTGTTCACTTCCATGGTTTCTGTGGTCAGTTTGTGTTTTTTTTTTTTTTACAAAACGTGGTGGTTGCACGTAATATGGGCACTTATCATCTTTAAAGATCAGCATCTCACTAAACTGTCTTGATGGAGGACTTTGGAATGGACACTGAAGTCAACGTTCAATCTGATTGAGGAAGGGTCCTACGTCTACAGAACAACGATCAACACATTACATTGTACCTGAAGGACACACGTACATCGCTTTATAGTGTTATTCATGGCAGTGAAGTACTGACAGTAGTGAGGAGTGGTATTGGTTGAAATTTAGTTGCGCAACAACACGGTGACTATACACTCAGGAAAGAGACGACAGACAAAATATCAAGTAGTTCATTTGACACTGATCTTTTCTCTCTACCTCTATTTGTGGAGTCAGTGACAGACACTAGCTTTATCTTAAAAGAGATTTGCTTCTTATTAGAGGGAGCACACAACCCGAACCATTTTCTTTCGACGTTAGAATTGTTATATATGATATTTGATGCAAATGAGTTCTGCGGAATCCCGCAAGGTGGCGGAAGGGTTAATAAAGGAAAAAAAAAGCTTTTCTTTCTGAGAAATCCATATGGATTTCCTTGTTGCTTCGTGCTACAAACGGGTGGTTGTCTATTTTCCCTTTATGATATTTGATGTCGCGCCTTTCTGGCGTAATTATGTTCCTACGTCAGATTCATGATTGAAGGTCCTCCTAAATATCAGAAAGGCATATTTCCGTGCGACACCTAACATCAATCTATAACATCACAAACTTTGAGTTACGGTTTCCTTTTTGGAAACTTGATAAGACATGTGTAACACTCTTCTGAAATGCAACAGGACATTTATTTCAGTATTCTACAAATAAATAAAAAAAGATGCAATCTTGATCGAGAAGTGACTCCATTCTGCGACTTCCTCTGGGCTCATTAGGCTTCGATTTCGAGAACGCGAAATTGGCAATCCTGCAAAAACAAAGCAATATCAAAGTTTGTACGAACGAAGGACGCGCTACGAGATTAAGTGTGGTGCACAATTTGGTGTTTATTTATTTAATTATTAATTATTGATTAAGTAATTAATTAATTAATTAATTTTTGATGAAAAACCTTACATGTCCTAATACAGTGAGTAAGGGTAGTTACAATGAAATCGCAAGGAAGAGGGTCACAACGCAAGTGAGCAATAATAACAGCTAAGAAAAATACAATATAACAAAATTAACAACGCAGTATGTTAGCGAATATATGCATCTACTCTATGGTGGTCTCACAAAGCAATGCAGGCATAATGCGACGCTTGCATTATGTTCCTCGCAAATGATATACGGTGTTGAGACTTAATGATGTCGCTGAGGCGCATATCGGCATAAATGAACGTTGTTAAACTCACCAGTGACTTCTTGAATATTGCCAAGTCAGTGCTGCCGACTCCCGCCGAATTCTGCGAAATGAACGAGTGGAGCTGGTCATTTGTGTTTTGGTGCACATACCTGCTGTAGAGTCACTACTGTAATTTTTATTAATAATTTTTGCATTGTAATACATGAGTGGTCAACGGCGCTTTCTGAGAGCCATGAGACAGGGGTTCAAAAAACGAGCGAAAATTAATTAAAAGAAATGCCTACTAAACAACCAGGAATAAGTCTCCCACGTAGCACGTAAGAAACACTCAGGTCTCCTAAGAAACTTTTGCCATAAGTAAATGCAAAAGCATGAATTGTTCTAAAGCTTCCTAAGTGATGCGAAATTTATCCCCAACCACGTGAAAGTCAGCGTGAGTGGCTGCGGATAGGGCATGGCGAGCTGCAGTGGCTACGGCGCCGTCTATGAACCAGCAACCAGGCAAAGCCCGAGCACTTCAATACTAACTCATCACTGTCACCTGTTGCAAAGCTAAGGTTGTAGTTACCGCGCTCGGGTTTCGGAGTGCTAGTAATGATGGTGGAGAGGCTACAATCATTGCTGTAGTAATTTTTTTTTAATGACTATCACTTCATTTGAGTGCTGCTCATGCCCCGTGGCTTCCTGGTGACAGCGGGCTCGCATAACGAGGGAAGCAATGCTCTCGCTTTAACAATAGAAAAAATAAATGTGTACGATGTGGGTTCCACGGTCGGCGATGCGTGGGCGCCGTAAACGCTTGAGTTTTAGTTTAACAACAAAAAAAATACACGTGTGCAAGAGAAGTAGAAAAACCTGGTTTTGCGTTCTCTTTCGCCAGTGTCTTTGTTCGCAATTATGATCTTGCGATAAATGATCAACTTGCTTAGAATGTTGCTCCGTAAACGTTATTTCAGTAGTTTGACAATGTGCCAGACGTGGGATGACTGTTACTTTCGAAGGCGTTAAGCAATATTCAACCATCGTACAGTGTCCCCTATACAACATTTCATTCAACCTAAATGCAGGATTCTACGAAAACGCCTCCACCAATTTATTCTGCATAACATCCTGCAAGTCTTGTTGCTGTCTATGTTACCTTATATTCAGCAGCGATGTGAATTAGTGACATGTACTAAAAAATCGTTTCAAGCTGGAATATCTTGCTGCGCCTCAGAAACTTAAAACTGCCTAGTCCGAGTACACGGTACAGGTCAGCAATAGAACAGTCCATGCAGCAAAATTATTTTAACGGAATTCATTCAAAAGAAGCATAGGGCTTCTTTTCTGTATACCACAGCACAGACAGACAAATAACTTTAATTAGGTCCTGAGAGACTAGCCGGGAAGGACACCTCCCTATTTTTAATTAAAGTGCTTGAAGTGAAATGCTTACCAATGTATAGTCTGCACTTAGCATGTCCGCCCAGCACCTGTAAAACTGCAACAGAAAGTATTTTATGTTACTGCAGAGCTGTATGCTTTAAGTTCATCCGTGTGGCGTAGAAAAAGCTGTCATCATCATGCCCAGCTTGCGTTTGCCACGTCAAGCCAAGTTAAGCTTAGATGAGCCTAGTAAATCTAAGGTAATTATAGCCAAGCCTAATTAAGTCATGTTGAGCATGCTTACACCTAAGCAGCTAATCATATTTGAGCTAATGAAGTCGAAACCCTTTTACCCGTAGTTAAGCCGAGATGAATTCTCGGTGTGGCTAGTGAGGTAGAGCTTGGCAAATCTTACGGAGCCCAGCCTAATTCAGACTAATCAATGCTAAATGTAACTAAGCCTAACTATTCTAATAACTAGCTAGCTAGTTTATCCGAGATTGATTAGCTTAACCGACCAATTATTTTGATAGTTAATTGAACAGCTCAAATGGCTAGTTGTTTATTCACTAGTTTGACAGTCAGTCGGAATAATTAGGCTAATTAGGCTAATTAATCATGTTGATTCGGTGCTGCTACGTGATGGCATAGGTCGGCGAACTCACTCATGAGCCGACTCACTCGGACTCACTCAGACTCAGATTGAGCAGTGAGTCTGAGCCTGAGTGAGTCCGGGCGAGTAATGTTTTGGTGAGTCTGAGTCCGAGTGAGTCCGGATGAAGAAAATTTTTGTGAGTGTGAGTCCGAGTGAGTGCGGCTCAGGATTATTTCGGTGAGTCTGAGTCCGAGTGAGTCCTGAGCGCAAGATATATTTATTGAGTGAGTCTGAGTGAGTTCCACTTTTTTTGCCGACCTATTGTCATATCTATACTCATCTGAAGCATTACTATCAGCTTTGCCTGGATTCACGATTATACTCACGTCTCCTCACACGCATTCCAAAGCAGCGTCATTCATACACCATTTCAATATTTATTCATCAGAGGCGCGAATTACGTAGGGGAGTGCCTTGACGCCCCCCCCCCCCTCCCCCTTGCCAACTCTTCCAAAGAAGTTCTTGATCAATATATCTTATGTTGTCATCTCTTTCAAGAAAAATGACCTTCCTGGTTTACGAGCACTCATGACACGTATTCGAAGGTACTATATCGAAAGGCGCCAAGAAGAGCACGGATTACGTGAAATATTGGTGTCATAGCACATTCACACCACGGTCAAAAAAGATAAATTCTAGGCTAACGGACTCATGAGTCCACTCACTCGGGCTCACTCAGACTCAGATCAAGCCGTGAGTCCGAGTCTGAGTGAGTCCAGGTGAGTAATGTTTTGGTGAGTTTGAGTCCGAGTGAGTCCGGTTGAAGAAAATTTTCGTGAGTGTGAGTCCGAGTGAGTCCGGTTCAGGAAAATTTTGATGAGTCTGAGTCCGAGTGAGTCCTAAGCGCAAAATATATTTCGTGAGTGAGTCTGAGTGAGCTCCACAAGTTTTGCCGACCTATGCGTGATGGCTCATCGATACCCAATCGATACAGTTTGTAATGCTAGTGGTCAAATCCTGGTTTACGTGAGAGGTCACGTGAACGCTTAGTGCGTGAGCGCACGTATCATTGAGCTAGCAACAGTTCGCCATACTTAGAAAAGCCTAGCTAAGCCAGCACAAGCTAGGTGCCCACCAGCTCTGCTGTGACACAGCCTTGCGACTTAGCGCGAGCTGCGCTAATTTTTACAAAGAGGAACATTATGATGCTGAAAGCATTTCTAGTCATAAGTTGTGCCGATGATGTAATATTCGTTAGTCTTCTTTTGTGCTTACCATGCGGTTAAACTGTTTGTCCGCACATCGATGAACGTGTAGTTCGGAGACGGACATTTGCGGTGCTATCTTCTGGGCACAATATTCTTCGTACCTCTTGCTGAACTCCGAAAGCTGCAAAAAATGAAAATGCTCTGTGCAAAAGAGGACACATCAAGACACCCACAAAGATTTATGATGCTATGGTATGCGCTTGTGGCAGTTTGCCCTGAAGCTGCCTAAACCCAGGCAAGCCAAGCTCCTGCTAATATTATTCATACCACTAGCAAGAAGGTAAAATCCGCGGAGGAAGAAGAATAAGAAAAAAGAATAGGAAGGAAAGGCAGAAAGCTCTTCCGCAAATCTAGAGAATGTAAGCACATGACCGCTAAGCACAATGGCAACAGCTACACTGGCTCCTAATGTAATTCTACTGATGAGAATCGATTTCTTCTGCCAGGGAAATTATGTTGAATTTATGCGGTTATGAAAACTATCATAGGATGGCGTAGCACTATAAAATTTTGGCCTAATTAATGGCAACAGAATATCTTTGTATAAGATTTTGAGCATTGCTGAAAGCATTAGGACGTTCCAAGCGAACAGATAACACACTACGCTTAAAGTTTATATGTATATTTACGAGCTACGCGGTTACGTTTTTCTATATAGCGTGCCCGAGAAATTTGCGACGGTCTTTCAAGTATGTCGCGTATTTCATGAAATCCATACCGTGTTGAACGCTTCGTTGCTGCTGATCTCCGGGCCGTGACAATTCCGAAGTTCCTCTGTAAGGTGCGCTGCAGGAAATGGTGGACGCACCAGTTGATAAGCCACCACAATTTCTCTTTACGTTCATAATGGGCGGCAAGTTTTCTTCCATTTCAACGAAAAATCATTCTGCGAATGATTCAGTACTCTTCCCTAAAACATAGCCTGATAACTTTTGCATACTTCGAGAATCTACCGAACGCACCTAGAAAATGCCCTACAATGGCAGCTTGTGTTTGCAATCACGACGCACACAACTAGAAGCACCGAAAAAACAGGTATGGAGCAGTTCACTTCAGCAAATCATTCTATAGGTCACGTATATATCTCAAGCTGAGGATGCGTTGATGAGGTTTGTTATTTTACTTGTGCTGTTCTTTGCTCAAAGAATAAAGTAAGCTGCCAGGGCACTTGTATAAGTAAATCGTATAGCGCTACATGTAAGCCAATCCGACTTTCATATTCATTACACATAATCAAGGATTATTCGTATTCGATCATTACCCTACATGCACCTGCTGAGCTTAGCAAGTGCTTAGCTTCAAAATGCGCAAAGTTATTGTCGAATTTGTAAAGAAAATGTATCACAGGCAGATCAAATAGTTCAGAAAAATTGAAGGAAATGACGAAAAGTCACATGACATTTTGATATATTTGCGGCGAGTACAAACGAGGAGCAAAAAACTGCATACCAAGTTAATAAATTCAAATTGAAGCCCGCCAACTCACCGTGATAAGGACACAGTGGTATTTGCGCCGTGGCCATGAGGGCGACGGCGCTCAGAATTGCCTGGGACAGTAGCAACTTCATCCCCGCTGCGAACGAAGGATGTTTCAAGGTGCACTGGAACAAGACGTCCGCCGCAATTGTGGTATGTGTAGGAGCAGTTGCCTTTTACAGAGTGAACGCTTACAGAGTGGTGGCGGGAGCTGAGTGTTCGCATCTGCATGGTTCATCGGACAAGGGGGGCGTGTTGTAGGTAACCCGATGCTCCGCTCGCCAAATGAGACTGCAGAGAGGGGGGTGTGGCGGCGCGTCGATTGTGGGCGGAATGGTTTTTGCAGGTTGGCGAAATACTGACGGATAATAAATAGGCCTCGCTAGTTTGTGAAGATGGTAAGGTGCTGCCACTAGAATTTCGCAACATGAACGTCAATTTAGAGAGGTGCACGATCTGCAGCTTAATAAGCAGAAGATAAATTCAGGGTGAAATAGAAAAAGAAATGGGTCTACACAACAAACTTATCCCACCGACACCTTGTATATCACCCAAACTAGATCACATTCATAAGATCGGCATTCTATCATGCAGATCTGGTGCCTTGTTTTAATCATTTGTACCGCGCACTTCGGTTAAGTGCGATCGCCTTCCTGCCGCGACGTTTACTATTGCTGATCAGTAGTTACTCAAAAACGTAGCGCCTAACAATGTATAACTATAGGAATCTTTTTGGTCACGTTGTTCAACCTGCATCTACGAATGTCGTAGCTAACATTCCATATCTAGTTGCCGTTTGTTTTAATACATTTTTATTTCGCTCTATTAGCTCCTGTTTGTTGTATTATTGTATTAACCTATTTTGCTTACAACCAATCTCCTCTATAATGCTGTATTTGATCTGATCACATGTCAAATGAATGAAATAAATAAATAGAGCAGCAGTGTTGCCGGTTAGGTTTGTTGGTACAACGTATTGGCGAATCGCAGCGCCTAAAGACAAAGTAGACAAAGTGACGAAAATCCCTGCGTCTTTAGGCGCAGCAATTCTCCAGTAGGCAAAACATTAAATTTTTATTTGTGATAATATTTCAGCAAAGATGTGAGTGCGGTAGAGAGCCCAGCATTACAGAATCAACAAGAAAGAAATGCAAAACACAAGTGTGGAAGATATCTTTGTGCAAGTATTGCTCCACTAAAGTCGAGAGCTATCCATCAACTGCACCAGCATGCACCCCTCCGTAGCTGATTAGCGGCAGAACGGTTGCGCTGCTAAGCTCTAGGGTTAGGATTCTATTACACTCGATGAGGTGAAATGCAAGAAGGCATCTGTATAAAAAATTAGGCTCCCATAAAGCAATGTATTACAAGTGGCCAAAATTAATCGGAAATTCTTCACTATGATGGGCATCATTATGTCGTGTTCTTTGGACCACAAGACACTCAAATTTTAATATACAAGCACTCAAATTGAAGTGGTAGTGGAAGCTAATTCTAGATTCTACGGTTAGTTCCACTGACAGGGCTAAAAGGAAGGCAAAGCAAAACACGGCCATCTTGTGAGCAACACCAACCGATCTCCTTCAAAGTACACACCATTCAGATGCATACATACATATTACTTTGGCTCATCATACCTCATTGCGGCGAAAGGTCACAAGAATGCACCGCCTCGTGCTCATGTCAGTCATCATGAGCTTCACAAATATGCCCAGTTACTTCAGGTGTCATTTTTCGCACTCTGTGAACTGCTGCAATGCAACTGTTGTGAGCCAATAAAAAAAATCTGTAGCAGCCCTTTTACCCAATGAGAGCTCAGCAAGTTGGACCTATTTAGCCGCAGTGCCAATAAGAGCTGAGAATGTACACATTCTAAATACATGAGAAACTTATATGCCTAGAATTGTATACCTTCGCTTTATGATGTAAAACTTTGTGAGTAGCGGCTTTGAGTGCGTGGTTTCAGCGAAAATAAAACTTTTTCACGCCATAAGCATTTTCAAGTACCTTTGTCTCGGTATTATTTCCCATGAATGAATACCACAAATTTTAGACCTTATTGCATGCTAAGATACTGTGCTATTATTTTTAAAGACGACAGTCTTTCTTGGGATACTGCAACGCAAAAAGTTTGGTCTGGCTGTCTGTCTGTCTGTCCGTAACCCGATTCAGCTACTCGGCCAAAGTTTAACTACTTTCTGAACGCCCAGCCATCTTGAACTGGTGTTGCGTTCATATTTGTGAACATATTCGATCAACAAGCAAATGCTACGCATTCCTGAGGCGCAACATTAATATGTAAGTGTCAGGGCGTGTGTTCTTTTATTAGAAAATACATAGGTATGCAATTGTAAAGACACTAGTGTTTTTAGGCTGCGCTGAAAATGCGACGCTGTGCACGAACTGCGACGCTTTGCACGAAAAAGCCCTGGGCCGACGATAAGGTGCTGCCGCTGGCAGTGGCCCTTGGTCACGGTGTAATGCCCTTGGTTCAGCACAAGCTCATGTTTTTCAATGGCGTCCATATTTCGCGCAGCGCCTCCTCTATTTTATCAGTGCCAGCCAGATGCGGCCAATTCAACGTAGAGTAGGCGCTGTCTGAGGCAAGGCAAAACATAGTAGTACAGCCGGTACAAGACTATCGTCTTTCGACGACATTTGCAGCGAAGCACGCAGATACGCGGCCAATTTTTAATGTTAAGCAATTCGCCACTAAATACAAAAAAATATTAAATAGTAAGTCAAACGTCACTGGCATGTCCTGGTGCCAATACATCAGTCAAGTGGAAAATCTTGTCCAAGAGCTTTTTTTTTCAGTCATTAAAGCTCCACTCGCTCTACCTTTCATGCAGTGAACGTTTCTGACTATTATTGCAGATTGGTGACGAGGGTTTGTAATCAATGCCTGTTTTCTTTTTCTATTGAAACTACGATGCTTCGCACTTACCTTTCCTTTGTTTTGTTTTTTTTCATTGCACACAGTCTGATTTGGAAATGAATTCAGTCCTGCAAATGGCTCTTTTTATTGGGTTCCTCAGTTGATGTATACCTCTGTACATCAATCTACAGTTCACCTGAACTATGAGCAAGCATAACTGCACCACTGTAAGACTTATACATAAATTATATTTTTTTCTTTCATTTTACTCGTTGGAAAATTTCTTACGGCCTTTGCTAAACCATCTCTGACTCAGATACCAACGCAATACGTGAAATCACGCTCTTTTATAGCTTTTTCTATATGCTTCCGAGATTAGTGGTATTGGGGGTTGATCACATTATGTGCTTTTTGATCAGTTCACTTGGTACGCTTTCGTTATTACAGAGGAAAATATAAAGAATGCTTTTGTTAAATTATTTTCGCATGAGCAAACGAAAAAAAAACGGCGAGTGAGGCGACGGTACTCTCAAAAAGTAAAATATTGCTATTGTGTTTTCGTGCTGTAACAGTATTCATCCAGCCTGAGCACGCAAATAGGTATTGCGTGGAGAAATGAACAAATCGCATGAAGAAATCGAGGAGAGATAGAACGGAACTTAGTATGGTTTGTGGGGATGTGTGCATGGGTGCGTGTGTGTGCGCTCCGCCCGCTGCGATTACTGACGCTGGAGTTAGTGCTTCATCCTGCGCTTACTTCAAGGCGACAAGTGGTGAGTGGTTCCTTGGTGCAAAAAACCGAAACCTTCCCGCCTACCAGCGTAATTAACAGTGCGTTATCGCTCCAACAGCGGCGCCAATCTAATCTTTTTTTTAGTAGTGAAACCTCTCTCTATGTAGTATTTTATCTTTGTCCCACAGTAAATATTTCTCTCTTTATGTTTCTTCTTGGCAACTACCCCTTCCGTTGCCCCAGTGCTGAGTAGCATACTAGTTATACTATAGATTAGTTATCATCCCGGCCTTTACCTTTTGCGAGTTAACTCTGACTTCTCCTATAGCGATTAAATTTTTACGAGCATGTTGATCCCCATTTTTATCTGGCCGAGTTAAAAAAACAACAAAAAAAAACCAGAATGCCTCTAGCTCAATGAATAGTTGAACTAGTTAGCGCGTTATAAAGATGCCATGCAGCAGACGCATTTTGATGCTCGCCAGCGTTCGCTTCCCGCCTGTGTACTGATAAGGTAATAAAAGCAAGGAGCTCTACGTCATCCCTTATAGTACAAACGATATAGTGATATCGTTTAACTTTTACTCGTGGTTCCCATCATCTTGGCGCAACGTCGTCAATCAGTTGATTTGTTCCAGCACCATACTGGATGAAGGACTTGCCATCCATGACAATGTTTGCCTCATTTATTCCCTCAACAAGTTACGATGATCGGCTGACACACCTGTCCACACTCTACCACTTCCTACTGTTTCCGTTTGTCGTAAGTGACCTGCACTGGTGAAAGCTCATTAGCCGGTTTTGCCAATACACTTCACATAAGTATTTCAGCACGAACTACTGTACACAGATTGACTCTCATATATCGCTGCTAATAAATTCATTTGCCGCAGTTCGAGTGGAATGTTTCATTATATACTCTTATGTTACAACCAGTGGCGTTTTTTAATTCAAGCGACCTGCGGCCCGTGACGAACTCAGCCTGCTCGTGAACAAACACTATCCCTTGACCGCGAGTATAAGTAATGTCACTCGCCACCTCCTGCCATGTCGGCAGCGCTGTTGTTTCGTCTGCTAGGTTGAGCGCTGCGAGTGCTGAATTGAGCCAGAAAAAGAGTAAATATCAGTTCAAAAGTTCAGTTCACTGTGTGAATCTTGTCGATGCCTGAGATTTTGTTTTCCTCGTCATCGTAATTCAACAGAGATGACGATTCCCGTGAGCCTTGGAGCAGCCGCTGTTTGAGACGTGCGGAACCATTTTCGCTCCATAAAGTAAAGCGGTATATTGGGAAGTGACGATGGAAGCCGTGACGTCACAACGTTGGCACGATCTTTGGATTAAACACACCTGGCGCTCAAGTTCCACGTCAGGGCAGTTTGCTGCTATATGTGTGCATTTATTGTATGTGTATTTGTAACATCTAAGTGGCGTGACGGAACGTTTTACAGACTCGCACTTATATCGGGTAACGCCGAGTTCCAAAAGTATACCAATCCCACGTACGCACGGTGCACGAGTCTCTATTAATTCAGCTGGATGTGGAACTGGGTAAGCACACGTGTCAGGGGCGGACGCCGTGGCGTGATCTGTCCACTAAGCAGTTATCTGTCCTCCACGCAGCACAATCCCGACAGTAGAGAACTTTGGTTTGTCTGCAGGCATCCGAACGTTTGCGGATAACCGGTTGCCAGAGCCGCTGACGGCAGCAGCGTACGGCAGTGTAGCGTCCCTGTATATGCTGCCGCAGGTAGCAGAGCTGCGCACAGCTTTTCCTTGCGTCCCAGTGGCGTAGCCAGGGAGTGGAACACCGCACCAATCCGCCCCTCCCCGAAATTTTTTTTCGCATGGGATAGAGAGCACAAAATAGCACTCTACCACACACCACACTTATCTGCCCAGACCACATGACGTCTGAAAGACAAGCTCCCCCCAAAAACAAATTTCTGCCTACGCCAATGCTTGCGGCCCTCCCTCCGCTATTCGGCGAGTGCCGTCACGTCGTGAAAAATGACGTCAAATGTTCAATTGTGCCGCGGCGAAGCCAACTTTACAGACCCGATGGCGCGGCTCCCACGCCGACTTCTTTCCGTGAGTTTTATCGGCATTGCTTTTTCAAACAGGGAAGCACCTTCGAATGATGGTTAACGACCGAATGTCATTTTGTCAGTAGTCGCAGTGCACAATGACCTCTTGGCGACGGTCTCTGACCAGCTGGCTTAGGCGGCCAAAATGCACTCACCTGATTTTCGACCATACGTGCGTGAAGTTTTCTTCAAACACCCATAAAGACATATTAAGTTCGTTCATTCCGGCCAAGAAAGGGAAAGATCGTGTGCATGCTGAAAATAATCGCACCATTTTTTGTTGCTAGGTACTGCGTGGTAGCAAGCAAATTTTTGGAGCTGTTCGATCGTTGCATCCATCAGAAATCTGTGGTAGCGAGATCGTCCCACCGCTATAAATTATCTTTGGACGCGACTCAATAGACTTTCCGTCCGAGCATAGCCATACACAGCCTCACTAAATGCATCCTACCGTCGGGTCACTTAGAACACATTTCAATCAATTTCATATTTCAATGACTCAATTCCGATTAAAATAAGTCCGTCACCTTTCGTTCACCTAATGGCCCTTCCATACAATTTAATTTACACTTGGTTTACTTATTTAACGTTTCGTTGAGCGTACGAGCCACTGCTTTACGCACGAGCTGCATTGATCCCGAAAGCAGCCGTTCGATGTAAAATTTTTGTTGTTCGTCGTCGTTTTCTTCTCAGACGAGATCCGCTAGACCCTTTCGCCAATGCACCTTTTTTGTAAAACTGCAATCTTGCTTAACGCGTGCGAATAAGAGTGCGCCATGCCTTCCGCGACTATCTGATAAAAACACGAATGAAACATCACACAGTATTGACCACCTACGTGCGCGACGAGTGGCTTCACCGCACAGCCGTTGAACCTAATGGCGGACCTATGCGCCGCTCTGCTCCCTGCGTGAGCATATACAGGGACATTACAACGGTGGATCCGGCAGTGACATCTTGTGGTCATGTATCTAACTACAACATATTAGAACTTTTTTTTTTTGCAATCATGTAAGTGTTCTTGCCGAAAGAAAATGATACATTGTTGTGAATTAATTACTATCTCACTGTCAGTGGCTTACACAGAGTCGCTAAGTGGGTAAGTGGCCGTAATGTAAGCTTTGTGGGTCTCTTCCTTGGCTTTGCATCATCAGGTGTAGCTACCATGCGATGTTGTTCATCTCCGGTAGTTACTCCGGTAGCCCGGCCAAAACTGGCGACGTTCGTTATTTACATAGAGTACCAGCGTGGTGAATCCGTCGATAGGGGCTTCACTTTCCAATTCGGCGCTTGCACGAACTTCATAATTTAATTAAAATACGTTTTAGGCTGGATTTATTGTTGACATTGCACAGATGTGACCTATGTGCTCCCAGCCTTCCTGTGTAACTGTTAAACCCTGGTAAAACTTCTGTGTCAGAACTCCTTTAAAGTAGCTTTTTTTAATATCTATTTTCCGTCATCTTTTATTCCCCTTATCCATTCCCCAGCACAGGGTAGCCAGCCGGTCTGAGAACTAGATAACCTCCGTAGCCTTGCGTGTATTTCTTCCTCCTCCTCCTTGGAGACATATTCTCACCTCAAATATCAAATACTGCTTTTACAATAAACCAAGTGTCTGTAAATGCAGATAAAGAAGGTACACGCCAATTACTCAAAATGTGATGACAGGCTTGCATATTATAGGTTACGTGAATGCACTTAAATTTTTACCATACGAAGATTTACCATATAGGTGCTTGCAGTATAGCTATGACATCGTAAAATGCGGTACTCCAGCCGAGATTTCAATAAATGGCCACAGCATTCACGACAATTAGGCCTGTTTTTTGAGGGGTGACTGTTCGTAACAACAACATGTGTAGCGTTATGTGCACTGCCGTCCTTTTTGAAAGGGGAACACGTGAGCGCATGGCCTGCGCTCTGCGGCGGCTGCATCATCATCAGCCTGTCTACGCCCACTGCAGGGCGAAGGCCTCTCCCATGTTTCGCCAATCAACCCGGTCCTGTGCTTTCTGCTTCCACGTTATACCTGCAAACTTCTTAATCTCATCTACCCACCTAAGTTTCCGTCTCCCCCCTCACGCGTTTGCCATCTCTTGGAATCCAGTCAGTTACCCTTAATGACCAGCGGTTATCCTGCCGACGTGCTACGTGCCGGGCCCATATCCATTTCTTATTCTTGATTTCAACTATGATATCCTTAACCCCCGTTTGTTCCCTGACCCACTCTGCTCTCTTCCTGTCTCTTTAGGTTACACCTATCATTTTCCTTTCCATCGCTCGCTGCGTCGTCCTCAGTTTAAGTTGAACCCTCTTTGTAAGTCTCCAGGTTTCTGCTCCGTAGGTAAGTACCGGTAAGAGGCGGCTGCATACAACACTATAAACCAGCCGCTAAAGCAAGCACGTCAGCTTTTGGTGGCATCGCCCGTAGCGAGGGAGACAGAGTGTAATCTAGCAGCGCTTGACAACGGCCATGACTCGTTAGTTTGTTTGCTAATAGATGACGCCAAAAACGGGCATGTTTTTTTCAGTTTTCGGTTGATGGCGCTGTAGGCAGCCGCCGCAGAGCGCAGGCCACGCGCTGGCGTATTCCCCTACATGAAGTACGGCAGTGTACAGCTGCATCGATCAATAACGTTTCAATTCCAGGTCTGAATACGGTTGGATTCATGGCCCAATTGCACCACTATAGAGCTTTTCAGTTGGGCTACTGTTTTTGAAAGCATGCAGATGTTCTTAAAACGTTAACCTTTATTTTGACATAATGTTTCACTACAATGGTGTCATTGGTATCCATGACTTCTTGTGAATGGGCTTCCCACGTGTGTGTTCGGGCGTTAATCTAATAAATAAGCTTGATTACAGGCCCCGAGCAGTCGCATTTCTTGAAAACATACGCCGTACGTAATGAACCTCAACTGTAAAAAGATACGTTAAATTTTAGAAAGACACGGGCATTCCCTCCTTTAAACTACCTGTAGTACTACAGCCGGTTTCAGTCCTTCATGAGCATAATACAGACGAAAAATGCCGTTTGGTGGGCTTGGGCGTGGCACTTGTAGTTCAGCTTTCTGGCGCCCCTCCAAGAACTTGCTTCAGATCAGGCTGGGAGATAGTTTACAGAGAAAGTGATCTTCCTTGATGATCCCGGATCGGTGTAAGGGCAATCATTCAGCCAAGGTCCTCTCGATGACGTTGTTGACGCATTTCTGCAAAACAAGCACACAGCGAAAACAAAATGATTGTAGGACTGCTAAAAATGGCGTAATGGGGCTGTTTCCCTACCTTCGGTATAATCAATAAGCTGCACTTCATATGCACAGACACATTTGCGTCATTTACAAGATCCTGACTCCATTTACTGCAGGAAAATCGCACTCCAGATGGAAGGTGTCATTAAGGGTCGGCCCTAAGCAGCTATGAACGACAAATTTCTCTTCACAATGTGCGTCTACGATGCTCGTCATGATGATTTGGCTTTGGATAGAATGACTGTCTCACGTAAAATATAGTGCCCGCAAAAGCAGGACATAGAATTGATCAGCAGTTGCAAAACTATATGGGGGGAACTTCACTTCGACATTTTCATAGTCTCATCACGATGAGGAATATGATCATATTGCACTGAGTTGTTCCAGCAATGACATGCGTGTGTAACCTTACAATCAAGAAAACGCCCGTCGTTTCGAATGGCTATAAAAAAATGGCGCATAAAATCGCATCGCAGTTATAAAATAAAAAATAATAATAATAATAATAATAAAAAACTTCGAAGACGCTTCAGCTTGGCCTTCAAGAGTAGAACACGATAGCGTAATCGGGCCCCATGTGCATCGCCTTCTCAATTGCTAGCCTCGCTTCAGTTCTCGGTGCATGCCTCAACCCCGCCGTAAGGAAACGAACGACTGTGTGCGTAACATTGGCCGTTTCAAGCTATCCTATAGAATGTCTACATCAAGTACATTTGTTAAGTGCCCAGTACGCCATAATTTTTCCTTTTGCGAATCAGCGAAGGGACCACTACGCGTCCGCAGGGCAACCCGCAAACATATGTTTAAGCGCTTTGTAATGGGTGGGACTTTAAAACACCCGACTCGTGGCGCAATTCGCATGTTTTGACTCCTGGCGCGATTATACGCTTCTGTTACGCAATATTAAGTGCGTTAAGGAGACTCCTTTCACTACATAACATTCACAGTGATGTTTCCTTTTTTTTCAGAAACAGTTTCGAGCAATGGCGTGGCTCTGTGGTAGAATACCTGGGTTCGATTCTCACTCGGACCGAAGTTTCTATTAGTTACTTTATCTTCATCTTTGTCGATTTTTTGGTTATGGACAAGATGATGATTTTACGCTCAGTACCAACGACGCCGTCACCGGTATTTCTGCGAAACGAGCTCTTTAATGCTTTTGCGTTAATATTTCTATCCAATGTTCAATAACAGATGAATAATAAAAAAACTTGCCTTCGAAAGATATTTTGCCTAAAACATAACACCCCCTTGAGCATCCGCCACACAAATGAAAAAGAAAAAGAACCCAACAGGACGAGCACTGACTGTCGACCGAAAAGTGAGAAAAAAGACTAACCCACATTGTCATGTTGATGCATATGACAATAGAATTTGTTTCAAAGTAATCATTGAATTGACCCAAGTGCACTCATGCTAGTTCCTCAATGCCGATACTATCCACTTACCGCTGCTCCTCTGAATCTGTCCAATTCGTCTCCGCTAAAGCCAACCCTTGTCTGAAAGAAAGAATAACCGAAAGAAAGATTCAGTTGTGAGGATGAAATGCATTTACTATGTAGGGAAAAATTTTAAGTGTGTTCTCAAGAAGCGTTCAGTAATTCTACAGAGCACTTTTTTTTATTTTATTATTATGTTACACTCAATATATCTACAGCTAAAAGACGTTTCCTTGGTTGTTGTGATGACCGCTGTGAATGATGCAGTCAAGAATTTTTTTCCGCTGTTATTGTGGCGCTGTTATTGTGAAATTTCCGCTGTTATTGTGACAAAGACACAAAAACGTTGCTTTTCTATATATATTTGTCAGCTTTGAATCCACTCAAGGCATCTTGTAGATTCAATGAAGGTGTTTTGAGGGAGTTGATATGTCATATATTACAATGTTTTTACTTGGTCCGGAGAGTTTCCTATCCTTAATCGGTCTGTCGCGAGAATTTTCGTTGCAACCTACTTTTTCTGTTTTTTGTTTACCCTAATGTCGTTACGTTACGTGCTGCTTTCACTGTGGGTAACGGAGATCAAACGCGTCATGTGCCATCGTTCAACAATATTCGCAGCTTGAAGTGTTCTCTCGTGGCACATTTCGTAATTCTGTTTATTTTGTAAAATTTTGAAAGCGCACTCTTTTTGGCGTCCTGCATTGAGGCTTAAATCCGTGCTCTGAAAAATCTGAAGTGGTGACATGTGCGAAAGTGCTTCCACATATAGGGAAGCGGAATTTACATCGTATTTATATTGTGAACATTTGTCATTGTGTTA
This sequence comes from Rhipicephalus appendiculatus, assembly GCA_030522465.1. Taxonomy (NCBI): domain Eukaryota; kingdom Metazoa; phylum Arthropoda; class Arachnida; order Ixodida; family Ixodidae; genus Rhipicephalus; species Rhipicephalus appendiculatus. Next base: position 63,319 of record JALIZH010017517.1, read on the forward strand.
ATGTATATGTCATTGGTTCTGGCTCATGTACAGCATATTTGGCATGACCCCATACATCACAAGAACACCGCATATACCCAATGAGAGAGAGAGGGAGAGAGTGGCAGTTGAATGCAGTCGTCTAAATGATTCAGCATTAAAAGTATAAAATTGTGGAACCACTTAAGTTTATAAAAAAATCTGGTTTTTCGTAACTGTTATTCAAAACAAAGTTACTAGCACCTGCGCGCATCCAACTATAGATGATTTTCTGAAAGCGTTTTTCACAACACTAATGTGATGCAGCATTAACCTTGCAGATCCAGCGGCATTAGTCCACATACATTTAGAAAAGAAGCCCTTATGCTTACCAACAACTCGTCGGTATCGAGCAGCCTGTTCCAGCATTGGTAGAACTGAAAGAAATGTACACGTAGATACGTCAATGAGCTTTGTTTTCACGTCTGAAACAAAACAGTCAGATCAATAACTGCTAATTTTAATAATGATTCAATGTTGGTGCGTTCAAATTGCTGGTACGTAATAGTTTTGAGCTCGAAAGCTATTGTAAGACAGGAACACTGGAGTGAAAAGCTTCTGCCCGACATTGATCGTAACTGGTAAGTAATTTTCATGACTTACACACATTGGAGAGGAAATAGGGGTTGCGTGTATTTATTATTAATACACCGTCTTATTTTGAATCTATGCCTTATTGTGACCGATCCCATGTTATCAAGAAAGGAGAGAAAGAATACACAGGAGCTATGACGTGATGACTAATGCTCATTAAAGAGCAAACCTCAGTCAATCATATCGTGAAGTGTCCCGCGTGATTGATGGTTCGCTTATATTAAAACTTCCATGTTCAGTTTGTTGGTAGAAGCCTCGAGTGCCATTTAGACAGGGGTACTAGCGCTATTTCCCCGCATTCTAGTCCCAGCAATTCAAAGTTCACACGCTGAAGCAAAATCACGAGTTGGGCTAGTTGGTAGATGTTCACCGTAAAATAACAGCGCAACAGGGTTAGAAAACGAACTGAAAGAACCCTGTTGTGCTGTTTTTATTTTAGAACGAAGTTCTCATGCACAAACACTGTAGTCTACTATAAAGCGTGCGTACTTCTCTGCTGTTTAGCTTGTGTTTTGCCCGTGATTTCGCAAATAGTCTTTTGCGCACCATCCGGCACACGTTCTACGCTATCATAAGACAATTCTACAAACCATACATCTGCACACTTGCTTCTTGCAAGTGCTTCTGACGTCTCGCGTTCCAACCTGGCCAGTTTACACAGCTTATGTAAAAAAACGGTATAGGAAAGCTTCTTCGCGACTGAAAACACACCAGAATGCAGGCCTTGACCTTATGTAGCCGTCTCAATGTAAAATGATGCTTTGTTCACATAGGATATAACTGCTGGCCCGAACATCGTGTATTATACCATCATATTCGCTTGAGTTTAAGGTAATTCTAAACATCAGCAGTGGAGTTTCAAATAGTCGAGCAGTTATCTTTTCTTATACAGCACAGGACACAATCCAGCCGCGGGCATGAACCAATCAGCAATATCAACCAATCAAACAGCTCTTTACAAAGGGCGCTTGCTGTTGTCCGCTACGCATTGTCACATGTAAGCTACATCTATATCGTCGGCAACTTTAACAAGAAGCAAAACATGCAAATTTTGAAGATCTGGCGTCACATCAAAAGATCGCGTCGCCCATGATAGCCAGCGGACTGAATACGTGCGGAAAACTATAACACTTTATTAGACGGGGAACGCGTGGCACCCAAGCAAATGGCCTTAAACGACATGGTTAGTCCTACAGTTAGCAGATAGCGCTAAGATAGCGCTCTTTTATGCTGAAATGAATAATGAAACACTATAGAAAAGTAGTCTGAAGACAAGCAATTCGCCTTGTTAGTGGGAGCTTCGATTCCGTTCGCCTTGTACAATTGGAATTTCGCCAAGGCACGTACTCGTGCAATTAAGAGATTTGTTGTTGCGACTCTGTGCCCAGGTCATTACGGAGCCACCATTGAAATGGCGCTCACCCGTATAGAGGCTCGAGGCCGTCAGAGAGCACACATGTTAACCATAGGAAGTGAAGAACGTGAAAACGTCACGGACGGCAAACGTTCATTTCAAGGACACGGATGTGATAGCGACGGCAACAAAGAGCGTTAACGATGGCCCGCAAGGACGCTGTAGTCAGATGAATTGAATGACGCATACCTTTCTGGGAAAGTCTTGAGGGTCGTCCTTTTTGCAGCGACGGTCTCGGATGTCGGGCAGCGAGATGTCGGGGTCAACCTCGCGAGCACAGCGGAGGCCGTAACGGATGCTCAGCGCAGCCAACTGCGGAATACGTAGGTTTCAGAATCAGAATCCCAGTGATGTGATAGCTGCGCCAATTGCGCCAAACTGCGCCAAGAGGCGAAACCTGCTACATCCTGCTACATCTGGGCAAAATCTTCATTATTTGCACCAAGCATGCGCCAAGATGTCGTTTTTGCGTTCTTTCGGTGAGAAACAAGACGACAGGCGCTCGAAATCCATACGTTACCCCTGCAATTTCGAGTGGTCATCGCCAGCAGACAGAAAAGGTCTATGTAGTTCAAGTAGTTAGTCTCTGGGCACAAACCTTCCAAACAATTTGAACTCGCCCGCACTGCGTTAGTTTTCTATTACCACTGGACCTTACTGATTTCAATAAAATCGTTCCTAAACTATTGTTAGTTTCAGTCAGAGAAAAGTAATGATGGCCTACTTGTTTTTGGACGACAGTCTTTCTTGACCGACTGTATTAAAATACAGTAATTAAGTACGGGCATGTAGAAGCGACCGTTTGTTTCATTTGTGTTTTAATTTGTAGTGCTATTTGGTCTAGTTTACTTCCAAAATATTTCATGTAGGGTGTGTATGTTTTAACGCCTTAATACGGGCTGAATCAACAATACCACGTGCTATGCAGTGACTGTTACTCTGCTGAGAAAGCATGGTGTCCCAGTATTCCGGTACATCTCTGCAGGGCTTCTCGACCTCGGCAACTGTACATGTCAAAAAGCTTGTCAAATGTAAACACGAACTTCCCCTCCCCCCTTCACGGTAGATTTTGTTGAGCACACATTAAATAACGGGAACATAGGACCAGTTATTAAACAATGTTCACTATTAACCGCCCGTCAAGCAGGACCTTAACGATTCTGTACATAAAGCGCGACAGCAGACACTTCTCTACACAATGAAGGCCTAGGTTGTACTAAAAGCACAAACGTAATCACACTTTTTCTTTTAAGTGCGGATCACTTTAGGCGGCCCGGACTGTCGTATATACTGTCATCGCTTCGCGTAACACAGACAAAACCAGGTATAGCATAGCGTAATGAGCACGCAAGCCTTGATGATGATATTAAGTGCGGATCACTCAGGTGCCCAGCATGTCGCATGCTGTCGTCGCTTGGTGTAACGCAGGCAAAACCACGAATAAGAATAGAAAAAAAAAGAGAGCAAGCGAGAAATAGAAAGAGAAAAGGGAAGAAATAGGAAGAAAACTAGAAATAAAGAGAGGAAAAAAAGACACAAAAGACAGAAAAAGAGAAAGATAGGACGCAAGAAAGAGAAAATTGAAGAGAAAAGAAGAAGGCTGCACAGTTCCGCACTTCCTTTTGGCTTGGCACCACTACTGCCAAGTGCCTTATTTTTGAAAAGTAAATACAGTGCATGGAAAATTTATACAGCTTGTGCATCCAGCATTGTAACGAAAGCATCATGGAAAGCCAGTCATATACAAATACCAAGTGAATTCCAGGGAAGTGTTAGGTAGCTTGAGCTGACTGGACTTAACAAAATTGGAGATGTCTGCAGAAAAGTGAAGAGCAGTCAATTTCAAGTGAAATGTGAATTTCATGTTTAGGAGTACTGCAAATGAATATGCATGCGTGCGTGCATAGATGGATTTAGTTTGACACGTGTTGCAACTGCTCCGGCTTAGATGAAAATATTTGCGTCTGAAAACGTGCGGCAAGTAACTGCTCCAAATGGTTGTTATGCTGCTCCAAAAGAAGATTTTAGCTGCTCCAGAAGCTGCGCCAGAATGTCTTTGGTCGATCACATCACTGGAATCCACATTATTTCCAACACACTTGTTGTGGTCCCCCAGGCAAAAAGCTGGGCAAACAGCTTCACTGGACCAGGGGCTCGACAAATGGGAACATAGGCAGTGGATTTCACACACTTGTACTCATTGTAAACGAGACACAGACAGCATAATACAAATAAAATGAAAAAAAAAAGCCGCTATATATTCAGTGAACATCCGATCACTGTTTCAGTATGATGCGCACAGCGTGAAACGTTGCAGTTAATTTTTAGCAAAGAATAAATATTTATAACTTAATCAGGTAATTAAATGTTGTGGTTGTTGTTTCAGCAGTAATTACCAGTTTAACTGGCATTCAAGGCTAACTTAACAAGAAGATACATCGAAGAACAGTGCAACAGACAAGGAATAGGGAAGAAAACACGCAGCGTTGTGTGCGCTGTGCGCTAGCCCTTGTTTGTTGCGCTGTTCTTAGTTTTATTATGTGCTACCAACATTCCAAGGTTTCCACCCTTCATTAAAGGGACACTAAAGAGCAAAACGATTTTTCCCGTTCTAGTAAAGTACAATTTCACAATCACGAAAACGCTACCCTTACCGTGACATGACGCTTGGTAAGCGAGAAAATGCGCGAAAAGAAAATTTGGGTGCAGACGCCACCTTGAGATTCCCGCACCAAACACCGTGACGGCATAGATTCTGAAGGCGTCCATTGGGTAGCTTATAATCGATAAGAATGAGGTACATTGTCATCTTTGGGTGCCATAGATCTACCATACGAAGTTTCAGAAAATTTCATCGAGCCAATGTCGCGACAATACGAAAAATACATTTTGAAATTCTTGACTTCACGCGCGGAGATTTCGGCGCAAAAAGTTAAATATGAAACTTCAACCTTGACTTTCTCCGCTAATAATGAACTTATGATTGTGAAACATATGGCATCAGAGTTCTCAGGGTGCAGTTTCTCATCTAAACCAAGTCATTGTTTCACTTTAGTGTCCCTTTAACAAACAGGACTGTCAGAAATACCGGTGTACTTCACGAAATTGGCGAAAGATAGTTCCTCTGCGGGGTCTCTTGCCCCACAAACAATTCGTGTATCTGCAGTGCAGTGGTGCCACTTCCCAACACAACGAATAAAATTTGTTGAAGGTCTACAAAATTGCCTTGTGCATGAGATGAACTAGTACTCTATAGGCTGCTAGTTGCTGCTCATTTGCCTGGTAATTCTCGCAACCTTGTGTTGTTGCCAAAAAAACGTCAAATTCAAGTACAAATCTAGTTTGATTTCGAACATATGTGAAAACATGAATTATAACTAAAGAATGAAAATCAAGCCATATGCACCATATTTTATATTAAGCAGGAACCACTCTAACGCCATTCTTGTACAAATGTGAGCTAAGTGTATTGGTGTCTAAGCTCAAGCCTGAAACCATCATATGAAAACTTCATCAACACACAGGCTAAAATTCCCGCCTTAGCATACTATATTCTTTTATGCGATTCTCTTCACTGGACTCAGTGTATGATACCAAACCGGCCATACGTCAGCTTAACCTCCTTGCCTCTACTTGCTCAGCTATTTCTTTTCACGGCATACAGATCCGAAATGTCAATTCGACCAAGCTGTAATACTGAAAAAAAATAATATATCCAAGCGGTAAAGAAATGTATTACAGAACTTTTCATCACTCTTCGCCAGCACAAAATGTCAGAAAATTGACGTATCCGAAAATGAACACTTACGACAATATCGACCAATTTAATTGTGCTTCACATGCCTATTCCAACACGACAGTCTCCAGTTCAACGCCTATACCATGGCCTAAAATGACAGGCATACCACAAAAAAAAGCATACACAGAAATCCTAAGTTGATACATCAGTCCACTTGAAACGCAGTGAGAAAAGTCACTGGGCACAGAATATATAGCGTACTCTGACCAATAAATTCGATAGTGTAGTCGTGAGCTCCAAGACCATTTATACGGAATATAGTTTGTCAAAACTTTTTCAGAACATTATCCGCTGACAAATATCACTCTCACGACCCCACTGCTGATTTTATCACATATTCCTTCATGAAATTGAGCCAACAAAATAGTGTCGCTGTGCAGAGGTCATACCTTTTCTTTTTTGCCTGAGAGGTCTGGAAGAAGCTCTTTGCATTTTTGTACTTCACCTTCCAAGTGCTCTGGGGAAAAAGAAAAGATGCATTAAATAGCTGCAAAAGGACAGAACGTCAGACACTAGGTTTTTCTTTTTGTAACTAAGCAGTATCTTCTATAGATAAATAATTTTACAATACAAAGTGAAATTATTTTTTAAAAATGTACGAGATTTGAACCTTTGTACTTGTTTTCAAACATAAGCCTCATAATCGGACGGCAACTTGGAAAGTTTTTTGTGCAATTTTTTTTTTGCAACAGGCGGCAAAAGCGAATCACTTTCATGTGTAACGCGATGCCGCAAAATATTTACCTCTTGAGTAAAGGAATTTCGGTAAGCCTAAGGGTTTCCAAGATAGTATAAATGTTTCATCCATACACGGTATGAGAAAAGACCTAGTATTTTCAAGAATAGCTTTGCTGATTAGGGCAGTTTGTTATTTAACATAACGAAATCTTAATTGTGAGAATTTATTCGGGCCAGAATGATAATTTTCAATGTTTACAAACGAAGCTTTTATGTTCAGACATGTTTAACCTTAATTTTACGCACATTGCTCCTCGAAAAAGCAGCTTAAAAAAAACTATAAAGTTGTTCGGGCGGTAGTGCTACTGAAATGTGTTTTTTTTTTATATAGGTGAAAGATCATTTATAGGATACCAAGAAAAGGCCAGGAAAAAGTCTGTGTAAAAAATATTGCAGTGATTCCTTGATGTTGCGCCATACTTCCCAATTTCCAGGTGGCTTAATCATTATTCCGTATTTTCCTACAAGTCACGCCTCCAAATTGCATAACCTTATTGCACCACTTCGCCGACGCAAATCTACGAATATTTAGCGTTTCAACGCTTTCACTTACCTGCCTACCATATTCTTCAATATTCACTCGGCGCTCTTTGAAACCGATACGGCGACTGGGTGCTCTAAAACCGTCTCGAAAAAATTAATCATCGCGCGCTCAAGCACACGAGGTTTCCAGCCGGGATAAGTGGATCGTTAGCTGCTCATTGCAACACAAAAAACAATGCGCAAAACTTTTGTACCAGTACTTCTTTAAACTGATGACTCACAGCTCCTGTGTCCAGTAGACGTAAAATTTTGCGTTGTAGTGATAAAATTCAGGGAACTTTAAAAATACGGGAAAGATATATGAGAGATTTCCTCGGCAAAAACTACGCGAAGCATACCCGAACACCCCGCTTTTGCAAATGCCTCTGTCTATTCGTACCAGTTCTCGATTTCGCAAACAAGATGAGATTTACGTTGGGCGATGAAACAATGTCGTTTCTGCATCGCCGACCTCTAACGCTCAAACTCAACTGTATTAGTCTTGTATGAAAATCAATACCTTAAGAGTAAGCATGACGGTTTGACTCTGCCGCACCCTACTAAGATTTACTGCACCTCCTCGTTAATAATATACACGAAGTTGGCTCCGAGCCATTACTGCTGTTTAAAGTGCAGGTGGTCAGTCGCCGATCGTGATTTCTTTCCTGCCGTTCGAACCGTATGAAGGAAGGAATTACGACATCACACATGCATAAATTGCTGTGTTAATACTCACTCCGCTGAATGAATGAAAGAGAGAGACATTTCGAACGGTAAAAAGGAGGTAGGGTTGGAAAGCAAGCATTAGTTTGGTCATGTACTTTTTTCTCCATTTTCTTCGGTGTGTTTCCAGATCAATGCTCCGATGTGACCAGAATATGGGGAAATTGAATCGCCGCGAGCATTTCTTGCCTGAGTCACAAATGACGTTATTTTAGGCCTTGACCACTACTGAATCAGTAAGGCCCTATTGACGTCAATGAATCCCCAGAAAAATTGCAGGTGATGCAATAAGGTTGTAGACTTAAAGAAAATGCGAATTTCTGAAATACGAAAGCCACTCTTTTCAGTAAAAGACGCGCGCATTTTCCTTCGCCATGGATGATCACAAGTACGCAGGCGTCGTGTGTGACATAGCCTGGTTATTCGTTTATTTGTGAGGTAGCCGGGGTTCAAGAGGGGCTGTGGGTTATTCATGCCTCATAAATTAATGCCGACAGAACTGGCACCATATATCCGCTGAGTGCGCAAGACTCACTCTAGCGCTTAGTGTACTCTCCACTAAGGCCAAATAATGCGTGATCTTCGGACACCTATTAGCAACGCGTGCGCTCAAGGCACTGTAGGGTACAACATCTACCCGACACTCCACGGCTACCCTTGTCCGGTCTGCGACGTTCGCGTTATCCTGGCATATTTGCTCCTGGATTCTCCGTGGCACACAAACCGCGAAGCGCAGTGAGATACGGATGCGTACCGAGCACGACAAGCAAGCGAAGACCAGCTAGTCTACACTTGGGAGGTTAAGCTCTCCCTCGTGGACCTGGAAGATTAACAACTCGGGACCAGTGTCAAGAGGGCGGTCAAAGCCGGAGGGTTCACGGAATGCAGAGCCCTCCCAACACAGTGTGATACTTGGCCTCAGTCGGAAAGCCGATTCGAGAAATAAACATTTATTTCTCCCACTCTTTCAATAGCCTGGAGCAGTTGTGCAGGCGTTGTAAGCGGACGACTCCTCTCCGTTTCCAGGCTACGCGAGACCTCCTCGACCTTCGAGACAGTGTCTATTGCTTTATCGCCAAACAGGCACGCGCTTCACTTCACGAAGCGCGTACGGACGTGCGTGACCACGTCCACGCGAGAACTTGTGCCTGCGCGAGCATCCACTGGGCCATGGATGTAGGAATGAAAAGAGAAACGCACACACATTAAACACATTATCATATACCTTTCCCTGGTCTTTCACTCAGTACTTTTATCGGCGTACGTCGGTGCTGACCGGCCTTTGGTGAATATACCCAAACGACCTGAAGAAATAGGCAGACAAGGACTACCGTTGCTAGTTACGAGAACTTAGCGTGGGTATTCATCGAACGGGTGCCCAATTGTGCTCATTTCAAAAAACCTTACGTGCCTCAATATTTCTGGTGGCTATTGCAGCAGTGGAAGAAACATCCACATTTATTTTCTTGTTGTAATGTCCCGCCCAATAATGTACCAACCGGCAACCGACAGATTCTTTCACCAATAATAAACTAGAAACGCATGTCTGCCGTGGTAGTGTAGCGGTAACGGTGCTCGGCTGCTGCCCAAAGGTCGCTGCAACCACAAAATCAGTGGAGGCAAAATGCTAGAGACCAGTGTACTGCGCAATGTCAGTGCACCTTAAAGAACACCGAATGGTCGAAATTTTCCGGAGCTGTCCACTACGGCGTGCCTCATAATCATATCGTGATTTTGGCACGTAAGACTCTAGATATTGCTATTAAACTATAAATGCACTGAAACAGAAATTACAATGACGCTACTGTTTATTTATGAGGGAAGGAAGGAACAGGAAAGACAGGAAAGGAAATGAAGTTGTGCAGTCTAGAAGTAGTGGTATGTTGCCCTACGCTGGAGAAAGGGATAGTGCAGCTTGAAAATTCGCGCTACAGTGAAAGAGAGGGAGGAAAAGAGAGAGGTGGAGCAGACGCACACACGAAGAGAACTCCACAGAAAACAATTCATCCAAAATTTCATTCAGAGGTAAAGTTAAATGGCCAGCCTTCCGAATCCACCTAAAAGATACCAGTCAGCTTGTTCAGAATAGGTATTGGGATATATCGAGCTAAATAAACTACACCTAAAAGGTGGCATTGTTTTGTTCCACTTTTACCTTCTAGAGTAAAGGGCCATCAAATGTCAAAACAGAAAACAGGGGAAGACAGATTGCAGCAGAAAGAGACTGAGGTCAATGATCATTGTCAATGCGAATAGCATAAAGTGGACTCGATGACTGTCCGTGAGTGCTGTGGAAACGCGCCAAACGTCTGAACGCGCTTGCTTGCGCCCGAAACATTCCTAGAGGCATTCTACTCCACCTAATAAGGTGGTATAGTTGTTATATTGGGTGGTATAGTTGTTATAACAAACGAAAAAAAAAAGATTGTGTACAGCATCGGGCTTCAGTACTGGAGGCCGGGAGTTCGAATCTTGCCATCAGCACATTTTAACACCTTCATTTATGTTTATCCCGTGCCGATATACTCGTCGATGGTGTCACAACCACGCGTATGTGACGGCAAGCTTGGCGAGCGCGGCTGCGCCACAGCTGCTACGGAAACGATGTGAAAACATCAGTTGGAGGCGAACGTCACCTGTCATTTACATGAGCTATGCAAAATCCGTCCCTCTCATTAAGGGCATGCTTTTATCATTTGGAAATTGCATTACTAACTGAGTGATGCGGTGTGCATCTGTGATTACGTACTCATATGCGCGCGAGAATGTGAAGTCATCGTGAGTCGCGAACACCTTAACAGTGTAGACCAATCGCATCGATCATGCATATACGCCAACAGTGCCACTAAAAGATGTTGCCAGTGGGCCCACTTTGGGTGCCTTAAGTACACATAAGAGTAAATAGACAGCCGAGGGTGCAGTTTTAGCCAGAGGGGAAGTACTCGTATACAAGGGCCATTGGATTAAACCGCAGATGATTTAGGGGCACACTTTTTCACAAAAAAAAACAACACATCAACAAATATCTCTTTGGCACCTTTTCACAGATCCGTTATGTATATTCAAAGCACTCATTCTAAAATAAAATATACTTACAACACCAATGCGTAACAACGAGGTGTTTGGATAAGCAACTGTACAACCCTGTAACATAGATATGCTAAACTAGTACTCACTGTGTTGAGGGCATAGAATCTCCTGAGCGTCGGCGTACAGTACGACGGTGAGGAATCCGCAGAGAGCCACAGCCAGCGCGCACCACCGGGACATGTTTACTAGAAATGAGTTCGCTCGACCCTAAGCCGGCACTGTGCACTGAGAAGAGCAAGTCTGTAGCAGCCGGCAGAGCCGCGTGCAATTTGGAACGGCTCGGCTTGTGTTGCTGACACCAGAATTGTGACCCGCTGGCGTGATGACTAGAATGCACAAGAGGCCGGGAAAGGGAAACGCCGAGCGTTCTGCGGCTACTCTTTCCCGCACGTCGAATGTGAGCAGAGGGAGAGAGGGCCGTAACGTCTCGTACGGTAACCCTGGATGGATAGGATCAGCGCGGCCCGAAGGCTTTACTGCTGGGCGCCGAAGGAGACACACGAAGAACGATCTCACGAAACGCTACGGCGGCAACCCTTTCCCCGTCCGCTCAAGAGAATCGCCGGGGTTCCTGAAGGGCCACTCAAGGACGCCGGCTTTTCGGACGTCTGATGACGCTTGCCTCTGAATTGTCGTACAAACAGGGCTGGACAGCGGGTGCCGATGGAAAACACGAAAGAAGAAATAAGGTAGAGAAAACCCAGCGGGTCTCTGTGACTGAGTCTTAGAAAAAAGCGTGCGGCGAAGGGTGAAAGCGTGAAAACGGGTAGATGGGGCAGGAGGAAAAAGAAAGTTCGAACGATAGGACTTTGAGTGCGACGTAACTGGCGCTCGTTCATTTACGATCTTCACTACAGCTCTACCTGTTGGCTCTCCAGTGGTTTGAGAATGAATGCAGCACCGCTAGACTGCTAACTATACACTATTTCTAATTGGAACTTAAACATGCGGAACCTAAAGGCAAGTTTGATAACAGCGGTTACTACCTTTGGATGGGGTGAAGGTGCGCACTGATATAAAATAAAGAAAGCGACACCTTCGATGCACGTGCGGGTGTAATTAAATTGTTTCTCTTCTCTGGCGATTGTTGATACATGAACCGGTTTGCGGCTTCCTTCTGTCATGGTGGAAAGAATGTGAGGAAGTCGGTTGGTCACGGTGCCACCGGTTGAGTTCCCTCTGCCGATGAACTCTGCAATGTAAATTGGGATTCCACGCACGACGCCCGTGCGAGAGAAACATAAGAGGTAGAATGTTTATTCAGCAAGCCACGTGAAGTAAAATAATTATGAAACAACATAAAAGGATGAAGAAACTTCACGTGCTGCACCAATCACAGCGACTGACAAAAGCTATGATACAGGTATTGAGTTGAGACATGTACACTCAGGAGGGTGTAGCCACTGAAATTGAACGAAAAGAGAACCGTCTGCATGAAACCATTTGCACAGAAGTTGCTGACCGACTGAACTAATTACTCGCGTAAGTTTTTGAAAAATAATTATCTATAAGCGTCACTATAGGTATGTGAGCGCTACCTAGATCACAAAGCAGACATGATGGATGAACTTTGACAAACTGCTGACATTTTCTTCTTTCTCTTCTTGCATTGTGTCCTCTCCTACTGCGCAATTCACTCTGCAAGTTCTAGTCGTTGCCTGAATCGCTTTTTCTTTATCATGAATCAATGAGACGACAATTCAAATGACGCTTTGCGCCTGTCCATTGCTAGTGTGTAGTTCAGCCAACAGTAACTTTTTTCTGGAAACTTAACTCTAGGCCTGCCAACGCGAATTAATAACAAAATTGCAGCCGACCTTAATCGTTGACTGGTAGCCGCACTCCCACGTCCACGTTTGTGTGCAGTGGTGTATTCGTTGAATTAACATTGTGTTGCATCACGCTGCCTGAACAGATATCTGAGGCAACGTAGAAAGAAGCGCGTAGTTCAAATCTGCTCTTCCATGTGCCGCAGCCATCCCAGCTGCTGACAAGAAAAGCGTCAGCTCTCTGAGTGAACTGATTCAGTCATTTTCCGCCAATTATTCTGACATTTAATTGGCACTTATCTTATTAAACAAACTTATTCTCAGATACCATATGTATCCAATAAAACTGTCGAGTTGAACACAAACGATCGATTTCGTAGAGTTTCTTTTGCTAAAACTGCGGCTTGAGCGATTGCGCCATGTTTATGACAGATTTTACCAGCGTAAAAAAAAGGAACACCTAGGGATCGACACACACACACACACACACACACACACACACACACACACACACACAAACACACACAAACACACACACACACACACACACACACAAACACACACACACAAACACACACACACACACACACACACACACACACACACACACACACACACACACACAGCGCTGAACTCACAACTTATTTGTTACTTTGAACGCTATAGGCCTTTTTAAGACGCGCATCGAAGCAACGGACAGGCTTTTTCATCGCTTCATTTCTTCTAGTAATCTTCCCATTTGATGTGCGCCATAAAAAGGCCTCGCATTCAAAGTAATAATTCAGTTGTGAGTTCAGCGCTGTGTGTCTGTGTCTCGATCTCTGTGTTCTCTCTTTTTGCGCTGGTAAAATCTGTCATAAGAGTTTAATTTTTGTCACACATTTTCTGAATATTCGGAAAACATAAAGCAGGTGGTAGACCGGTAATACTTGGAAGAGAAAGAGGATAGTCAATCGTTGCTCCTGCCACTAAAAAATTACACCATCTCCCGCTAAAGGGAAACCATGTGTAGATGTGAAGCAGCGGGCGCTAACGCTTACACTGGCGGCGGCGTTGACGCTGGCGCTCATCGCAGCGTTGCGGAGGAGAGAAAACTGGGGAGGCGCAAAGCAGGCAGTGATGGAGCAGTGTTTCCTACTGGAACATGCCAATCGCTGCTAATGGGCAATGAGAGAGAATATTCCGACTGGACACAGAGACCCGCACTCCGCTTTTAGTTAACGCGCACGCTGCGAATTTTTATTGTTCAACAACGCACAGGAGAAATCTCCCACCGGCACCACCTTGGAGGTCAAGATCCATTGCCATATATACGGGGTGGCCAGTGAACGGTTGTGCAGCGCGAGCAGTCGGTTTTTTCAACCAAGAAACTCGCTAGCAGACGCTGCCGGCGTCGGCGTCGCGAGGCGAGAGAGGGGGGACGCGCATGCGCAGTGGGAGTGTGGACGCCGCGGGCAGGGATGCCTAGAGGAGAGAGGGAGAGCGCAAGAGGGGAGAGAGGAGGGGAGGCGCATGCGCAGTGAGGGTGTGGTTGCCGCGGGGAGGGATGCCTAGAGGAGAGAGAGGGGGGAGAAGAGGGTTTTTATTTTTATTTTTTTGAAAGGGTTTGCGCGTGCGCAGTAAGGGTGGTCACGCCGGCACACCACCACCACCACCGGATTAAGCTTCGCCATAAGATGCTTCACATCTAAAAAATCACAAGGGGTGCCTGGTCGTTTCCCGTACAAGCGTACGTGTAAGTCATCAAGCAAGATAATGTTCTCGTCTTCAATCATTCGACTCACGAGCGTACCAATTAAAAATTATAGTTTCTAAGGTCGAACGGCGCTGCTTGGAGCAGATGACGTCATGCGCCCGACATTATCAATTAGAGAGCGACCACACTCGCAAATCGTTGCCATCGTGAGAGTGCAGAGTCGGCCAAGGTTCCGCACAGCCTCTCTTCCCAGAACTACCTTGATCGATAGCCGACACTGACCTAGGACTTCAGGGTATTTTCCGAGTAAAAAATAACGCCCGAGAGAAAGCGAGCTCTCTCTGACGATGTAAAAATCCCACAGCCTCTGCCAGTGATATTTGCATAAAAAGGCTACAGCGATAAGGAAAAAAACTTTGTAATTTATAGAAACGACATACCAGTAACCCTCACATCTTCCTCTGCTGCTGGCCAGTTCTGTGCGACTAAGTCAAGAAAACCAGGCACCCGTTTGTAAAGCACAAACAGCTCAAGGTATTGATGAAGATACGTTGTCTCTAGATTGTTATTTCTTCCACAGTGCTTAATTTAGACGAAGCGTTAAGTACGCCATGAAGCGCTTCCAATTCAAAATGTCGCACTTTGAAGTCAAGGATATGAATAAGCCATTTTTTCATTTTAACAGCGGGGCTGTTTATACTTGGCTTACCCCCCGTGTAGCGTCCGCAAAAGCTATCATCACCATGCTGGGGCGCTTTCTTCGTCATGTTCTTTCGCTTCTGCTTCGCTTCCCCGAACACATGCGCCGCTGTTAAAAGAGGCTAAAAAATAAGACATGAAGACAGAGAAAGAAGGAAAGAGAGAGGAAGAAAAATCGTGAAATAGAAAGAAAGAGAGACAGAAGGAAGAAGAAAGGGGGAACGTGAAGAGGAAGAGAAAAAGAGCAACAAAGAAAGAGATAGAGAGAAATACAGGAAGACACCAAGAGATGAAAAGAAGCAGAGTGAAAAAAAAAAGATAGGAGAAACAGACATTAAGGCCGAAATAGAATGAAAGACAGGAAACGAACAAAGAGAAAGGGAAAAAAAAGAGAGCAAGGCAGAAAGATAGAAAGAAAGGACGAAGGCAAAATTCGAAAAAAAGGTAGAGAACGAAGGAAAAATGAAGAGGATTAAAACGTGAAGTAAAATCACGGAACGCTAGACACATGCCAGTTCCTGCCAAAATCAAGCAACGCCAGCCACGTGACATGTTCCCGCCAAAATCACGTACACTAGTCACGTGACCTAAAATGACGCACCACTAGCCACATGACATGTTGCCGCCAAAAACACGTAACACTTGTCACGTGACGTAAATTGACGCAATACTTGTGACGTGGCATGTTCCCGCTAAAATCCCGTTACTCTAGTCACCTGAAAAGTTCCCGGCAAAGAAGTCACGTAACATTAGTCTCGTGACATGTTCCCGCCAAGCCCATGTCGTTTAAACGGGAGCGGGGCAGGGACATTGGCTTGAAAGGACAACTTCTTCCTCGGTAGTCCGAACACTAGCTCCGCTGTTGCTTCCATCCTTGCACCACTAGTGCAAGCTTCGCCGCTTTGTTTCTTTACCCATTTTTCGACAACGCACAAGCAACAGTTTTCAGCAAGTTATTGAGGCAACAACCTTATATCCCTCATCAAATACGAAAACTGACCGGCGGCGTCGGCTACATCAGCAGGAGTTAGGAAAAAAATGCCCCCCACCTCCCCGAAGGGAATCGTGAGGAAATGCGAATGCATTTCTTGTGCCGACACCAACTCCCTGCCATCGCCTTGAGAGGCGCCCAGCCAGCGAACGGTCGAGAGCACGGTGTAAGAAAAATAATTTAGGTGTGGACACTCTCCGCCCGCCGCGACGGAGAGCGCGTCCAGATAATGTTCGGCTTTAGTACATGCGCCGGCCGCATTTTCGTGGCACTAAAGCGAAGGGGCGCTGCGACGCGGGGGCCTAAAGGGACCGAACGCGACGAGGCGGACGCACGGTTTTCTTTCTTTTTTCTCGTTGTATTTTTTTTAATCACCGTGCACGCTGGCAACTATAAGGTTAGGCAACTAGAGCTAGAAACGCATGCCGCGTTTGCCTCTGCATTAGGCACGGACGCTACGTGGTCGAGAGTGAGGCGCGAGCGGACGGGAGAGTGGGGCGCAGGGAGGAGAGAGAGCGAACGGCGAGAGAAGGAGCGGCGAAGCACTGCACCTACCCTCCTACACTTTCTCGCACCACATGCTCCGCTTGCTAGGGGCTAGGATAAGCGCGCGCACCCGCAGCTGTTGCTATGGGAGAGGGAGTGAGAGCGGAGAGATAACACCGGCCGGCGCGCGGACACCTCCTCAACCTATCCTCCTCCCCGCGGACCCCGCCGCCGGACAACGCCGGATGCCTGACATAGCCCGACTAAGAAATGCATTCGCATTTAAAAAGAAAATCATATAATAATCTCCCCCTATCACTTCATCATGAGGCCACAGGCCGCCAAAATGTGTGACGTTGTCGTGGCATCATCAAGGCGTCTTCATTGGACACGGAGGATCAATTCAATCGGCCTAGAAAAAAAAATTCTCCATCTCCCGCTAAAGGGGACCATGTGTGGATGCGAAGCAGCGGGGAGATAATTAGCTTGAGCGGAAGGAACGTCGCCGCTCTCATTTCACGGCAGTGGTCCCGGCGCTCATCGCGGCGCTGCACAGGAGAGACAATGAGGCGCGCGCGCTCCGTCATTTTCATACCGCGGAACTACCGTGGCGCCCCCCAGCGGAGTATGCAGCTGTCACACCACCTGTCGTGCACACCGCTCCGCAGAGGATTCCTAGAGGAAAGGACAGGGGGGGGGGGGGGACCGTAGAAGAGGAGAGAGAGGGGGAGGGTACGTGCATGCCCTGTGGGGGGTGTGGGACGCGGGAGCCGCTCCGTGGAGTAGAGGATTCTTAGAGGAGAGAGGGGGGGAGAGGACGCGCATGCGCTGGGGGGGATGTGGGCGCCGCTCCTTAGAGTAGATGATTCCTAGAGTAGAGGAAGGGGGGTGAGCGTAGGAGAGCATAGGGGAGGGAGGCGCATGCGCTGTGGGGGGGTGTGGGACGCGGGGGGCCGCTCCGTAGAGTAGAGGATTCCTAGAGGAGAGAAAGGGGGTGAGCGTAGGAGAGAGAGGGGGGGGAGGGGGACGCGCATGCGCTGTGGTGGTGTGGGACGCGGGAAGGAGGGACGGACTAAGCCCCCTCCAAACACATGCAAGCAAGATTAATGAATGGGGTCAACCTGGGCGACAGCACCACCTGCGTAGCCATTGCTAAGCAGCCTCTCTGTGCTCTCGGCCACGACTCTGATGACTGTGTTAGGGTTGACGGCCTTCATATTACTACAGTGTTCTGGTTCGCATAATGGGTGCTTCCCTACTTCATGAAAGTGGCCGGACTCGGGACGGGGGGACGGCGGACGGGGGGGACGCGGGACGCGGGACACGGGAGCCCCTGAGCATAAGATGCTTCGCATCTAAAAAAGGTGAAAAAAAAAACAAGGCTTTCGCCTTCGAGTCCTTTTAGGTGAACCTGTAAGAGACCAAATGGGCAGGTATAAGCGCTATCTCGGAAAGAAAGGCACAAAAATAAGTAGGAGAAAGCAGATAGGTCAGGCGCTAAACTTCAGCTCCTCATATGAAAGGCGAAACCAACAGCATTCAACAACCTGCGCATGCTTGCGTCATTATCAGGGGGGGGGGAGTCACAAAGGCATCTGACCTTCCCTTGTCTTCCGCCTGTCACTTCATTCTAAATAAACCCATATCATCCATAACAATATCAAAGAGCTGTATCTCATTTTGGAAAAGAGAAACAGACGTATCGCTGACACAGCTAGAGTGTCTCTTACTCAACCAGAAGGAACTTTAGGACTTTGATAAGAGGTTGGATGCTTCTTCATGTGTAATTCGTGCGGTAGGATTTTCAGATACGCTGTGTCGTTTTACTGCGTGGTCGTGCGGGGAACATATTCAGCAACCAGCACACCTCATTGGGGTAGTTCACGTGGGTACGCGTACCCATTGCAGCGTTACACTTATTACGTTTCTTTTTCTATGATCCTGAAATCCAATCATATCTGGCGAGACCTACCGAGATCTTGAGTCGGCGTAGCCAAAGATGTTTCACAATGGCTATTCAGAACAAAACTAACCCTTGTGTCATACTAGAAGCTTCGACACTTCGCGGATGTACGAGGGCCATTCAAAAAAGTAAGGCTCGTTTGGTCTCCAAAAAATTAATATTCGTTAATAAAAGCTTTTATTGGTAGGTTTCGTTTAGTACATCACCAGTTCACTTTTTTGCATAACCACGATGAACTTCTTAGCACTTTTCGTACCGCTGCACCAGTTTCTTTAGTCCCTCTGCATAGAAGTTCGCCGCTTGACAATTTTTAGCAGTTTGAGCTTGCACACACTTTGTAAAATTCCGAGTTTTTTCAGTTACAGACGCGTAAATTGTAGGGCGGTGAACAAAAGGAAATCTGTCCAACGAAGTACAAGCTGTCAGTCGTCGATCTAATCGCAATTCTCGATCCACTTGTCGAACAGTTTCATTGGTCTTAATGCTGAGCCTGCCGCTCCACTCTTCGTCGTGCAAATCCTGGGGCCGTTTGTGAAGTATCAGCACCATTTCCTGACATTTCCTTCACTCATCACTGTAGGTCCATAAACTATGCACAAATTTGCATTTATTTGAGCAGCTGATGACATTTTTGCCTGTCAAAATTGAATTACAGCTCGCACTCCCAAACTGGCGGGAGCAACGATTCTCTTGGACAGTGTCATATCCGTTGCCCGTCAAGCAGATGACCACTGAATCATAACATCAACTTGACCACCTTCCTGAAGAATAAATAGATGATACTGCGCAAATGAATCTTTATTCTGACGCGTAAATATTTAAATATTAACAGATGGCCCTTACTTTTCGAACAACCCTCCTAATACTTGTTTCCTATGAAAAAAAAAAAAAAAAAACAATCGCTTCCCAGCCCTGACGCCCAGACCTAGCCACTCAGATCTGTTGGGATGTTCTTAGTACGACCCTAGAAACCACAGTAATACAAGCGCAAAATTATTTATGAAAGCCATTCTATGGTCGGCATCCGCTTGAGCAAGCGTCAAGTAATATTTCAAATTTGGCAGGGTTAATTTTTAGTTATCGTCCGGATTGATACGATATTGTCTAAATGACGTTTGCCGACGAGATTGTTTTGATTAGGAATGGTACCGTGGAGCGTGACAGCACGGACATATTGAAGTTGACATACACAAAATACTATATATATATATTTCACAGACGTACGCGAGGTAGAATCACGCGAGGTAGAATAAAAAACGACAAACGCAACATACAGAGATACATATCAAGAACGAACACGTACCAGGCACCGTAACCACAACTTTCCTGTAACATTGATCGCGATTGCTCATACATCGATGGCGAATGAAGAAGGCTCTTTCGACGACAACATGCAGAAAGCGTGTTGTTGTTTTCGGTTGGCATACGATATCGAGCCTAAAGGAAAAGGAAAAGATGCCCAACGCAACGCCGTAGCTCTGCGACATTTTCCTTTTGGCGTCGCTTTGAAGATACCTTGTATTTTTTGTTGCCCCATTCCTTACGAGCTGATCTTTTATTGGTCGTTTCATACTCGTATTCAATTACATTCAACCAATACTAGCTCTTTGGTGTTGAGTATTGGAAGGAGAAGTACCCAACAAGTGCGTGAACTGCTGTTACAATGTAAGTTCATTATGCTACGAGTAGGCAGGAGTGCAGCATGCGATACAAATGGCCTGTGGCGTTCTTCGTGTACTCAGACCAACTTTCCAAACAGATTGTCACAATAACAGGAGATGCCCAGGGTTACATTTCATAGAAATAACGTCAAATTATGATGCACTGATCGCCCTGCAATAAATGTGAAGGACATCTCAGCAGGCCATGGCAAAATCATTTTACTCCTTCCTTCTACCGAATAGCGGATCATCAGCAGCAGCGTGAGCGTGTACGGAAGTCTGTGACTATTAATTACTGTTTGATTAAGTGGAAGCAAAAGCGAAGATGTCGTAATCTGTACGCGCAAAGGTAACCGACCTGACTGGCTGTTAATTTAGAATAGATGACGCAAATTATCAATTAGTTTCTGTGAACTATACGAGTGTAAAGAAGGAGAAGTGATGGTTGAGCCCGTTTTATGGTGATGATCCACCATAACTTCTAAGTTATGGTGGAAGCTGTTATGGGCTGACTCCGAAACCGTTTGGCGCCGTTGTCAGAAACAGCTTCCAGGCACTATTAGAAATAAAAAAAAACCTGTTTCTCCAGGGATCAAACCGGCCTACTTTACTTTGCGTGCGAGTCAACTATTTTAATATTTAGCCACGCAAGTACTTGCAGGTTAGCCCGAAAAAATAGCATTGAAAAGCGTCGCATAGCGCGAAAAGTCACGTGTACAAGTACATATTTGGACACGTTGCGTTGGATTTCCTTTTACTATTGCACGGGGTGTCATATGCGTGCACTACGCAACGAATGGACGCCTTAAAGCTGGAAGCCTGTTATAAAAGGTGGATTGAAAGGCACGATTCGTCCTTGTCTTCATCATCGTCATAAACATTGGCCTCCTATGCACGACGAGCCATGTGACCGGATACGTAGGTGCATGCACGTCGCGTTGGTCTTGCTCGGTATCACACCAGACGCGATGGCATATTGACAAAAAAAAAGAAAAAAAAAACAGAAAAAAACGTAAAACCACGAAAAATCGTTCCTATCTTCCTGTCCTCTATTCCATCCGTCCTGCTGTAGGAGTAGGCAGGTGCTGTGTCCCATGGGGTGACAGTTGTCAGCTTACTCTCTCTTATTTCTTACGTATTCTTGTGTATTTCTGCATGCATGTCAAATAATAATAATAGTACTGCTACTACTACTACTACTACTACTACTATTAATAATAATAATAATAATAATAATAATAATAATAATAATAACATTATTAATAATAATTATTATTATTATTATTATTATTATTATTATTATTATTATTATTATTATTATTATTATTATTATTATTCCATTTGAATGGGGCAACGGTAAGACGCATTGAAGCTGTTCTCCTGGAAAGTTACTCGGTTATTTTTGCTAACTTTGAGGCATAGTACATGCGGAGATTTTAGGGTAGTTTCTTTAATAACTCCACATAATGTTCGTTGAGATTCACGTGCACTGACTTTTATATTTTATGGTTACTTTCGTTCTCTTTAGCGCTTCGTTTATGTGCAGTATTTATTACTCACGGTGAGGCGAATTCCTGTAGTCGGTGCGATGCAGATATTGAGACAACAAGCCATCACCTCTACAAAAAAAACACAGCATATCCACGGAGTGAATGATGATGAGTGGGCGAAGCTGCGGAGGCTCATCGGTAAACCGTGAATCTTCCTTGAATTCTGCCCGGTACATCATCACCAACGTGAGATCGGGCGCGTTTATACTAAAGGGTCGATGAGAGTTATGGTGACTGAAGCAATCATGGTTACACCGTGAAATCTTCAGTGGTTTCGCCCAGCAGTAATCAAAGCAATAGTGTGTGTGAAATTTTATTCAAACTTGAACGACCGGTCGTCGTCCATGGTCCGCCAAGCAGCACGATCCGGCAAGCGCACTCGTACTGCTCGTACGGCGGTCCGCGCAGTCGGAGAGAAGCTGCACCGCCAACGCCATCTAGCGTACCTTCACCTTACCGCCATATTGTACGCATGTCTATAGGACAGCGCGCTCTCGGAAACAAGACGAGAACTGGAGATGACGACACCATACCCACGGAGTGAATGATGATGAGTGGGCGAAGCTTCGGAGGTGCGTCGGTAAACTGGTAATCTTCCGC
Source organism: Rhipicephalus appendiculatus (assembly GCA_030522465.1). NCBI lineage: Eukaryota > Metazoa > Arthropoda > Arachnida > Ixodida > Ixodidae > Rhipicephalus > Rhipicephalus appendiculatus. Next base: position 85,632 of record JALIZH010017517.1, read on the forward strand.
GAATTCTGCGCAGTAAATCATCAACGACGTGAGATCGGGCGCATTTATACTAAAGGGTCGATGAGAGTCATGGCGACTCGCAGCTCACTTTAATTTTACATGTACGTTGTGAATTTTTTTTATTGTTTAATCACGCACAGGAGACATCTCACACAGGCACTACCTTGGAGGTCGAAATCCAGTACCTACTGGCTACTCAGAGTGCATGAACAACCGAAGACCGCCGAGGTAATGCCATAAGGAGCTTCGCCCCTAAATATATTCATCATATACAAGTACTAAACGAGAGGTGGCTACATACAACGGGGACGCACGACCCACGGCTTAAGGAGCTTCGCCCCTAAAACAAAAAGTGTGATGCCACAAATTGTCATCATCGTGATCAACCATCGCTGTCTTGATGACCCTGCGACGCAGTCGCGTTTACAGCCTCGATGGTAATGACCGAATCGTAGTTGCTGTTTTTGTCATGATAGTGGCGTGATATTATTTCCTCGTTGTAATCATAAACAAGAAAAGAGTCCGGACAGCGTCTAAGTAAACGGCTGCCACTACGTAGTTTTCTGAGCAAAAAATCTGCAGATCCCACGCACTGGGGCGAATCGATGCAATGCGAAGCAGCCAACAAGGGGCAAGTCATGCAATACATAATATGCATGTCATGATTTACATGTTAGGACCTGTCATTTATGTTCGTCATACAGTCACGTCACGCAATACCAAATTTGGTGTATATCAAGCTAGCAAAACGGCCGCGAGCGTGTCATGAGCGTGGCATTCTAGTCATGTTGCACGTGACATGCCATGATTTCAAAATTACCACTTGTCATTTATGTTCGTCATAGAGTCACGTCAATCAATACCAAATTTGGTGTATATCAAGCTAACGAAACGGCCGCGAGCGTGCCATGAGCGTGGCATGCAAGTCATGTTGCCAAGACATGTCATGATTTCCATATTACCATTTGTCATTCATGGTCGTCATACAGTCACGTCACTCAATACAAAATTTGGTGTGCATCAAGTTAGCGAAACGGCCGCGAGCGTGTCATGAGCGTGGCATTCTAGTCATGTTGCACGTGACATGCCATGATTTCAATATTACCACTTGTCATTTATGTTCGTCATAGAGTCACGTCAATCAATACCAAATTTGGTGTATATCAAGCTAACGAAACGGCCGCGAGCGTGCCATGAGCGTGGCATGCAAGTCATGTTGCCAAGACATGTCATGATTTCCATATTACCATTTGTCATTCATGGTCGTCATACAGTCACGTCACTCAATACAAAATTTGGTGTGCATCAAGTTAGCGAAACGGCCGCGAGCGTGTCATGAGCGTGGCATTCTAGTCATGTTGCACGTGACATGCCATGATTTTCAATATTACCACTTGTCATTTATGTTCGTCATAGAGTCACGTCAATCAATACCAAATTTGGTGTATATCAAGCTAACGAAACGGCCGCGAGCGTGCCATGAGCGTGGCATGCAAGTCATGTTGCACATGACATGTCACGATTTCTATATGACCACTTGGCATATATGTTCGTCATACAGTCATGTCACTCAATACTAAGTTTGGTGTATATCAAGCTAACGAAACGGCCGGGAGCGCGCCATATGAGCGTGGCATGCAAGTCATGTCGCACAATACATGTCATGATTTCCATATTACCACTTGTCATTTATGTTGTTCATGCCGTCACGTCACACAATACCAAATTTGGTGTCTATGAAGCGAGCGAAACGGCCGTGAGTGTGCCATGAGCGTGGCATGCAAGTCATGTTACCAAGACATGTCATGATTTCCATATTACCATTTGTCATTTATGGTCGTCATACAGTCACGTCACTCAATACAAAATTTGGTGTGCATCAAGTTACCGAAATGGCCGCGAGCGTGTCATGAGCGTGGCATTCTAGTCATGTTGCACGTGACATATCATGATTTCTATATGGCCACTTGGCATTTGTATTCGCCATACAGTCCCGTCACGCAATAGCAAATTTGGAGTATATCAAGCCAGCGAAACGGCTGTCAGCGCACCATGAGTGTGGCATCTAAATCATGTTGTACATGACATGCACATCATGATTTGCATATTACCACCTGTCATTTATGTTGGTCATGCTGAAATGTCTCATCGTACCAATTTTTGGATATATCAAGCTAAGAAAACGGCCTCAGGAGCACTACGGCCTTGGTGTGTAAATCATACTTTTCATGACAATTTATTCATGATTTTCATAATATGACAAGTCATTTATGTTCGTCATACAGTCATATTTGGAGTATATCAAGCCAGCGAAACGGCTGTCAGCGCACCATGAGTGTGGCATCTAAATCATGTTGTACATGATGTTATGCCACATCAAATTTGGTATAAATCCCATTAACGATACGGCCAGGAGAGCACAAAGTCGTAGGTGGCTAGATAGATAGATAGATAGATAGATAGATAGATAGATAGATAGATAGATAGATAGATAGATAGATAGATAGATAGATAGATAGATAGATAGATAGATAGATAGATAGATAGATAGATAGATAGATAGATAGATAGATAGATACGCTTAAAATCGCCGAAGTTCACTAAGAAATGCTTCGCATTTAAAAACCCACTTGATCGTAGGCTCAAGTTGTTCTTTTGGCGGCTGTGTTTCCATTTCGTCATACATCACCGTTGTCTTGTTCGCCATTGTCTTCAGTAACAAACTTCGAAAATTATTTTCTTCCTCAAAACAAAAATTGTAACAATAAAAATTGGCTAAAAAGATGAAATTATTTATTTAATTTCAATTGAGGTATGTAGCTTATTCTTAACTTACGCAGCACGTGATTTAAATTGCTCCTTCAATGTTGGTCAAAATGATGATGTTCGGAAACTTATGATTTTTTTCCTCGTAAAATATAGAAAAGTCAGTTGCCTGAAAATATTTTTGACGCAAATGTACGTTTTTTATACCAAATATTCATTACTTAAATATTTTAACATAGCCCAATTCCATAAGGGGAACAATAAAAACAGAGAAACTTTTGCAGAAACTTCTGGGGGCGCATATGGCAGAAAAATTGCATTAATATTATTGAGCTTCGAAACCCTCAAGCAAACGGCTTTGTTTAGTATTTAAGCCAAATCTGGTATTGCAACATGAAACAATACTCTCAGAATAATTTTTTTCTGACAAACCACACTCCGACAACATTCTGCGAAATTCGGAAGGCTCCCACGTGACCAAAATTGTTTTCTCTCCGAAAAATATTCTAGCAATTCATGGGTTTTCAATGCAGTAAATGAGTCCAATTTTGTTTTCGGACGCATTTTAGATGATCGCCGAAATGGCTGGGACGTTTCGCGTGGAATGTCCTTGTAATTAATTTATGTGCGTAAGAATTAAGCCGATATTCTCAATGCTCATTGATTTCGTAAAAGTACACCTAAATATGACGTTATGATGGCAGCGGCGCACCGAGTTTATGATGGGCAAGTCAGTTCTAGATGGCGTTGACGTAGCAGCACATGTTATATGAAAACGCCCTCCAAATGATCAGACAATTGAACATTCAATGGAATGCGCGGTAAGAACCACCTCCCGGTAATCTCACGACTTCGCACTGTGCGATTCTAATAGCCAACCTCCCCGGGAAACCCCAATACAAGCCACCGCATGCATGCCAACATTTCAAGGATGATCGGAGAGTCGCCATCTATCGGTGACCTAAAGAAACGTCAGGTCCTGTTTCCCTGCGATGCCTCAAGGCGGCATTGAGACGGTTGGTGCGGCAAGGAGCATTAACAAGGAGCATTAAGCGAAAAGTCAGAGAGGGGCGGAGAGGACTTATTGGATGACAGCGATGGAAAAGAAGCCGGCTCTCAGTGACTACCGAAAGGGAAAAAACGAAATAAGGAGGGAGAGGTTTTATGATAATTCAAGGGGAAGCGCTTTACTGTTTGAAGCAAGGTCGGGTTGCCTTAGAACGCGTAGCTATAAAGCGAGATTCTGTAACGAAGAAGAACAATGTACATGCTGTGGGGGGAACTAAGGAAACGATGGAACATGTACTGATTGAATGTGGCGTTATCCACCCAGATATACGTGTGGGCACGAGTCTACATGAAGCCTTGGGTTTTAGGGACAACAATGGAAAGCTGAACACGTCCGCGATAGAAATAAGTAAGAGACGGTTAGAGTATTGGTGGCAGAAAAGTAGAGATAAAGGACAAAAATGAAGAATGAGAAAAATAAGGTCATTCTGCCTTAAGAGGCAGAGAGATGGACCGTGAATTTATATTTTTCTTTGCTATAATAACATAGATTTAATCATTGTAGATAGGGCATTAGGCCAACACAAAAGGAAAGTTTTTTTTCGAGCCTGGTGGCAGACATGTCACCGCCCCGTTATAAAGGGGACGCTCATAGCATCCATCCATCCATCCATCGGCTGTTTTTACTTCTTGAAGTGACAGTTACACCCAGCCATGTTCATTAGTGCATTGGCTTACCTTTAAGAGCGGAATTATTATGTATACACATACATGACTTCAATCAGATTACAAATTCACTGCATGCGCGAATCAACTATAGCTCAGAGCGCATGCTTAACTACCTCCTTATTAAAAAAAAAGAGTAATGGAGTGACCATTTTTTAAACAATTCAAGATCCACTCCATTCTATGAAGATGGACGACCAGTGAAGCTGTGTAACGCCGGTATTTTTTGTTTTATTTGTTCATTGATTTTACTTTACATTTATTTACAAGTTCTTGTATATAGCCTTGCTCCTTTGTAGCAATTCCACCTCGATTGGCATGGGCCAGAAGGCTAGCGCCCAAGGCGTTCATTTAGGTATTTCTTAATGAATTTGTAATTAGTTAATCTACTTTTCTGTGTTTAGTTTGATTGGGCCAGCCATCCAGAGCCGTAGCCAGAAAGCTTTTCCGAGGCCTGTGTTCAACTGCAATTTATATATGCTCGTGCGCGTGTTTGTACATGCGCACGTAAATATACACATACAAAATTAAAAAAAAAACATGGTTGATCTCTCCGTCATAGGCATCGGTATAACATGAAAGTGAAACGTGTCCTTACAGAAGTAGTTGAATGTTTACTCTAAATTGATATAAGATAGCTTGCACAATATCTGTTGGTGTTTGACATTTATAGCACCGTTTGACGTGGGTGCATCCACGTTGACGCTTGATGGTACATCTATATCCTGACGACTAACGTCTATGATAAATGATTAAAGAAACCCTTGTGGTCATAGATGCTTGTGGTAGCTGTACGGTGAGAGCGGAGTCATTGAAAGCGGTGTGACAGCCAGAAGAGCGTCAATGATTGGGCGCCGAACTTGGGCTGAGGTCGCCTACTCGCGGCATGTTATAGTTATTGAACAACGCGGCCCGACCAGAGGGAAACGCAACGCGCGTCGTGTCTTCCCCGTTGGCCGGCTGCGCTTTTTCGCGGGGCGAGCTAGGAACATGGCTAGGGACGCGGAGTTACGGCCACGCGACGCACTCGCGCGTCGCACAGCTATTTTTGGTATGGGCGGATGCTACGAGTGTGGATGCTAGGGGTAAAGCCGCCACCTGGCAGTGTGTTAATGCGTCGGCAAAATTGCACGTTTACTATTCGAAACACGCCGAATGGGACGGACGCGGAGAAAGAACGCTTTGAAGAAACCAATCGTGCATTTCACGGTCATAATGCATTACTTCTCTTAGCAAGAGCACTGTGAGAGGACAGTGGTAGATATAAAAGGCTTGTTTTTAAAGCCTGCGAAGTATGTGACCGTGGCGCAGTGGATAGCGTGCCCGGCATCTCTTGTCGCGGACCTAGAGGTCGTAGGTTCGGACTCCCGTTGACGGAACTTTTTTTCTTTGTCTTCTGATCATGTGTATTTTTTCGACGTCATTTCCGTGACGGAAATACGTCACTCAAATCTTGGTGGACCTCGGCATAAAACACTTTCGTGTTAAAAAATCAGCGGTGTTCGAACTCCTCCCCCCAGCCCCCCTAGGAACCCCCCACCGCCCGCCCGGCCATCCGGCGACACAAGTGCAGTGGCGAGTACTGGGGTTTGCCCAGTTTTTGTGGGACATACCTGCTATAGGTTTTCTGTTGAGCAAGCAATTGTTGACTAGGTGACTGTTCGCTCAGTTGCGATATGTTCACGTTTTGTATTGCTCTGGGGTTCACAGTCATTTCAGCGAATATGCTCAGTTCACCAGCTGCTGTTTGCGTTTGAACGGGCTGGCCACGGTCGCTTTTATTTTAAATTCAAATGCAAAGACAGCCTACCACATCGTCGCTTCGTGCCCTGCCAACCCACTTACTTTTTCATCCCCCTTTCCCATCCCAACTAGAGAGGCTTGGGAGAAGTACCTGCTCAGCTGCTCTACCTTGGATGCTCAACGCTCCTTGGTGAGGCGCGCTCGGGCAGCAGCCTGCTCCATTGGCGTCCCGGAATAGGGTCTGGCAACTCAAGCATGCAATATGCAGCAACTCTCTGCATCATCTTCTGAAATAAAATGTTTTTCACCACCACCCATGACGATGGTAGTTTTCTGTTGACTGAGCAATTGTTGAGTAGGTGGAATTTGGCGGAGCTACGAATGGCCTATATACAACTTCGCTGCAATGTATGAAAACGCGTTTCTTTCGCTTCCCCTATTAATTTACAGAATGCATGAAGAACCATTTAGAAATCACTCCTTGACGAATCAATATGGAATTCTTGCAGGAGTGTATTTTATAATATTTCGGTAGATACGTTTCATACGCGTAATTCGCGTAATAGCACAAGCTATTGGTAGTGCCCATGAGAACACACCACCATAGACTACGCGTCAATGGAGGTGAATGAAATAATACAGCGGCGCTTCTGAGCAACGTAGAAGTCGTCTGCATCATAGGCGTGCGCAGGGCCCAGTCTTGTGAAGCCAATGGTTGATGGCATCGACATAATACATATATCTCGCATGGGCACATCTCGCTGTATAAAAATAACATTCAAGGGTGAATCTCTGCCCTCGCATGTCAAGGTAGGCCACTTTCAGCATCCTGTACGACCGTTCATTCCAAAGCCACTCCAATGCCACAAATGTATGAGGTTTGGACACGTAAGCGCCGTGTGTCGGAGCACGATAATTTGTTTGCGCTGCGTCGAACCACATGCTGCAGACTCCTGCGCTTCCACTGTACTCAAGTGCCGCAATTGCCTCGGGTGCCACGACGTTTCGTCAAATGATTGTCCCAAGATAAAGAAGGAAAAGGAGATCCTTCAGCAGATGGTGCGAGACCGTTCGTCTCGTCGGGAAGCTGTTTCTATCATCAGAATGCGGCGCTCCCGACGCCGTAGAGGTTCAAGGGACTCTGTGAAGCCTAGTTCACAGGTGACACCTCCTCCTCTGCTGGCTAGATCAGATACGTCCGAGTTGATGTCCGAAGACAAGACCACACAAGAGCACATGGACACTGAAGTATGGCCGGCATTACCAAAGCTGCAGCCAGAGCCACAGCCAGAATCACAACCACAGCCAAAGCCACAGCACCATCCACAGCGACTCGAATGGTCGCAGCAGACATTGACCGAGTCAACGACAGCGCTGGTTCCCCACGACTTGCCTGAATACGACCAGGACATTCCTACGATGCTTCGCTCCCTTCTGGACACCATATTTATGATTTTGAATAAGCTAAATACTCCGACACCCCGAACTGCCCTGACATTGCTGGAGGTTCTAAATTTAGTGTTTTCAGAGATTCAATAATCTCCACGGCTCGCCCACGGCCCTCTCAAAGGACGTGATTTCCTAAGAATGTCAGAACGCTAAAGTCATGTAGGTCCAGAGAAGCTCCGGCCTCAGTGACTGACTGTACTCCTTTGTGCTCGCATTGCTCTCCTCTCTTTCTCTTTTCTAATCCCCATTCACTTATCCCCGGTGCAGGGTAGCAAACCGGGCGCTCATCTGGTTAACCTCCCTGCCTTTCCTCTTCTTCATTCTCTCTCTCTCTCTCTATGCTGAATTTTAAACAACGCATTCTTGGAAATTCCCCCAGAGTGGGCATGTGCCATATTGTTTTAAGGCTCAAACAAACAAACAAGCAAACAAAGCTCGTGCCACGTTCAAGAGACACGCGTGCACAGCGTGATCAGAAGAAGAAGAGATGTCGTCCCGACAGGATGAAGGGCCAAGTCGTCGCCGCTCGAGCGTCGTTGCGCACAAGGCCGCGGCGCAGCAGTCGCGCAGGCCGAGCGTCTGGAGTTCGACGTCGTCGACATGCAGCTACGCGGCGAGCAACTCGACCGACTCGGAAGCACGTCACCACCCCGACTCGTGCCACATCTCGTCGGAGCAGGTGCAAACGGACAGCGATATCGCGAGGTATTAAAATCCTTGAACACTTCGCGACTCTGCCATAGAAAGCTAAGCGATAGGGCCAGTTTTGTAATGATGAACGAGCGGAACAGCTTATTAAAAGATAAGGTGAGGGATCGGGCTAGTTGATATTCCATAATGTTAGTACTTAAGTGCTAAAGGTACACAGCGGACAAGGGAACTACGAGGACAAGCGTCGTTCCCTTGTCCGTTTTGTATACCTTTAGCGTTTAAGTTTTAATATTAAGAGACACCACAGTGTATGATTCCACGGTAACTTTGCATGTATATAGGTATCTATTTTCACAGCTTATTAATAGAATTACAGGTGACGTCACGAGCACAGGTTCTTAACCCACTCGTGCTCCAAAATGGCGGCTTTGATGACGTAAAGGCAGCCTAATGACGTGGCGGTTAACCTACCTCAGTGTGATAACGACACCACTAGAACATTTTTGGCCTCTGTGCATGCACAACAAGTGTACCTCCATGTGATGTACTGATAACGTCAACGTGACGTTGCAAACTACGCGTCTCATTATGTCGGAGCCATGTCGGGTTTCTGCGACGTCAGATGTCTTGTAGTGGCGTCACTGGAACCGCCATGTCGGAGCAACAACATGGCGGAATGCGATGAAAACGCGCACGACGGTCGTAGAGCAACACCCAGCCAGGGCATTAGCCACGATCACTTTTCTGTGTATGCCCAGGGTCATGTTTTTTTCTTACAATCGTCAAATATTGATATGTAGCGTAGAGTGCTTTCGGATTCAAAAGTGCGCTGGCACACGACGAAAACAAACTTCTCGAAGCGAATTCGAGGGAGGCTAGTATACACTAGTTTTCGGCCACTCTTGAACAATTTGGAAGCGTCGCTCTGCTTGTGCGATTCAATCGGTAAACTGGTTGTCCATATAAATATGTACAGTGCAGAAAAAAACTCGGACAGAAGAGAAGACACGGCAGACGAAGCGTTCTTCTAGTGAATGATATCTTACATTCTAAACTCGCCATACTCGAATAAGAGGCTGCTATTTTACACAGATGAAAACTGCGACGCAATTCACTTGTCCCGTCAGGTTCCTGCATGGCTCCTTCAATATCGAGCCCGAGATGGCAGGCCCACTGCTGCAGTTCCCGCTGGACCTGTACCGGTGCATGCGCCAGGAAGGCGGCAACGTGGTGCTGTCACCCTGGTACCTGGCCAGCATGCTGGTCACGATGTACCACGGCTCGGGTGGAGACACGCGGACACAGATCGCGCACCTGCTCCACACGGACGACGACGGCGAGATCGTGGCGCGCTTCGACAGCCACGCCAGCCGCCTGTTCTGTCGGGACTTCCACAAGCCGCGCCACACACACTCGGGTATAGCACACGCGCAAGTTTTTACAAGCGTCGCACTATCATACGTTAGGAACAAGAGAACATTGAGTTATCAGGGTAAGTTGAGAGCGTGCTGTAGCGGCAAAGAAAGTACACAGAAATTTCATCTGCACAATGGTCATAAATAGCATCAGCATCTCTCAACGAGACGCGCACCTAGTCTACTAAGAATACACCCCCACGTGTGCCCGACTGACAGTCTGTGCTGCCATATGTGAGCATGCGCAGATAAGAGTTAAGACTGGACGTGCAAACACGGACACAAAGAAGACGACACAAACCTAACCTTTGTGAACCGCTAGCTGGTATTGTGTTCTCTTGACTTCTCACTCTTGCGCGAGTTTGCATGCCCGGTCTTTTAACATGAATGGCTACTATAAGTCGATCACCTCCCTGTTATTATAGTGTGAATATACAGGGTGTTTCAAGAGATGTGTCCCACTATTTTTAAAAAATCAGCAAAATGCGGTATTTGCTCGCTGTCTTCACAGTTGCTTTTTCTGTAGCGGCAGGCATCTTAAGATGGTCGAAGACATGATTTGAGACAGTAATTAAGAAAGTTAAAGTAATAAACTTTTTAATTAGCGGAGTTAGGTGGTTAAGGCCAATGGGAGAATTAAAGTCCTTCAAGCGAAGAACCCATTTCAGCTTTGAGATTTCGAAAAAGCGGCCTCTATTAATTATTGTGGCGTCATGAAATTCAGGCAAATTCAACGGCGAAACCGAAACCCAAGCACCGATGAGCGCAACAAGCAGACGACTAGAATGACGTCACTGTTCAAGACAACGGTTACAGAGGTGCAGTTCTTCCCCGTTCGTAAACGTATGTGCATCATGCGTGCTACTACTGCAAGCGCAGCCCACACACTCACACAAAGTCGGTTGATGGTTGATATAATGACGTTCACCCATTGTGGACGTCTCAGACGAATGTGGCAGTTGCGCTCTTCCGCATTTCGGTTCTGGTTTCGCCGCTGAATTTCGGAGAACTTCATTACTTCGCAATTATTTCTACAGGCCACTTTTTCGAAATCTCAAAGCTGAAATGGGTTCTTCGCATGAATGGCTTCAATTCTCCCATCGGACTTAACAACTTAACTGCCCTAATTAAAAAGTTAATGAATTTAACTTTTTTAATTACTCTCCCAAATCATGTCTTCAACAATGTTAAGATGCCTGCCGCTACAGAAAAAGCAATTGTGAAGACAGCGAGCAAATACCGCATTTTCCTGATCTTTTTAAAAATAGTGGACACATTTCTTGAAACACCCTGTATGTTCTGTTCACTTTGTTGTTCTTCTTAGTGCGCCGTTCCAATTGACAGTGTTTTTGTTCTCTCGTTCTGTTGTCTCGTGTCCGCATGTGTACCGTTTTCCCCGATAACACAACTTTTAACGTTGCTTCCCATGAACTGTACGACATTCTGCCGCTAGGAAAAAAAAACACACAGAAGAGAGACACCAACGCGACAACATGGGCGACTGTCATGGTGTCCGTGTCTCTCTTCTGTGTGTGGTTTTTTTTTTTCCAGCGGCAGAATGTCATACAGTAAGCAATACCAACTATTTGAACAGCTAAATAGCGCAAACTTCAAGGACACAAGACAAGAGAGTGCGACACACACAAGCGCACACTCTGTCTTTTGTCCCTGAAGTCTGCGCTATTTAGCTGTCAAATGGAGTACCAACTGGCCCAAACACGCACCTTATTAAAAAAATACCAACCAGGCCAAGAAATAGTTCTTCCCATGAACAGGACATCTTAATTAGGAGGGCTCTTTTGCATGTCTGTTTTATGCACGATGTAAACCTGTCAATCACCCAATGTCTTGCTCGAAATATTACGCCGCCATATGCTACCCGCGATGCACGAATATACACACACACACACACACACACACACACACACACACACACACACACGCACACGCACACACACACACACACACACATATATATATATATATATATATATATATATATATATATATATATATATATATATATATATATATATATATATATATATATATATATATATATATATATATATATATATATATAATGAGAACGAACTAACAGCAAAGATGAACAAGGAAAATAAATTTTGATGTTTGGTGCACTGACGAAATTCGGTGCTTTCATCGGACATTGGTAGGAAGGCTAGAACAAGTTTAGCTCCTGCAATTTAACACACAGTACCTGAAATATTTTACCTTCACCACCCGACTGCCGACGTTCAGCAAGGAGTATCGTGAGGTCTTAAGCCTAGCACAATGCTATAAAGCTACCACAGGGCGGAGTTATACTGCTGCATTGTAAGTGCGGCACAACACACATAAAGTTCTCGAAAGGCAGAGCGAAAAAGACATACTAAATCTATCTTCCAGTTATTCATTATTTGTTCAATAATTCGTCGTTATGGAAGGAATCAAATTCTTCGTCTGCAGCATACAGCACAAAAAACTGCTCATCAAAGATTACCTTCATTTTGCAGCCTTTACACTGCTTTCTGAAAAATTTCGGAGCTGAAAAAACACGGCAATGAAGTGAAAAGGTGGAATAAACGCTTGGTGGTGTATTGTTCGTTACGTATACGTCAACTTATTTATCTGTGGCATTGCTCATTCTTTTTACCAATATGAATGTACAGGACTCAATGTGACGTCCTATGCCGGCCTCTACCACGACGCACGGGTAAACCTGTCCGCGGAGTTCAAGGAGCCGCTGTCGGACCTGGACATTCACTTCCACGTCCAGGACTTCGCGGAGAGCCCCGAGCAGAGCAGGCTCGCCCTGGACGGCTTCCTGCGCGCTCTCACGGGCTTCTGCTTCGAGCGGGACATCTTCAGCGGCGACAGCATGGACCTCGACACGGTCGTGATTCTGGCCAGCGTGTTCTGCTTCGGCTCTCGCTGGTTCGCCGCGGGCGGAGCCCAATGCTCGAAGGGCAAGTTCCATCCCGAGTACGCCGGCGACGACCGAGGTGGCGAGGACGTGCCCACGCTGACCCTGACAGGCGCCTTCCGGCACGCCCGCTTCCACAAGGGCGACCCTTTCTCCGGGATCGTGGTAGACCTGCCATACCAGGACCCCCGGCGGTCGCTCGTCATGTTCATCCCGGCGCCCAATTCCAGCCTTGCCGAATTGGAGAAGTCGCTCACCGCAGCCACGATCCTGACGTGCCTCGGTCGTCTGGAGCGGCGTGGCCTGGTGACGGTGACCATGCCCAAGATGAAGGTGAAGTGCCTCACCGATCTGAAGCACTACCTGCAGCCCATGGGCGTGACCGACGCGTTCAACGATACGGCCGACTTTGTCAACATGGCGCGCATCGTGGGGCTCAGGCTTTCCGCGGCCAAGCACTTGGCCGTGTTCAGGGCTGGACACAAGGGTCCGAAGGTTCCCTCGGCTGAAGCCAAGGCCGCGGAGAAGGCGCGTTCTGCCAGCGGCGGCAAGAACGTGTTCAAGATAACGGTCGATAGGCCGTTCATGTTTGTCGTGCTCGCCCGTGATCCAGATACCGTGCTTATGATCGGATCGTTTACGCACATCATCTAATACAGCGCAGCGGTGGTCTGGTTCGGGTGTGTTTGCGCTATTTGCTGGCGAAATAATATATTCGTACCAGTCCAGTTTTGTTGCTGGTTTTCTTATACAAAACGCAGTTTTATTTTGAGCGGTGTTAAACATCGTCATCACAAGTGTAGTCGTTATCTTCGGCGCAAACCGATGCAGACAATATAAAGTCAAACGAAATGATCTGCCAAAAGAAAAAAAATACTGTTGTGCATTACCGAACGCGCTCTCCGCTCACCGAATTGGGTTGGCTCAAACTTGTAACTCGCACACCGACCTCTTACCTTTTGCGGGATGCGTCAGATACATAACTTTATCCTAATATGACAGGTCAGAACGAGTTGGCATTACACAGAGCGCATCTTTTCCCGGTTCTCGGGAAAATTCTATCTCAAAAGTGCTACAGTGGTCAAGATCGCTTTTGTAGTATGTGCATGAATCCGACATAGTGGCTTCACTTAAAATATGGCGTTGTCACGTTCCAAACCATAGTAGTAGTAGTAGTAGTAGTAGTAGTAGTAGTAGTAGTAATAGTAGTAGTAGTAGCAGAAAAAATATTGTGCACACAAACCGGAGACGCTTCTTCCCAAAGCGGAATCTGTCCGGCAAGATGGTGCCCCTATTTCAAAGCTTCACCTCTTCAGGTAAGCCGTAGCGGATTTTTTAGGGCTGGGCTAGACAGCGGCGCCTCCTATTCGGTTCATGTACCATTTGTGCCACGTTCTCCATTTGTGCCACGTTCAAAACGCTAAATTTTTTTTGAATTCGTGAGTTGCGAAATTGCATTACGGTTTTTAGTATCCTGGTCTCTCCAATATAAGAAAAATACGAGGTATGTGTAAACCTGTTCAAGCTTCACTTTTTATTTCGTCGCGGAACTGTCTCGTACAGGCTCTTCGCTGAGAACGGGTGCACGCCGCGAACAGCCACTTGGTACCATGGGGCTCGCGTAAATAACACGGCACGTGTATAGTCAAAGCGTAAGCCGCAATTAAAAGTACGAGAAAAGGCTACGCATGTCTTATGAGGAAATGCTGGTGTCGCGCTCTTTCTTTTCCCGGAACATGAACTGCAACAAAAATTGTGTCACTCTTGTGCGCAACGGCCCTACGTCTGGCGAGATAACACATTGGCGTATGATTTCGGAGAATAAGCTTGGGCTTCCAGTTGTGGTGTACTGTTCCGCAGATAGGAGGTGGCTCGAGTATCTTCCCAGCTTCTCGGCATTAGCGCTTATTCAAAACAGCGCTGCGGTCAGCCAGCTTGCTGAAAGGTTCAACGGTAAGCAAATCATTGTATAACGACTGTGTCAGAATGCGTGGTACTTTTAAGTGGCACGCTTTTAATTTAAAACATTTGATGTCTAAGGCTGGAGAGTTCGGGCCGTTTGACTTCAATGTAGGATGGTCTGGTAGTTTTTGTGAAGAGATGCTTGACTTCCGTACACGCTAAGCCGGAGCTCAAGATGCGATGTATAAGAACGCGTGAGCTTGTGTGTAAATGTTAGAGGAATCAGAACAGGGTGACGTCAGAACAGCAAAAACGCGCCTGGTTCCTAAACAATGATATTAAAAATAGTGTTACAGCAATTTGTCTTTTCTGCAGCTTCATTTTACTCTAAAAGCATGTTCTTTATCTAGAAACGGTAGCAGGGCCAGGATTGCTTTTGCGAAAATCTCGTGCCAGCACTGTTGGTTCACCGGGTGTAACGCCGCAACGCCACTGAGGCTATGAGGGACGCAGTAGTGGAAGGCACCAAATAATTTTGCCCTGCTGGGGATCTTCGACGTACAATTACACAGCATAGAACACAAACCTCTAGCATTTCGCTGCCGTAGAAATGCGACCTCCGCGGCCGCGGTAGAAACCGCGTTTTCCGGGTCAGCAGTCGAGCACTGCACCCATTGCGTCACCAGATGGGCGTGTCAATACGATTTATTGGTCGTTTTTAAACCATAACCATGTTAATGAGTGGAGTCGCGTGAGAAATCGTGGTTATAAATAAGAAGGTGACAGCAAACAGCTTTTGTTTTTCAACACTCGTGAACATAAAAAAATAATAATGATATTCGGAGGTGTTCAGTTCTTCAACGCGGTATATTATCGTACAAATCATTCTCAGATCAGTAAGATTAATAAGCGTGATCAAGCGAACTGTGGCAACAAAAAACATTCTCGGGCAAATAAATTATGTAAATGCACGTATTGTGAAAAGTGGACAGTGGATAAGACAAACCTAAAACAGATCCTCGAGTAATACCATTAGTTGGTTACAATTGCTATGTGCGTTGTGTTCACAAACATAACACAACTCATTCGTTGCATTATAGACGATTTTTGCAGGTTCGTTTCCCAGGGCGAGATCTTCCAACAAAACAAAAACGATTACAATGGTGTGGTAGACGCGATGGCACGGGCGACCATACTGTGCTCCGTGCTCTCATTCACCATTACATATGCGTTTTCAGGTATGAAAGTGCTTCTCTACTTAGACTTCCTTCGGACAGTTCTCAGCTTTTTAGAAGGACTCATTTGAACGTTCAATTGAACGTATTAGCGGTAAACATGTTAGCCTTACATCACATTCAGAACAGCCTGCTGTCACGTGACGCTCTGATGAATTACGCGCAATGCTTGTGGTCTTTTAGTTCGTAGCATAGACATATTGCTGAAAAAAACAACAACAACAAAAAAATAACGGAAGGACTTCCGGCAAACGGAAAGCATCTGTGTTCTTGCAGGTACTAACGTGAATTTATTTCGTCGTTTTTGCTCATTCAATAAAGTAAAAGTTTAGTGTCGCGTCAGGTATCAAAGTGCTTCTCTACTTAGACCTCCTTAGGCAAGTTGTCAGCTCTTTGAAGAACTTATTTGAACGTTCAATTGAACGTATTAGCGGTAAAGATGTTAGCCTTACATCACATTCAGAACAGCCTGCTGTCACGTGACGCTCTGATGAATTACGCGCAATGCTTGTGGTCTTTTAGTTCGTAGCATAGACATATTGCTGAAAAAACAACAACAAAAAATAACGGAAGGACTTCCGGCAAACGGAAAGCATCTGTGTTTTTGCAGGTACTAATGTGAATTTATTTCGTCGTTTTTGCTCATTCAATAAAGTAAAAGTTTAGTGTCGCGTCAGGTATCAAAGTGCTTCTCTACTCAGACTTCCTTAGGACAGTTGTCAGCTTTTTGAAGGACTCATTTGAACGTTCAATTGAACGTATTAGCGGTAAATATGTTAGCCTTACATCACATTCAGAACAGCCTGCTGTCACGTGACGCTCTGATGAATTACGCGCAATGCTTGCGGTCTTTTAGTTCGTAGCATAGACATATTGCTGAAAAAACAACAACAAAAAATAACGGAAGGACTTCCGGCAAACGGAAAGCATCTGTGTTTTTGCAGGTACTAATGTGAATTTATTTCGTCGTTTTTGCTCATTCAATAAAGTAAAAGTTTAGTGTCGCGTCAGGTATCAAAGTGCTTCTCTACTCAGACTTCCTTAGGACAGTTGTCAGCTTTTTGAAGGACTCATTTGAACGTTCAATTGAACGTATTAGCGGTAAAGATGTTAGCCTTACATCACATTCAGAACAGCCTGCTGTCACGTGACGCTCTGATGAATTACGCGCAATGCTTGTGGTCTTTTAGTTCGTAGCATAGACATATTGCTGAAAAAACAACAACAAAAAATAACGGAAGGACTTCCGGCAAACGGAAAGCATCTGTGTTTTTGCAGGTACTAATGTGAATTTATTTCGTCGTTTTTGCTCATTCAATAAAGTAAAAGTTTAGTGTCGCGTCAGGTATCAAAGTGCTTCTCTACTCAGACTTCCTTAGGACAGTTGTCAGCTTTTTTGAAGGACTCATTTGAACGTTCAATTGAACGTATTAGCGGTAAATATGTTAGCCTTACATCACATTCAGAACAGCCTGCTGTCACGTGACGCTCTGATGAATTACGCGCAATGCTTGCGGTCTTTTAGTTCGTAGCATAGACATATTGCTGAAAAAACAACAACAACAAAAAATAACGGAAGGACTTCCGGCAAACGGAAAGCATCTGTGTTCTTGCAGGTACTAATGTGAATTTAGTTCGTCGTTTTTGCTCATTCAATAAAGTAAAAGTTTAGTGTCGCGTCATTAAACTCGCCAACACACACCGCTTATAAGAGACGCTGATTAAATGCCACTAATTGAGTATATTTAACGGCAAAGAAAACAAAGCTGCGTTGAATATACTTCTCGCGCCATTATTAAGAGAACAACTTTATTCTTTAGATTCTTCGTCATACAAGACACATTTACGAGTTTTTATGAGCGTGCGACATTATTGCGTGCAGTATCTGACACTTGCAGAATTTCGTACGATAAGCTCAGTCTTATCTAAAAAAATATATATCTACACATGTAGGCAGGTTTAAGTGCACGTAAATACTTGAAAGAGTTCGATCCGCTGAGCATTCCGCGGTAGTCTATTCGCTACCACTACAGGAAAGTTTACATTAGGCTCTGTGTTCGCTTCCGTAGACTGGTGTAATGCGACTTACAACGAACGCCTGGAGCAAGCCATCGCTGGTGCACTGAATGGTATCCAAGAAGTGCATGTCTCTGAAATGGAAGTGGAAGGTCCAGGACCAGGGCCTTTAGGCTTCGATGGTTACAGGGTTATCGGTCTTGGTGGGCTGCAACGCCACGGAGATCTTCGCACAGTGTGCGAAAACGAAACTCAGGTACGTGATGCGCACAATTTCTCCCCCTGCGGTAGGTGCAGTATTTCTTCGATTGCCAAGAAGGCATCTCAATTCTAGTTAATGTGAACACTGAGTCTGACGGAATGTTTTCAGCTAAAGTAACTTCGTTACTTGAGAGCGTGCACTGACGACGGGGACAAAGAGAGAAGAACACGACACAAGCACTCACTTTCAACTAAACTTTGATGAAGAAAAGCGGAAGAAAATAACATACAGAGTAACATATATTCCGCTTTCCTTTATTAAACTTTAGTTGAAAGTGAGCGCTTGTGTCGTGCTCGTCTCTTTATCCCCGTCCTCCCCATCGTAACGGTGAAGACATACCAACTCGCCCAGTTTTCTGCTTTGTTAAAGTAACTTCTTTATATAGCAGATAAATATAAACTTCGTTCACGGTCCATGTTCTTACTGAGTTGTCTTGCGGTCAGGGGTGCTTGAGCGAATGGTTAAAGGGGCCCTGCAACACTTTTACAGCGAAAGCTGTTATGGGATCACAACAAGGGTCGTTTCTGCGCCGTAGTTGTCCGCCGCCGCCGCCGGTGTCCGTAACCAATATCGCACGAAATAAGAAAAAAAACTAAATAAATAAAAAAAACACCTGTGACGAATGGGAATCGAACCCGGGTCCTCTGCGTGGCAGCTCAGCACTCTACCACTGAGCTACGCCTCTTTTTTTTTTCTTTATTACCTTATTAAACATAGAACAGAAAGATCAACGTACAAACAAATATACATCAGTAATTCACGCACTGAACCGTGCCTAGAAAGCTCTCATATTTATCAGTACATCAAGAGTAGTGACCCAGTCTGGTGGGTCAGGCTGGGCTCTAAGAAGCTCCCTAACTTGAAGTACACTTTCTAGAAAGTTTTCTCTAGACGATTTCACGTGAACATCGGCGTTGCGCACTTGCATTCTCGTTTTCCATAAACCGTGAAGACCCAGAAGCATTATTATGTCATAGGGAGTATCGACTGGTAGGAACCTGATGCCGTAAGGGTCAAGGGGAATTTGTTCTTTTATAGTGCGCTGGAGGATATCCCAATAAAATACCGCATCCCGGCAGTCGATAAAAGCATGTTCAATGCTCTCTGGTTTGTTGCATAGGAGGCAGTCAGTTGTCCAAGGAACAAAAATGCCTTTTTCCTCAAGCCATGTTTTAACGGGTAGACTATTTGTGTGTAATTTGAAGAAGAAGCTTTTGGCAGTTGGAGATACTGCATTTTCTTAACCCTTTTCAGAATATTTTGTCCTGGGTATCCACGATATGGCAAACGGTACATCGGAGTCGGTAGCGAAACATCAATCAAATCCTTATAAAGTCTCTTTTTGGTAACACCACCCAAGTATTCCGACGAAAATCTCACTCTCAACATTCTGTATGAGAGCAATACCTCTCTCAAGTATCCATTTACAGAACCCCCCATGTCCTCACCTGAAGAAACAATGAATTCCGGTATTAATTTGCGTAGCCTGGTTTGTATAACTGTGCGTAAGAAGGTGTCATTCATATCCCGTAGAAACATAAATCTAGAGACAATTTGGCGCAAAAATAAGTGAACAAGACCAACACCTCCGCATTTGACCGTAAAGAACAAGTTAGTTCGACTGATTTTTTCCCAAGTCGACGCCCAAATAAAAACTGCAAAAACCCGATGTATCTTCTGAACACTAGAACATGAAGCACTTAGAACATTCATAACGTACCATATACGTGACAGTAGAAAAACATTACACACAGCAGCACGCGAAAAAATAGATAACTGCCTACCCCGCCACGCATCTGCTTTTTTCCTTTAGCTTGGACGTTTGTTCCAGCCAATAATCCTCAGTGCTCTGATACTTGTCAAGAGGTACACCCAGGTACTTTGTTGGTACAGAGTACATACGCATGTGAGAAAAAAATTCTGGCATGGTATCCCAATCACCGTGCCAAAAACCACAACTTTTCTGCCAGTTTATCTTGCAGCCCGTGTATGAGCAAAACTTTTCAATGACAGCTGTTGCCTCAATGATACTATCTTTGTTCGTACAAAAAACAGCGAAGACATCCGCATAAGCAAGTACTTTAACCTGAGCCGAGAGCAAGCTGTATCCACTAATGCTTTTGTTTTGTATTATAGCCAAGCAAAGAGGCTCAATGTAGACCGCAAATAGCAAAGGTGACAATGGGCACCCTTGGCGAACTGAGGAACACACAGAGACAGTGTCAGTTAGCTTCCCATTGACTATTATCCTGGTCGAGCAATTAGCATACGCCATTTTTACACCATCAGCTATTACATGGCCTACGTTAAAATACTCAAGTAAAGAAAAGAGCACATCATGGGCAACAAGATCGAATGCTTTCGCAAGGTCTAACTGAATCATTGCTACGTGATCACCAATCACATCACAAACTTCCAACACACTTCGTGCAATGTGTATATTTGTTGCGATACTACGCCCCTTAATACCACATGTTTGATGAGTACCAATGAGAGTGGTAATGACACTTTGGAGTCTTTTGGCCAATACTTTCATGAATATCTTATAATCTACGTTGGTAAGGATTATCGGGCGATAAGATCCAACTAACTTTCGTTTATCAATGTCGTCTGTTTTGGGGATCAATACAATATACGATGTTTTGAAAGATGGAGGGACCTGTTTGTGCTCATACACATCATGAAAGACTTTATGCAATATTTGGGCAATCAGGGGTTTAAAGAATTTATAAAAGGCAGCTCCCAATCCATCAGGACCTGGCGTCTTTCCATTTGGTAACTTTTCAATAGCATTCTCTATTTCTTGAACCGTGATGGGTGACTCGAGACGAGTCTTAACATCATCCTCGAGTTTGGGCATACGTCGCATGAAATCCTCCTTGAAACGTTCGTCCAAAATATGCTTACAGCCAAAAAGCTGTGCAAAATGATCCGATTTAACGCGCCGAATATCTGCCTGCTCATTGACTACTTGACCTTCATGGTTTAGTTCACGTATCTCTTTTTGACATGCATAGCGTTTCTCATCAGCTAGTGCACGCTTTGTTGGAGTTTCCCCCATCAAAAATGACTCAGCTCGTGCCCTCACAGCTGCTGCTTTATACTTAGCAATATCAATGTTTTCTAAATGACATTTAACCTCTCTTATTGGTTTCGTATAAGTACCAGGTTGAATGTTTTCCATAGTGTACATAAATTGCAGATTTTCTCTGAGTTCCCTTTCTTTTCGGTTTTGTTCCTGCTGCCTAACACTACTACACTCGATTGCTTTTATTTTAACCTCCTCCTTGAAGTCCTCCCATTGTGTTATGAAGTTAGTCGATTGAGTCTCTAGCAAGCGCTCTGCATTTGCGGCAATGTCATCAACAAATTTTTCATCTTCCAAAATCCCTGTATTAAGTTTCCAGAGGTACCAGTTGAAACGGCTCCGTTTTTCTTTTGCACCAAACATAGCAGTCACCAGGCAGTGGTCACTGAATTGAACTGCATTCACTGCATAGCCAGAGCAGAGAGGAATGAGTTCTGCGGATACATATATTCTATCTAATCTGGCATGACTGTCGCGTTGATAATGCGTGTACTGGGGTTGCGTTCCACACGACATCACGCTGCCTATGTCTTCTAAGTTATACTCGCTAATAAGTGAATTCAGCGTGATAGCACTCCTATCTCTAACGGGCTGACTCTTAGCTCTGTCAGAAGCAAAACAAACGCAATTGAAATCTCCCAATACTAGTAAAATTTTGTCACAGTTCAGAAACCCTTCAAGACCCTCGAAAAATAGATTTCGATCTGCTTCAACATTTGGTGCATACAAACAAATGACGCGGCAGCACATATTCGATAGGAGCATATCGACAACAAGTAAACGTCCACTTTGGCACGAGAAAACATTCTCAACAGAGAAGCTTACAGAGTTACGAATAATAAGCACACATCCACCAGACGTGCCAACCGCATGGGAAACACAAACATTAAAATGAGGACGGAAAGTGGCCACCATACGATCAGTTGACTCTTCGCTTTCTATTTTGGACTCCTGGACAGCTACAATATCTAGGTCGTTGTCACGAAGCAGACGGTTCAGCTGATACTGACGCCTTCGCATATTAAGCCCTCGTACATTTAATGTAGCTATCCGAAAGGGTTTTAATATTTTACCGTCCATGGCCTAATAAAAAAGTAAGGGTTCCTGAACCAGCAGGCCTGGGATACTGAGCTACGCCTCTGCTTGAAACTGCGGTGCAAACTGACCCTAGGCAGGCTTCATATCTGGTAAGGAATCGCGTTAACGTGTGTTGTAAAGCGTTTTAGAGCAGTAAAGCAAGAACCAGGCGTCACACAATGCGAATTGCGTAACGAGTGGGTCGTTCAATGCTCCAACCCATTACAAAAGCCTGTGGCATAATTCTTCATCGTCGTCAACCACAGCATCAACAAAGTGCACATAATTCCTTACAAGAGTGTAGCGGGCACCGCGTTTTTCTGAAGAATGGCGAAGAATGGCATAGTAGACGCTTCCCCACTACACAAAAATTATGATGATTTATAGCGTAGTGGGTACCATGCAAGTGGGCTTGTAGTAGTTGCCCCAAGAGTGTTTAAAACAGTCTAAAGGACGCTCTCCCAGCTTTCGCTGTGGCTGTGCTGCGGCTTCTGCGCAGGCCTGGCGGTTTTTTTCAAGTAACCATGGAATTGATTCACTAAATGAGCTTATTGCCTCACGAATTCACCGCCGCAATTTGTTTTAGAATCCGTCCGGTACGAGTGGGGCTACAAAGATTAGTCGCACGCTGCAATTGAATTCTCTCTTCTCTCGTCCCGACGAAAGTGCTTGAAGCTAAGCAGGGAGAGGGATGGCACGGGGGAAGAAAATACGTCACGCGTGCCTCGTGATCATGAGCACTTTTTCTCTTTCTTTTTCATCGAATACGTGGCTTCTCAGGGCGAAGCGCGCGCGCGCGCGTGGAAAAGTCGCGACCTCCCGCGGCAGCCCGAGTAACTACCGAGCGCGCCATGCTCAAATCAGCCAATGGCTGTTACAATGGCCGTTACTAGTGATTTTTGAGCTTGCAATGTCATTTGTCGAGAGAAGAGAAAGCAATTTTTAGCTGATTTTGAGAATTTATTGTGAATTCCAGGCCGCGTGCTGTGCTATAATATTTGGCTCGCGGGTTCTCGAGAGCCTCGACTACCGATAGCCAGCATTTTCTGACCATGCTCAAAAAGTGTTGCAGGGCTCCTTTAAAGTGAAGATAAGCGTGTTCGCACTGCTACAAATATCACATCTTTTGATCTCACAGTAGATACATGGTTTCACAAAAAAAAATGGTGTTTTCTGTGACACCTCTTCATGCGGTACTGTGACAACGTACGTTTCCGAAGACTGACCAACGATGCCATTTCGCTCCGCTGACCAGCATTTGTAATAATCGCTAGATATGCGGTTCTGCCGCAGCTGTTTATATGTTTCGCACTTTAAAGCATGCTGACGTCTAAACGGCTATGAAGAAATGGTGAGTCACCCATAAAAGCCTAACACATCTCAATCTCCGGCACTTAACACCCGCGATCATTTTCAGGCCACCTTGAATATTTGTTCATAAAGAGGCAGGAGGGGCTTTTGTCTTGTAACTCCAGCATTGTTACTTACAAATTCATGCTCCTTATTTTCTACCATCTAGTAAATAGGACTGTCCCTTACTCATGCCGCTATATGCACACCAATAATAAGAAGTTAAAGATATTTTTGTTTGTATGCACCATTTGACGTGACCTCATTCGGCTTCGTATGTTTAGCTTGCATTGCCGTTTCCATAGACACCTACCATATAATTGTTTCCTGCTTCACCTGCACAAATTAATAACTGCTCCAGGCTGGCTTGAGCGCAAACATAGGGCGGAATCTGCATTAATAAACTTAAAACGATGGTAGTCAGCCACTCACCAGGTTAGGAGAAGTACATCTAGTGACGTTGAGGAAACAAATTGTGATGTCTGCGTTCTCCTGCATACCTTCGTTTAATTCGAAATACTAGCATGTTTAAACTGGGACGCACGTAGAACGTAAAACAAATGGCCTTCAAAGACCACGAAATCAACAAGAGTCAAGCAGCACAAATTATAAAAGTAGCTTAACTGGGCTGGTATAAAACGCAGAAAGAGTGTTAAATGATGAACGATAGGAGGAGGTGGCGCTGTGAAATGGTTCGAAAATATCCGGTTAGTCAAGCTGTAAACAACGCCATGGCCATATATATGAGCGTAATGTTGGAAAGAGCAGCCAAATTTGCAACCATGCGATAGCTAACCCATGCACTGGCATTGAAGGCTTATTTTCATTCAAAACAAAGCGAATGCCCATTTTCAGCGATTGACCGGTTCTCATTAGATTTTTTTATTATTTTTCGTGCATTTTTCACGCTTGCTCCTAATTGAGCTGAACATAATTTACTATCTGAATACTTACGTGTTACCACCTTTACTTAATAGAACTGCAGCCCATATGGCTATTTCACTTTAAAGGGTAAGTAGAAGTTTTGCGTTGTTTTCACAAGAGTATCTGGTTGCCTTTATATTTGTTTCTAAATTAAAGGGTCGTTGTAGGCTATCACACGACACGCTAAACAATGTTAACTGTTTTAAGTGTTAGTGTACCCACCTGTATTTTGTTGTGGCATACCGGAAGCAACGAAGAAAATAGACGGCAGAGTCGTGTATTGATAAACTACACTACGGTCTCTGATGCAGGCAGTGAGCTTTGATTTACTGGCTCAAGAACCCGTGGTCTGCTCGTTTCTGAAGACGGGTGGCGGAAACAACACTTTGGAACTCGCCGCACACGACGTCAAAGTAACCACGTATCTCCGGTTCATCGCTGGGCCCCCCTGATGACAACGATATCGAAGCAGACCGGAGGGTTCTGGACCAGTACGAGGAGCCCCTGGTTACGACACTGCGTACTGGGCGTGTCACAGTGAACGTCGACGACACTTCCGGTGACGCGGTTAACGCAACAGCCAGTCTGCTGCGACACCTGGCGCTTGCCGCCATTCAAGACTCCTGGGAAGAACTGTTTGTGTCGAAGTTCGTCAGAATTCTGAAGTACCGTTAGTCTGAATAAATTTGAAACAAAAAGTAGCTGGAGGCATATGGCGAGGAATTTAGAGGCGCCAAAAATATACCGCATGGTGGCTCATATAGTCGCATAGTTGTGAGCATGCTTCATGTTTATGTGATGATTTGGAAAAAAATACTCGTGATATTCCAAAGTTCAGATCGTAATTGTTGTAAAGGCTAAAGCCTTAAACGCTTCATCAGACGTGAAAATTGACTGCCGGCGTGCTGGGTCGGCGGCGTCAGTGTCCCACGACATTGGAAACAAATGATGGAAAAAATCATCATCACGTGATGACGTCACTACATAGCGTCATTATGACGTCACAGATCACAAAAATTATTGCGTCATCATGATGTCACTGTGACATGACAGGACATTACACCACATGATGAAGTCATCAGTGACATTGTAGCTTGTTGAAGGGTGGTCCGATCACGGAGGCAATGCAAACCCAGGTGAGGTGCGTCTGATCCTGGAGGCTATGTAAAACGAAGTTATGTGGGGAACGCTTTCGAAGGGTGGCACGGCAGGAACAATACATTGACTTAGAAGAAAAATAAGGTGGCTTTCGCCTTTGAGTCGTCTAAAGTGAATGGGTATGGGAGTTCTTCACCTTTGTTGATGTATCAAGAAAGGAACATACCAACGTGTCGGTGTCTAAACACAGACATTTAGAGAACAAAGCCAGGGATATAAGCAACACCTGTCTCTAAAGGGCACTAACAGAATTGTCATAAATGCTCATCTACGCCAATGAAAACATCTGGCGCCCTCCCTTTATTAAGATGCCGCAGGCTACGGTTATTTTTGCGACGACCTTGGCGCCTAGCCCAGCTCACTCCTTATAGTATGTATAAAACAAAACTCTCATTAAATGACGGTTTCGCAACGAGATTTCTGTGTCTTTCATTCCGTTCCAGTCAAGTGCACCTGAAGGCTAGCGCTGAATTTCTCGCTGGGTTGGTTCCACATGCCGGACAAGAGATATCTCATATAAGGCGGGCTCAATATCAATGTAGCATGTTATTGGTCGCAGCAGTATCCTCAAGTAATGATCAGGTGCCTTGTTTCCGTTAGTTTTAAAAAGCCCTCTTTGGAATATAAATATTTTCGTTGTAATGCAAAAAAAAAAAAAAAAAAAACGTCCGTGCCCCGTGACTCACACTTCGTTGACTCACACTCCATAAATTTTGTCTTCCGACTCAACGAATATTTCCGTCTCTGTCGCCTATTCGGTGCTTAAAGGTTTACAAAGCCTAATTAAATTCTGAGACAAGCTTTATGTCTAGACTTCGTTCATGACTAAGCATTGCACGCAAAAAAAGAAGTACTACTTTTTTATCGAGGCATTAAATAAACATCTGTCTTCGATTGTGCATTAATTAAGAAATTATTTAGAACGTCAACACAAAGGTAGTTCGTAAGTTTTGGCTAAAATATTGGTCAGTACAGAACTCGCCGTCATTTTTTTTTTCTCTCCGAGCCTCAAGCTTTATTTCCGAGCCTCCTGAGAACACCCCTCGATTATTATTGTTGTTGTTACTATAGCACAGTGATTCAAAATAAACTTAGTGCATTGAGAGGCCCGCAACGTAGGAGCTTAAAAATAAGTGCAAGAGGCGCCAAGCTAATAGTCATTACCAACAAGGGCATCAAAGCAACATTCGTGCATAGATAAGATCTTATATTATGAGATAGAGTCTTAAATTCTGAGATACACGATCAATAACTACAAAATATTTCAATTCAGGAGTATTAGGCGCGAAAAATTCCAACATATTTGAGTGGTACGCCATGGTGGGTGACTCAGGATATATGTTGGCCACCTAGAGTTCTATAAAGTTATCCTAAAGCTAAGCACACGGCATGTTTTCGCTTTTTCCAATTTAAAAGCGGTAGCCGTGCCCTGAATTGGAACCATCCTCCTCTGAGCTTAGTAGCCGCACTCCATAGCTACTAAGCTTCGACAGCGGGCGCGAACGCGGAATCGATGTCTGTCAAATCAGGTATTACGTCTGACAAGTACAAAAACATAATCCAAGGAATATGCTCCCGCACAGCTGCATGACTAATACAGCGAGGCTGACATCAGCGCTGTAATTTTACGCTACTATATTCCAACGCCAGTCGACCGTCACGCTGTCTCACGGAAATGGTCCTTCCTGGTAATCGAGAGTATACCACGTGACGAAACGACCATTTGCTCTTGCCTTTTTGTGCGAGCATGATGCTTACACAGGAAACTCTTCTGCCCCACCTTGTGACACGGAGGACGCAACAGCACCCGTCGAGCTCGACAAGGACAAGCGTCTACACACACACACGCCGTTGCTAATCAAGCGCTTTTCTTTATTTATTTACGAGAGTTCCGGTGCCCTCCAGGCATTTCGCACACTTCGTGAAAACTAGCTGCTCAAAAAAAGGACGGCGGAAATTACCTGGGCGACTCCCTCTCACTCTCCTCGCGTAGTAGCAGAGGAACCAATGGAAGATGAACGTGTGCCAACACGTGAAGGCGAGTGATGAAATGGCCGAGCAAAAAAATAATAAACAGCTCTAGAACATCCAAGTCGGGACGTTTAAACGACGGCCGTACGTAGTTTGGCCTTGGCGGCGCTGATTCTCTCGTAGTGATTCGTCAAGCCGAAAGTTTATATTTGGACGCTGGTTGGCAACGACGAGTGGTGGAAACGGGAGGTAACCGCAGCCACGAGAGTGTCTGCAGCTTGGTTGCCGCGCGTTAAGCCGGAGGAAGACCGAAGCTTGCCTCCAGATTGCATAGGAGATTGTGTCGTGCGAGCATCTTGCACAGTGGAATCGTTCTTTCCTGCATTTTTTCATAACAGGTAAGAAAATCATGTCGCACTCATGAGCTAAACTTCACATTATTTTTTTTTACAATAATGACTGTCATGTTACTAAAAATCTGGCCGTTAAAGATAATTTGGACTCTCAATTCTGTAAATATTCGAGTCAAAATTTCGCCGATATGACACTAAGTGTAGACGCTGGTATCTAAAGTACATGCATTACTTGGTCCTGAAATTTCACGTGTCAATCCGTGAGTGTTGTACATGCGTATGAGATTTATCTCTGCAGTTTTCTTTTTACTATATGCAAAGGAGTGCAGTTGGCGCCGTGAAGCAACTAATATCGAAGCTCCAAGCTACTACCGAGGAGCTAACAGCGAAACCAAGGGGTTCGAACACTGGCTAGTCGCAACAATGTAAATGTGACACCAAATGTACCGTCAAACAAAGCCTGCTTTCTTTAAATTTTCGAAAGATTAGAGGATAATGTTTGCATTAAGACACACGCATGAAGCGCAAATGTAGAGAACGGATACTTATAGCGTACGTAAACTTATGTAATAAAGTTGAAAGGGAGGACAATTATTCGAGATGCAAGTCGCTTTAAGGAGTACTTACAAATCCTCAACTCATGTTGGTTACCCATATCAGGACACGTTTAATGACAGCTCACACATTGATTTGAAGCGAACCAACGAGGTCCGAAACACATCAAATGGTATGGTAACAAGGCTGATTACAGTTACGAAGAAATAAGTTTATCGACAAATATGTTACAAGCTGCCAAGTTGCTTGTGTGCATGTGTTGCAACACTCAAAAGTAATTCATAGTTCCATTATATTACAATATATGACACGCAGTTGACAAAATATTTGAGATAAGAAGTGACTTTGTGTCGCGATCCAGGATGTCAGTTTTAGTTTTTTTTCGTTTTCAGGCACTGAACATGGCCTTGAAGTCGGTTGCCATATGGATACTGCTAGCGTTTATGTTCAGCGGTGTGCTAGCTGCTGAAGGCAAGTTGCATTTTATAAGTCTTTTGATGATAAAATAATACTCATTTTCTACCACATAGCTGCCGCGTAAAAACTGGGACAGGCATGGCAAATTTTGCTTAGTACGCCTAATGAAATGTTGGTTCCCTCTAAATTTATGCTGCTATCCTCCAAGACGAAGAGGAGATGTGAGGATTAAACCACAAACATTTACTTCGTGAATCATGCTTAGCGACGCGCGATATGTCGTAAAGAAAGTAAACGTAGCACACAACACTACGGAAAAAAATTTGACCAGATGTGTGCGTAGTCTATTGAACGTCATTGCTGTGTTTATTCGCACCTTCTCATGTGATCGATGGCACTGGACAAAGCAAGCTACAATGAGCGAATCCGGGAAAGTTTCACGGCCAATATTTCGAAACATTCATACGCACTTGAGTCATAGTTTTTCTGCTTACATTTTTTAGGTGGATTTCGCGTACACATGCCTAGTTACGCTTTGCTGTCCGCGCATGCTCTATAGCTCCAATATCAAAGCGAGGCTTGACGAAGCTTAAAATGTGTAGAAATTCGGTAACGAATCTTAAAATTTAAAAATCCCAGTATAAAGCCTGTTTAAGCTATAACTGCTGTCCGTGCATCACATGCAGCTGTGATTTATCGTAATTGTTAGTTCGAAGAGTTCAGCGTGTGAAACTGGTGGCTGAACCGCAATGCAATTGATGGTTAACCCTACAATTATGTGATATTCAGTTCGAATAAGCGGTAAAAGGTAGTACTATAACTTGCTTTCTTTGCAACTTTCAACGACGAGTATTTGTATTCTACCGCAAAAAGTAAATTTATGCGAGAGGAACACAGCGACTTCCGCAAAACAACTAGAAAAGACGACTTGCAAAATGAATACGAGAAAAAAAAAGAGACAATTGAAGCGGAATGAGCATCTAGACAGGTTAAAAACAGAGCTTATTACATGTGGCCAGTCAGTACATGTAATCCTCCCCAATGTGTTAGCATCTTCTACTTTCTTAACATGGAGCGCATGAAGCACATGTTTGAACAGTCAAGTATGTGCATTAATGTACGCGTGCTACATTTTATAGGCATTAGTGCGTCCATTGCTCTTGCTTCACATTCGGCAAGCTTAAAGCGAGTGTCATCACCACCATCGTTTATTCTCCTTTACAGACCCTTTTCAGAATATTCCATAGGGGGGAGATGGGGCGACAGCAGAAACAACAATGTGGTAATTACTAAACAATGGTAAAAGACAAATGGAGCCCGAAAGCAAGCTTTAAAATATGTCAGGTTAGCATAGCTCGAATAGGTGCGAAAGTCAGGCGTAAAAATTCAACTTTGATAACTTTACTCCCTGTTGCAAAATCTAAGCACCGTTCTATGCTTGTTTTTATTTCTCGATATATTGGTGGCGTGGACAGTCTCGCGCGGCACCTTGCAATTAGAGCGCAGTGGGTGCGTGACTGCCTGAGGCCGCTTATGTGGACATACGCGGACCAAGCTCGCGGGCGCGGTTCAGAGCAGACGCCACGTTCGCTACATTGGCGCCACCTCGTAGTCTCGCACACTACTCTGATTTCATCCTCGCCATCTCACCGTCCTCTCCCCGCTACGTGTCCCCCCTTTCATTCCCTTCCCCCTTGTGTGTATCGATTGAGGTGTACCCTTTGAGAGACAATTACTGTGCACATCGAACCCCCTTCTTCTTCCTCAACAGAATCACCAACTTTCATAGTTCCCTTTGTTCATTCTCTTGGTTACGATGGACGAGGCACTCCCACGCTCAAAGCAGGAAGGTGTGCCTAAAAACGGCGCTTTATTATTCTTCTACACTATTCCAGACAGCGCATTGTATTTAGCTTGTTGATTGTCAATACGCAGCGCTACCCTTTACTGCATTTTTTCCTTAACGCAAAAGTCCACCACGGTGTTAGAGTGGTTACGGTGATCCTCTGCTTAACCTAAGGTAGCGGGTTCGATCCCGGCCACGCCAGTCGCATTTCAATGGAAGCAAAACGCTAGTAGCCCGTGTACTTAGCGATGTCAGTGTACGTTAAGTTCACCAAATGGTCGAAATTTCCTGAGTCCTCTAGGCCGTGCCTAAAAACACCATCATGGCCTTGGCACGTAAGACCCCAAAGATTATTATTTAAACGCAGATGCGTGCATTTCGTAGGAATCCAAAACCCCTCTCGAAGAGACTGCTTCAGTGACATGACTCGCAGTAGTCTTTTGCTGAAGCGCAGCTGCAAAGGAATAAAGCAAGAGCCTAGTCAGGCAGTGACGAAAAAAAACAATGAAGCAGAATGTCGTACCCCTTATATAGTGCATATCGTGGTAAGAAACTTCATTTATGAGGTAATAAATGATTCGAGATTTTCTACGTGAATTATCACGGCATCTCAAATAAATGAGTGCCCTTCCTTGCGTCGTGCAGTACATTAAAGCAAATGTGGTTTTCCCTGCCATAAATAAAGTTAAGAGAATTTATCCAGGCATTCAAAGAAACATTAGTGGAAATG
>JALIZH010017518.1:0-20835 GCA_030522465.1 Rhipicephalus appendiculatus
TCAACGCGCACGCGGCGCAATGTTTCGTTCGCTGCCACGACGGTAGCGTTTGTTTACGTTTACGCTGGCTGTCCCAGCGTTCGATTTTGCAATCTTCGGGCGGCTTCGGGTTGTCTCGGGTTCCCCCACACATGTGACCACGACGCTGTTTCCTGTCCCGACCGGAACCAGCTCTCTGACCCTCTGGCTAGCTCTGGCTGCCAGATAGCTGCCAGAGGTCTGAAAATCGAAGATCCCCATTATTCAATCACTGAGAGAGAATGTCTCGCTCTAGTTTGGGCTGTAGCTAAATTTCGCCCATACCTTTTTGGCCGCAACTTTACTGTTATCACTGACCACCATGCCCTTTGCTGGCTCTCTTCGCTCAAAGATCCCAGGGGCCGCCTCGGTCGTTGGTCTCTCCGCCTGCAAGAATACTCCTTCTCGGTCGTTTACAAATCCGGCCAACTCCATCAGGACGCAGATTGCCTGTCACGGTATCCAGTAGATCCACCCGACGCTGCAGAGCGAGCTACTGACGCTTCCGTATTGTCCATATCGGACTTCCTTGATATAGGTCATGAACAACGCCGTGACTCAGCTTTACGTCCCATCATCGACAATCTGAGCTCTACAACTCCAAGCCCTTCTTTCAAGTTGTACTGCCTTCACGAAGGGGGTGTTATACCGCCACAATATGCGGCCCCACGGCCCTGAACGCCTTCTCGTCGTGCCTTCCCACCTGCGAGCAGATGTCCTCCGCCAGCTTCACGACGAACCCACTGCCGGTCACCTTGGGGTCACACGTACTTATGATCGCGTCCGCCGCCGTTTTTTCTGGCCAGGCCTCTATCGCTCTGTGGAAAAGTACGTCGGCAGTTGCGACCTATGTCAACGTCGAAAACGACCAACACTGCTTCCAGCCGGCCACCTTCAGCCTATTGACATCCCCGCTGAGCCGTTCTACCGTGTAGGGCTCGACCTTCTCGGGCCTTTTCCCACTTCCTCATCGGGAAACAAGTGGATCGCCGTGGCGACTGACTATGCAACACGTTACGCGATTACCCGTGCTGTTCCAACCAGCTGTGCTACCGATGTTGCCGACTTTCTCCTCCACGACGTCATCTTGCATCATGGTTCTCCTCGACAGCTCCTCACAGACCAAGGCCGATACTTCTTGTCCCGGGTCATCCAGGACATTGTCCGTACCTGTTCCACGAACCACAAGTTCACGACGGCATATCACCCACAAACCAATGGGCTTACGGAGCGCCTCAACCGCACTCTCACCGACATGTTGTCGATGTACGTTTCTGCAGACCATCGCGACTGGGACGCAACGTTACCCTACGTCACATTCGCCTATAACTCCTCTAGGCATGACACTACAGGCTACTCCCCGTTCTATCTTCTATATGGACGCGAGCCATCCCTGCCTCTTGATACACTGCTTCCCGCTGGTTCAAAGTCGCCTGTTACATACGTCCGCGATGCCATTGCACGAGCTGATACAGCACGCCAGATTGCCCGAGAACGACTCACAGCATCTCAAGTCTCTCAGAAAGACCGGTACGATCGCTGCCACCGAGACGTCTCTTATACCCCCGGTTCTCTGGTACTCTTGTGGACCCCATGTCGTCGCATCGGTCTCTCAGAAAAGCTACTGTAGCGAGGGACAGAGACGGTGGACGTCGTCGTGAAGGCGGCCAACGTGGCCGTGCCGCTGTCCCGCCACTTTATTGAGCGAAGGCCAAACGGAGCGGCGGCAACTCGCCGGCGTCCAGTTCCGCCAGGCGCGTGAACCCGTTCTAACTGTCTCGCGGCTCGAGCTCTGCATGAGCTGCGCGAGAGGCGCGGCGCGGTGTTGGTAAACGATCATGATAATGAATGGCGATGGTGATGCGCTACAGATTACTCCCCCCGCAGAAATGAACCCGTAATACAAAATTATGAGGGCGTATATACAAGTGTACATAGCGCGAAACAAAGTGTCCGTGGGCAGTCCAGGTCGTTAACGTGAAGGGACCATCGGGAGCCAATGGGTCTCTGGTGGGCGGCTCTGGGAGTTGCGCAGCGGGCGAGAGTTTTGGCGAAGGCAAGCTGTCGGAAGTAGCTGTTGGTGTTTCCTGCACGAGCGCGGCCATCGACTGACGCTTGCGCGCAGACTGGCTCTGGACCGATTCAATAGCGAGACCGCCTGTGGGTCAATCCGACGTCGAAACTTTCCATACTGGCCCGAGCGATGGCGGCACGTGGGGGAGGGAGTCGGTGCTGTTGCAGTTGTCAAGCTCGTCGTCCCAGTGTTCGGTCGATTGCTCTTGAGCGGCAGTTGCTCGTGAGAACGGATCTTGGGTTCGACAGGAAGCGCACTGGATACGGAAGAGGGACGGGAAGGTGCGTCAAATGCAGTCACCGAAAAATCTTGGGGGGCCAGATCAGGAGAGCATGTACGTGGCATGGCAGGCTGGTTGCCTGCCTGCGTGGTTAGTTGGGCACACGTGGTCTGCTGTACCTGTGGCGAGCCAGATGAGCGGTCCTCGAGAGTTTCCGTCATGGTTGCCACATCCCGCACGTTCGGCCGTGGCTGGTGAGGGGTGCGAACCTCTGCTGTGGTTGTTTTCGAGGTCGATGGTGGTCGTTGTTGGCAAGACGCGCAGAGCGTTGATGCCGATGGAAGGTTCGGTTGGTCGAAGGAAACTCGGTCGGTGACCATGTCTGTGGCATACTCCAGGGCGTGCGGCGAGGTTGCCGTCGTGGAGTCTGATGTGTCAGAGGTGTCACGAGCCGTCGAGGTTGGGGAAGACGGGCGAGTGGTAGGCATGCGTGACGGACCCTCGTACCTTCGGAGACCCTCGGGAAGGTCGGTCAACGCAGGGGCGTCTTCTACCTGGTCGTCGTGGTCGGGCGCAGGAATGGGTGTTCCTGTGTCCGGACCCGAGGTAGAAGGAGTCGTAGCCGGGGAAGAAATGTCGTAGTAAAGGGAGAGCTGCGGGCTGGCTTTTAGAGCTGGAGTCGACGGAGGGGAAACCCGGAACTCGCGGCTCATAGGAAGCGGGCGGTAGATTTCCCCGTAGGAAGCCAGCACCGCTGTGCAGAGGTCGTCGTATGGCTGCTGGCTGGATGTCGACACGGCCGCGAGATAGCGGAGCTCAACCGGGAGGGCGTGCAGCAGGACGGCGTGCATCTCCGGTTGTGCGGTGACGCCATCCACCATGAGAATGGCATCCAGCTGCTTAAACCACACTCGGGGGTAGACCGGGTTGAACGGCGGCACTTGCGGGTAGGGACGTCGGAACATGGCAGTGGCCGCTCGTTGAAAGGCGTGTCGTCCGGGTCACCACTGTAGCGAGGGACAGAGACGGTGGACGTCGTCGTGAAGGCGGCCAACGTGGCCGTGCCGCTGTCCCGCCACTTTATTGAGCGAAGGCCAAACGGAGCGGCGGCAACTGCCGGCGTCCCAGTTCCGCCAGGCGCGTGAACCCGTTCTAACTGTCTCGCGGCTCGAGCTCTGCATGAGCTGCGCGAGAGGCGCGGCGCGGTGTTGGTAAACGATCATGATAATGAATGGCGATGGTGATGCGCTACACTACTATTCCACTACGACGGACCATACAAAGTCCTGCGCCAGGTCACTGATGTCACATACGAAATACAGCGAGTCGACCATTCCGTGCACTCAACCCCACCACCATCTACTGTTGTGCACGTCGTAAGATTGAAGCCGTATGTGCCACCTAACTCTCCATTTCCGTGACAAGCGCCGGGTCGGCGCTTTTCCGCCGCGGGGGTAGTGTAACAAGGCAGTAGTCCCAGGTGAAAATGCGTAACTGGGAATCCAACTGGTTTCAACTGGTTCCAGTTCAACTGGTTTAAGGAACACTTTCCCAGTTGGGAATACATTCCCAGTTGGCAACTGGGACCCGTTGGGAATGCATTCCCAGTTGGCAACTGGGACCAGTTCAACTGGTTTAAGGAACACTTTCCCAGTTGGGAATGCATTCCCAGTTGGCAACTGGTACCAGTTGGGAATGCATTCCCAGTTGGGGAACATATTCCCAGTTGAGAAAAGGTCCCAGTACCCGTTCGTGCCCAAATGTACATGTAGTCTAGCTAGCTAAAATAATTCTGAACGTGCAAATAATGATCATTCTAAGCACATCAAACACTCCACAGGATGCCATGTTAAGTGTAAAAGATTATCGTGATTTATTAATACAAAATGCTACTTGAATCAGCACTGTGGTTGCACATTCAGTGCAAAGCTTTCCTCCCCTCGGCTTTTATGTAGTCCTGCATTTTCTCAGTCAAGTGTCGTGCAGCAGCTGATGCATCGATCTGTGCCATTCACCCGTGACCAATCGGAGAGCGTTGCTGCAAAATAAGAGGTAACATGTTACATGCGCATGTCTCAGAAGAGCCAAATCGATTTAGTAAATATACACCGCAGACCAGCCTTCTAAAAATTCGCACTACGAACACTATCTGCAGAGATCATGCCCGATCTAATCCAATTTTGTTAAAGTCGCTTACCTCAGCGGCAAAAACAAAACAAAAAAGACCATGGACAATAAGGCGATAGCATCTTTATTTCGACTCGAATTCGTGTACCTACACATGCTACAGGTTCGGGAATATTCATTTGCAGGGCGAATACGGGCCCTCTCGCGCTTTCCTTGCCGCGGACAGAGCTACACTTTTGCACGAGTATACTAATATATTTAGCATGCCGTTCAATATACAAGTATTACACGGCACTCGTTTTCTGCGATACTCCAATACCAAAGGCAGCAAATTTGCAAGCACTCCGCACAAACCCATAGACAAACATATTACAGAGCAGCGCCGAAAGCATTTGTTTACAATGCGACGTTCCATCGTCAACACTCAAAACACTCCGCGTTGCATTATATGTACAGCTTCTCTAGAATACTAAACAACTACCACTCGAAGCATATAAGTGATATAATTACCTTCAAACGGCTGCATCGCGGACAGGCAGGCAGCGCAGGATTCCGCACACATTGTATCCATATATCCGTCTTGTCCCAGGTGAAAACACCTGTCCGGCGTTCGCCTGAAGTCATAAAGTCTCCCAGAGATGAAATCGAACACTAATTCGACAAAATCTAATTTACGCACGCCATCACTCCACGTTCGTTATCAAAAAGAAGCACAACCAGCGCAGCGCGTCCACCACTCGGTAGCTAGCCTGCTAGCCCTCGCCACATGTGCTGTACGAAACTACCATCGCTGTGTTTCTAAATTTTGTTATTCAGCTTCCTTCTTGCATTAAATATTGCGGAATTGGCACGAAATAATTTATTTCTGTTTATTTTATGTATCATCGTTGTGTCCGATTACTTTACTGCTTCATTCAATGTTTGAGCGTGTGAGATACGGAACTAATGTGACGCCTGTCGTGGTAGAGATGGTGTGTTTGTGTCGGCAGCATGTCGGCAATGTCGACAGTGTGGGCCGTCTCGGCTGTTGTAGCTCTCGGCTCTACTCCATATTTCGTTGTCGCACGGAAGTAATCGCTGCACTGCACGCAAGACTATCAAGCAGGCATGCTCCTAGCTAGACAATGACACCTCGACGTCAATCGGGCCGCGACGGACGTAAAAAGATTGACAGCGGCTCTTTAATATTAGTTGAATGTACTGATGCTAAAATAAGCGTACGTTTGAGTGCATTGTCTCGCACACTTGCGCAAGGGAATAATCCACGATAATATGATTTAAAAAAATGCATATCAGGTCATGTAAGACTGTTTATAATATTATAATGTGGAGTTAGAACAACGCAACGAGGATGACGTCTTAACAAGAGAAGATCATTCAACCAGGAGATGCCGTTTTCTTAATTTCTCATTGCCCTCTGTTTTAATACCGGCCCCTTACAATATTACTAGGCCAGTAATCCGGTACCCTTGAGTGTACACACACACACACCAGGCCCGTAGCCAGGGGGGGGGGGGGGCTAGCGCCCCCCCCCCCCGAAATTCGGATGGAAGGGGGTGTTTTACGGAGGAAAAAATAATAAAAATGGGTGTTTTTGAAGACTTTCAACAAGTGCCCCCCCCCCCCCCCCGAAAAAAATTCCTGGCTACGGGCCTGACACACACACACAACGCTTGGATAAAACCTATTCGCTCAAGTACAGCAATGAGCTACGTCGTATACGTTCAAGTTCATTTTTTTTCTTTCACTGTGAAGAAGCGTACAACCAGAACAACTGGTAGCATTTCCAGTGAGGGCGCAACTGGGCCGCTTCGGTTTCCAACTTGGACCGGCTGCTTCCAGTTCAACTGGTCATGGTTCCCGTTGGTGGCCAGTTGAGTTGTAACTGGGACCAGCTGCTAACTGGAACCAGTTGCAACTGGAATCAACTGGTACCAGTTGAGTTGCAACTGGGACCAGCTGCTAACTGGGACCAGTTGCAACTGGAATCAACTGGGACCAGTTAGTTCCCAACTGGGACCAGTTGCTAACTGGGACCAGTTGCAACTGGGATCAACTGGGACCAGTTAGTTCCCAACTGGGACCAGTTGATCCCAGTTAATACCAGTTGAAACCAGTTGGATTCCCAGTTACACATTTTCACCTGGGGTGGGTGTGCGCCACAAGGTTGTAGAGGGTACCGGTCTCGGGACAGACAGCTACGAGGGTTACGAGACAGTTTCCAGTCCGCCATTGTACCAGTCACCGTCTCTGCTAGTAAACATCTGCCAATATACGTTTTCCCGTAACAATATCCTTGAGCAAGATCTAAATAAAAACATAGTTTTTATTGTGCATTGCATGTAGCGCAATTATTGTGGATATTATAGAGCGCCGCATTCTGCCAACACGATCGAGCTCGACCAGCGAAGCGAAATGGTTAGAGCGATGAAACGTGCAGTCACGGCCACAATTCACGCCTCTCGGCTAATTTCTCCTGTACTTCACCGGTACCTTCCGAACGGCATAGTTGTTCGACGAATTTTTGCAACGTCGAAGACTTCGCCGTTGCAAAAAGCATACGTGCGTATTCTTTTCAATATTCATGTTTCGATCGTGCTGATCGAACCTGCAACATCCGAGTGCAGTGAATTGCGTACTGCTGGAGTCTGACCACGACTGTGACCCAAGCGCTACTGAATGGGATGTTAAATGCTCGTGTTCCGTTGAAGAAGCAACTCCGCGTTCTTGAATGCGCAAGTACTGACGACGGCGTATGTTTGCAAACCATCACCACGTTAAACATTCGGTCCCGTGCAGCAGCGATGGCGCTACTCGCTAGCGGCCTACTACAGCACCAAATCTGTCAGGCAGGCTCTGTATATACTACCTCAGAGTGCCGTTCATTTCATACCTCAATTCTGGTTCATGATGTTTTCGCAGCCCGCACAAGATTTCGCAAAGCATCGCTTATGCGCGGTAACTGAGTTGAAATATAACCTTCCACACCGCGACAAATGATAGGTGGCGAGCTTTCATGGTTTGCAAAAGTCGTTCGGTCTCACATCCATTTCAGTGCAGCTTATTACTTCATCCGGTGAAAGTGGCACGCGCCGTACGTCTGCATGTCATATCTGTTCCTATGCTAACAAACGTTGTTGACCTTCCTCCGGGCGCCATCTTGAATCGTGCAGCGCGCCACCTATAGTTCGTGGGCACTGCGAATATCAAAGCCGATCTGAAACGGAGCTGCGTTACCATAGCTACAGTGTACTAGAATAGGGGCAGTGTGTTCAGACGGCGGCGCGCGGCACGCGCTGCTTTGAAGCCAAGAGCGTAGACGGGTTCCGGATGTTTGCGGCGGCGCTGCAGTCGCACGGGCTGTACCATGGAGGAAGGAATGGGCTGTACGGACGCGTGTTGCGGCTGTTTGCGGCGCACTTGCTGAGCTTCATCTTGCTTGTGAACAAACGCGTTATTTCGGTCGCTTGTTCGAGTATTCAGAAGGAGAAGGTTTTAAATATTTGTTGGCATCTCAACTAAGCCAAGATAAGCTGGAGAACTTCTTTGGTATTGTGAGACAGTCGTGCAGATCCAACGATCACCCAACGTCGCGTCAGTTTTTTACTGTTGTCAATTGCCTGTCTTTTTGTAATTTGGCGAATGCAATGCAAACAGGAAACGATGATGACAGTGAAGACTGGTTATCACTACTTCAGTCATCTGACAATGCTCACATAAAAGAACGTTGCATCACTTGATGAGTTGGAAATCTGACACCAAGAGCAAAGGTTAAACAGTATGCCAGCTGAGCAACGGGCTTACGAGGAAAAGCGATGACCGCCTTATCCATTATGTGGCCGGGTATGATGCACGGAAATTTTTTACTCGCAACAACTCTGACGACTGCCGCTCTCTTATTCTTTTGCAGAACTCTAGTGCCATTAGCGGGGGAGGCCTGCTCTATCCTTCCAAGTTGTTTTTTGAAGCAGTAAAACAAAAAAAAAATCTTGAGGGAATATTCACAACCTTCTCCAGCCAACAAGAGCTAATTAGCGACAGCATAGTCAATGACATGATTCTAGTGAAAGCTGTTTGGCTATGCTATGGTGCAAATTGCATGCTGATGATTTCACATCAGCAGTCGTGCGCTTTTATGCGCTAACACTGCTACTTTTATGTTAAAGGTCTTAGTCAGTCAAGAGAAGCACGACGAAAAAGGAAATTGCACTTGAAAGTTAGCCGCTGTTCCTACACTCTAAAAAAAGATCGTGTAAAAAAGGGTGTCTTATATATTTTTGTCCCACAACAATAATCGTCATCTGGCTTGCTTGCGCTTCCTTTCTTGAAAACTCGGCGCTGGCCACTTTCCTATGCCGCGGTCGCATTTTTGCGAATGCGAACTGCAAATGAAACTGTGTACAGCGAGGGGTGGTGCCAGGATTTTTTACAAGGGCGGGGAGGAGGGAGGGCACACACGACGAGTGAGTTCCTTCAGGGGGAACGGAAGCGAGGAACTTATGCGTTGTGTTTTAATTGACTATGTTTTTTGTTTTCGGGGCGGGGGGCTCAGCCCCTTCGTGCCCCCCGCTGGCGCCGTCCCTGTGTGCAGCTGCAATCTGAGTTTGAAATCGATTCAGAACACTTTTCTACGGTGGTACATCTTGCTCGAGTATTTCTCGCGGATTGATGAGTTTTATTTTTCCCTCCGACAGCCTTAAATCTCAGGGGTGTCAATAAATCCGCCTAACTGGCGTTCGGATGCGTTAGAAGTACGCATTCCGAGCATGCATCTTCACATCCGCCGAACATTCTCACGTCTATTTGGCTGCGATAATGAATGATTGCAGCGCTTTTAACGCGATCGCATTAAAGAGCTCGCGTTGCGAAAGTTTCTGTGTCGATGTTTTAACGAGGAGCGCGAGGCCAGGCGAGGCGCCATCGGTTCCGTACAGCCCACTAGAGTTCCTGTATATGCTACCTTTAGGTAGCAGAGTTGCGCATCTGTTTTCCAAACGCCGCTAGCAACCATGCCCTGCGGAGAAGCTGATGCACAGGCTGCGCCCGGAAGACATGGCTGCGCCGCCGAAAGCGGCTGCCGTCCACCTAGAATCTATCAAGTCACCGTCGTGCGTTCTGTAGCCCGTTAGCTACAAACTGGCGCTTTGATTTGCTTTAGATTCATGTCCTTAAGCTTCGACGGCAAAGTATTTACGTCGATTCAGCACCGTTTTCGAAAACCATACTGAAATAATCGATTCTGTAGGCGTAGCGAGTGGCGATATGGGTGCTCCCGGAATCTCGAAGGACATGTATTACGTGTTTGTCCAGTTGTTCTTTATCCTCCATAGCTGGCGCCACTTGACTTGGCGGCGGCGGCGCATGTTATTCGGCCCTAGGCTACGCCTTTGCGTTATCGGATAGACTAAAAAACGCTTTCGTACTCTCGTGGCACAGTCCCGAGAGCAGGTGTTTCTTCTTTCATCGCCGGTCGTTGGCACGCCAGGCATGTCGACTGGCGATCGCCGACACGCTTCGTCGATCGGCGGCAGGCTTAAAGGAGTCCTGACACAAAATTTTTCGCCCCGCGTTTTTTTTGCTGCAATGTGTTGCTGGGGGGCCTGTTAATCATAACACGGCACATCGCTTGCTGCAGCGCGCGACAGATAATTAATTACAAGCTCCTCATTACCGACACAGCCTCAGTTTCGGTTTGACAAGAGCTCCAAAAACGACAAGCCGCCGGGTGCATGGAGGAAGGAATACTCAGGCCCTATCGTATCCCAACGCCATAGAGTTTCATACAATAATACCTAGAGTGGAATCTGTCGCTGCGATCGTTGTACCACCATGGGAATGATGGGAAGTACAGGCTTCGGATTGGATAGCGTTAGCTAGCGAAGTGTCAACGGATTTTTTTCTACAGTTTCAGTTTCGTTATTCGCGCAGCTTGGCTAGTGGAGTGCGGTGCAAAGCACTCAAGCAGTGCCTGTGTCGTTCAAAGAGGCTAAAGAACGCTAGGTCTCTTTGTTTGCAACGACGTTGCAGCTTTACAGGTTGTATACGACAGTTTTAGCGAAGCGTCGGGCACTCACCGCTGCGCGTAGCGTGGCGTCCCATGCCAGTGCAGGATATCTCAGCGAGTTCACGTCTTCTTACGAGCGCGTCTTGCCAAAACTCGTTCATATCGACTGCAAAACGACGGCGAAGCTAAGTAGACGCACCGTCACGCTCCTCTGACTCGTCTTCACAACAAAACGAGAGGTGCGTTTGGGGCAGGCCACTTGGACAGACGCACCTAGCATCGCAGCAGACGATACGTTAAGTGTTTCTCACTTAATACTGTACTGTTAGTTCTATAAATTGATAGTACGTACTTTCGAGGGAAAAACAAGCGTGTGTGTTTTCAAGTGTTGTAAAAAATAATTTATTTTATTTGGATGCCAAACCTGGAACACAATGGCAGTGCAATGCATACCCTGGCAGTTAAATTCGTCCAGGTCTGACTTCCATCTCATGGTCACGGAAACTTTTTGCGATAAGTTTTACGTACACAAGAATTAAGCCAGTTTTAATTGGAACTGACTTCATATCACTTTGTTTTACAATCAGAAAACAAGCGTCTCGAATCTCAAGAACGTTATCCATCCGAAGCAGATCCGAAGCCTGTACTTCCCATCATTCCCATGGTGGTACAACGCGCCGCTGAAGGAGCCCGCATAGACGCTAGCGCCAGATTCCACTCTAGGTTTTATTGTATGAAACTCTATGCCCAACGCATTGCGAGAAGTGTGGCGGAAGTGACGTCAGATTTATGGGGCAAACAAACCGATATGGGGCAAACAAAACAGCAGACGCCCCGCGGCGTGCTCTCCACGCTGGTTTGTTTCCGCGCAGATTTTTCGTTCCGACGTAAACTAGCGCGTTTTGTGCGGTTTGCATGCAGTAAAACGTTGCAAGCACACGTTTACCAGGCTGTTCGGGTGTGGCAAGCCCGAGCGCTGCGTGCTGAAATGCTTCGAGGAGCGTTTTTGTGTAACAGTACTGAAACTGCCGTAATGCAAAACATTCAGCCCCTGCATCGTTCTGTTCGAACTCACCTGGCAGTGACTTACGCGTTCTGCTGGGCGTTAGGCCTTTCTTCCTATTCGGCGCAACGCCAACTTAGTATTTGACGAAACTTTACGTCGAAAAAAGGACACCGCCGTGGCCGTATTCTATACGTGATCGTACACGCAAAGTTTGTAATTCCACTGCGCACACAACCACTACCACGCAGCGCGCAAACACCGCGAAATATATACACCACGTAGTCCGATAACTACAGCAAAAGTTTATTGCCCTTCAGTATGAACGACACAGCCTCTGAACACGCGGTACGATGCCTACGGCGTGTGTTATGTACGGTGCGCCAGACACCAAAAACAGAATTTCACATGTGTTCTGAGTTGACACAATACATAAGAACCAACAGAGCGCACGTATGAGAGCTTCGCATGCAAGTACCATGCATTAGTGATCAACAATGAAGCGATCGTACGTACACATGAAAAGTGACACCCGGTGCTTTCCGCAGTGCACGCGATTTGCACGTAGCTTTCCTAGAAACAAACACAGAAGGAGCAGCACGAGTGAATCCACTGCGCCGCTTGCACGGCGAAAAAAAATTGGCCGCGTATCTGCGTGCTTCGCTGCAAATGTCGTCGAAAGACGATAGTCTTGTGCCGACTGCACTGCATGAGCGGCATGAGTACCACAATTTAATAGCTGGGCTAGCCGCTGGGCTCGTTTTTCGGACGTTTTCCGGGCGCGCTTAGACGGACGCCGGCGTTTCTCCGCTGAAATTTGGTCGTCGGTCTCTTCTCTGCGTTCTCTGATCATGTCTTGTAGAGTGGGTCGTATTTCATCAAGCGGCCATATATGTTTTGCCTTGCCTGAGACAGCGCTCTTCTACGATGAATCAGCCGCATCTGGCTGGCATTGATAAAACAGAAGAGGACGCCATCTACAGCGCTACCGGGGAACATCGGCTTGTGTTGATGTTCCCCGGTAGCGCTGTAGATGGCGCTACCGTGTAGACCACAGCCAGCGACAGCGTCGAAGTTAAATCACTGGGCGGAGACTTGTTTTGTACACAGCAGCGCCGCGTAATAAACATTAGGATCTTTATAATTACGTATCTATAGATTTTGTTTTAAAGGAACACTGTGAATAGTACTAAGGTATTGATGTTGTGCCTCAGGTATGCGTAATATTTGATTTTTAATTGCCCACGCTCACCCGTATGAACACTTGCTTCTTGGTCAAGATTGGAGGTCGTAAGGCAGGTGGTTAAAGTTTGGCCAGCTAGCTGAATCGTGTGACGTGCCGACAAACAGTCAAACAGACAGACAGACGGACAGACAGACAGACCAAAATTTTTCCGTTTTTCTTAGCACGCGTTTACGGCAGTTCTCGGGGGGCGCGCCTCTTTCTCATTGCGTGCCCCGCGCGGGAACTCCGTCCCCCTTCTACGCGGAGGCAGCTAAAAACCTAGCAGAAATTAGGCGCGTCAATCCCGGCATCGAGATAGTCGAGGTACAACTCCAAGATTTAGTTGACACACTAACCCCGGCACTTTCTGAGCACTATAAGAGGTTTGACCTGTCCCGGCATAAGCCGAGCTGGAAGCTCATAACTGCCAGCTTTCTCGACGCCAGACGCGCTACTTTCATGTATCGCCTGGCAAGAGGGTGTCTGCCTATCATGTACAGACCCTTCACAACAAACGCCCAGCGAGGTGTTTGTCCATTTTGTCAAAGTCGAGAGGACCCGGTTCATATCTTCTGGCAG
Source organism: Rhipicephalus appendiculatus (assembly GCA_030522465.1). Lineage (NCBI taxonomy): Eukaryota > Metazoa > Arthropoda > Arachnida > Ixodida > Ixodidae > Rhipicephalus > Rhipicephalus appendiculatus. The sequence goes on from JALIZH010017518.1 coordinate 13,251, forward strand.
TGCGCCATTCCAAAAGCCCTGCTCCAAAGAATAGCTGACTTGTTTAAGCTCCCGGGAGTTCCGTATCCCACAGTGAGATATCTCAATCCTTTGCCTTCTCACGCGGTTAACCAGTTCGTGCTCCTTCTCGTCGAGTGCCTATACCAAGTCTGGTTGGCGCGATGTGCGGCCGTTTACGGTGGGAAGGTCGCGGGCCTTCAAGAAGTACTTGCAAAAGTACGGAAGGAGGTCTGGTTCCATCTCTTCCGCGAGCGGTACCGCCTAGGACATAAGGAGTTTCTCGAAAACTGGCATCGGCCGGCAGTGATCTTTAGTCAGACAGGAGGGACACTAACCATTAAATTCTAATGGCTTGCCTACGAGCAACGCGACTCTGGGAGTCGTCCTTTTTTCTTTGCATGATTTGTTTACGTCGGGCGAAACTTGGTTTCGCCGACGCGCGCGCCAGCGCTCCTCTCTCCCCACAATGGGCCTCCCCTCTGTGGTCCTCTCCCTCCGCCAGCCTTGCACGTCACGAGCCCGCTTCGGCGCGCGCTCCTTTCTCCCTTTCCCCCCTCGCTCGCCTCCGAGCGAGAGGACCTACTACTTTTCGTTCCCTCTCAGGAGGGGCTTCCTCTCCGTCTGTTTTTCTTTTTCTTTTTAACGGCTCGCATGTTCGCCGCGCCTCGCGCGCTGGCGCGATGGTTGTTTGCTTGCGCAACACTCTTGCGCTCGCGATCCACGCCTCTCGCTGGAACGGAAACAGCAGGCACGACTTTGCTACGTCGGTCTCGTGCGCGCCGACCTTCGTCGTCGCGCCGGACGGTAGCGTACTCGTCCACATCGGACGGGAGCTTTGGCAGCCTCAAACTGTCAGGTGGTTCGGATTGGCTGCAACTCCATTCTCAGCGACTTCGGTTGTTGTGGAAAAGAACAGCCCCCCTTGCCTGGGGAAGGCACCGGCCGTCTCGTTGGCGTGGGGCCACGAGACTTGTCGCGTTTTCTCGGCGCTTTGCGCCGTGCGAACGCGGCACCCTTGTCCGGGTAGGACCGTCTGCCCAAAACAAAAAACTCCCGCCCTGTGACCCGGGGCGGGAAGCTTGCCGGGGCGAACGTATTGGATGATGAGGGGTCGATGAGTATGTAAGCTCTGGGACGAGGCGCCTTCGGGACGCCAACTCCCCCTCCCTTCTGACAACGGCAGGTATCCCAAGAAAGACTATCGTCTTTAAAAAAAAAAGGCTGCAAATGCTCCGCGACTCGCCAACTCGGTCGGTGCGCGCATGCGCTTGCAAACGACGCGACGGAAATCGCAGAATGCTTAGCTGCTCCTTCGCTAGGAGGCGATGCGGGCGTTTGCGAGGTGGAGGCTTCACGAATGTGACGTCAGGGCCTCTCCTAGGAGAGGCCCTATCGTATCCCAATGCATTGCGAAAAGTGTGGCGGAAGTGACGTCAGATTTATGGGGCAAACAAACCGATATGGGGCAAACAAAACAGCAGACGCCCCGCGGCGTGCTCTCCACGCTGGTTCGCTTCTCCGCAGATTTTTTGTACCGACATGAATTTAGCGCGTTTTGTGCGGTTTGCAAGCAGCAAAATGTTGCGAGTACACGTTTACGAGGCTGTTCGTGTGTGGTAGGCCCGCGCCCTGCGAGCTGAAATTCTTCGAGGAGCGTTTTTGTGCAACAGTACAGAAAGTACCGGCACGTGCCGTAATCCAAAACATTCAGCCCCTGCATCGTTCTGTTCGAACTCACCTGGCAGTGACTTACGCGTTCTGCTGGGCGTTAGGCCTTTCTTCCTATTCGGCGCAACGCCAACTTAGTATTTGACGAAACTTTACGTCGAAAAAAGGACACCGCCGTATTGTATACGCGATCGTACACGCAAAGTTTGTAATTCCACTGTGCACACAACTACTATCATGCAGCGCGCAAAGACCGCAAAATACATACATCACGTAGTCCGATAACGACAGTAAAAGTTTATTGCCCTTCCGAAGGAACGACACAACCCCCAAACACGCGGTACGATGCCTACGGCGTGTGTTATGACAGTGCGCCAGACACCAAAAACAGAAGTTCACGTGTGTTCTGAGTCGACACAATACGTAAGAACCAACAGAGCGTACATCTGAGAGCTTCTTCGCATGCAAGTACCATGCATTAGTGATCAGCAATGAAGCGATCGTACGTACTGTACACGTGAACAGTGACACCCGGTGCTTCCCACAGTGCACGCGATTTGCACGGGGTATACGCAACAGCTGGGCATTGCGTAGCTTTCCTAAAAACAAACACAGAAGGAGCAGCACGAGTGAATCCACTGCGCTGCTTTCACGGCGAAAAAAAAAAAAAAAAGCTACAAAAGCTCCGCGACTCGCCAACTCGGTCGGTGCGCGCATGCGCTTGCAAACGACGCGACGGAAATCGCAAAATGCTTAGCTGCTCCTACGCTACCCAGGCGGAAAGCTTTTCCATTTCCAGCTGGATTATTGAACCGGAAATTTTTCCCAGCTGGATAATTTTCCCGCTGGAATGCTTTTTCTAGCTGGAAAAATCTCCAGCTGGGAAAATTTCCGGTTCAATAATACAGCTGGAAATGAAAATATTCCCAGCTGGAAAGCATGCATTTTCCAGCTTTGACTGGAAATTATTCCCAGCTGGAAAGCATGCATTTTCCAGCTTTGACTGGAAATTATTCTCAGCTGGAAAGCATGCATTTCCAGCCAGAGAAGATTTCACTCTTGGCTGGAAAGCATGAATTTTCCAGGTGAACACATGTTAGTCCCAACTGTAAAATGCTCTATTCCCAGCTTGAACCAGTCGACATTCCTGCTGAGCATGAGAGCATCTCCCAGCTGGCATGTTCATTTACTTTGTTCCAGTTAGTGACAGGAGTAAACCACATTCTAGTCATAGCTAGGTAAATTATGGGGAAGAAAGTTTTCATAAATGTTGCATGGATCCTGGCCCGCTGTTATTGGTGGCCACCTTGTAGAGCCACAGGGCAAACTGGTTCAGTAAACTGCACAAATTGAAATCATTGTGATGCTGAATCTTGAAGGAATTTATTGCAACGCCGTCTGCAGCAGCTGTTACAAAAACACATCCTGAATGTCCTCTTCTATCAGACTTCTTGTGCTTCAACATCTGAAAGAAACATTAACATGCAGTAAGTGGAAAAGCAATCAACGTAATAAACTCCGACATTGAATGTCGGCCATTTAGTTTTTACAACAGTAGGTTTTTTTTTTCAGATATATAGAAATGAAAATTATGCCTTTAATAAGCTTTACAAACGAGAATGGGCATCAGTGCCAGGTCAGGTAAAAGGGCACTGAGCAGCCAATACCTCTACATTGCATGGTGAAGTCAGTTTTTAACTGTAACTCATAAGCAGTCTCTAGCTAATATGCAATTCGGGTTAAACCACAAAACGAAAAAGCTAGCACTTGTTTGTTATTATGTGTAAAGGTATAGGTTTTCTTTAACTTCAGGTGCACTGCCCATCATGTATACCTGTCAGAAATATCCTCCCACAATTTACCCCTAGTAACATTCTTGTCAACTCAGGCAAATGCAGCACGACTTAGACAAAGACAGGAGACATATAAAACACAGATGGCGCGCGTCGTGTTCCATGTGTCTCCTTGTCTTCGTCTAAGTTGCGCTGCATTTGTCCGAGTATGTACCAACTCACCCAAGTCAAGGTGTTATTCTTGACAAGTAATTTTATGTTGCTGCTGATTTTATGACACTACTTGAGAAAAATTGGCAAAGAGGGCAGGGACGAAATGAAGACCAGTTCATCAACAGAAACCAGGTCGATTTATATAGGCTGCTGAACAAGGCAATCTCGTTACACAAATAGAAACATGGACAAACTAACAGTTATCATGGGCCACTGAAACAGAGTCGCTACATGCACTGACCTGAGGTGTAAAATCATGCCAGCAAACATGAACATGTGTCCACTAAAGGATTAATCCGAGTGAAAAACAAAAGTGGCACCGCACAATGACGCATCTATAGGCTATCTTTAAAAAAAATGACTTCTTCATGACTTAAATCTATTGATGGTGCACTATATAATGCACTGACTGCCTGCCCCTTTTATTAGGAATGCCTCAACTGACTCTCTTTCAGGGCGGCTGCTTGCTCTCGTTACCAACTTGGTTTGGCTGAAGTATGGCGCACAACCACAGCGCCTGCAGTGGTTGTGCATTACACTTCAGCCAAACGACTTTTCTAAGGAGTGCAAGCAGCTGCCCTGAAAGGGAGTCAATCGAGGCGTTTCTAATAATGAAAAGGGCAGGCAGGCAGAGTGGGAAAGAAGTGATTTTTTTAAAGATAGCCTGCAGATGTGTCAAGCATGAGTTCTGCGCAACCGCTTTTGCTTCTCACTCGACTAGATCCTGTAATGGACATATGTTCATGTGTGCTGGCATGATTCTGCAGCTCAGGTCAATGTAGTTTCCAGCGCATGTCTCGACTGTTTCAGTGGCTCATGATGAATTGTTAGTTCGTCAATGTTTCCATTTCTGTAGTGAGATCACCTGATTCAGCAGCCTATACATATACAAAGCGGCGTGGTTTCTTAATAAACATTTGGAAGTTGGCACCCGTGTCTGTCAGTTTGTATCTTCATTTCGTCCCCGTCCTCTTTGCACCATACCAATTTTTCTCAAGCAATGAAATAACTAGCCCAGCAACAAGACCTGTTATAACACCAATCGTAGTTCAGCAATCAGGTGATCGGTTTCCACCAAATCGCGTATATAAACGAAGGTAGATGATCGGCAATTCATAATATAATTGAGCAATCAGATTCGTATATATTCACTGTGACTGGCTTCCACAAAATTGTGTGCATAAATAAATAAAGGTAGAAAAACGGGAATTCTTAATTTACTTTGCATTTTAAAGACCAGCATAATAAATAAAACTTGCGTCACATCAGAAGTAATGAAAACACATAATGAATCTAAGGAAAGTACAGGGGACATTATTTGCATGTTTTAACTGTAATATAGCATAACAATGACACAAATAGAAAGAAATTAAAGTGAATGAGAAATCAGCTTGCCGCTGGTAGGGACCACGAACCTACAAGCTTCCCAGGTTTACACAAACCTAACTACCCAATGAAGTGGATGGGAAAGTGACAGCTGTTGTAGCTTAATTGATAGAGCATCGGACGCATTTCCCGAAGGCTGTAGGTTCGGTTAATTAAATCTCACCGCGCTCTGACTGCCTCTCTACGAGGTGGCTGTATTCCGATCATTGAATGACATGCGGATCGAGGCAACGACATCACTGCGAAAATGCATCTATAGTAGAAGGACGCCCCGATGCCACGATCACGCCGGACAGATTTAAGTTGCAAAACCGAAAACTGGACGCAAAGATGCACAAAAAAGATGGGACGAGATGGAGAGGTACGGACATACGGAGCGAGCAGAAATTTGGATGTGCAACTCTACAAGCTGCAAGTTAAACAACACGATAAGATAGAAAAACGTGTACGCAAGGTACTAGTTACGTACGGGTCCTTAGTCATCGTAACTTGTGCCGTTTAGCTTGCAGCATGTCACACCGACTCCTCTAACAAATAAGGCACAAACTTTTCCAGTGGGACTAGGGCAACATGGAACACACATACTTCGCGCGTATAAACACTGCATACAACAATCAAGCCACTAATTTTCACGTGCTAATAAGCAAACCCTTTGGTATAAACACGAACGCGTGCACGCACGCTGATAATTGCAACTGATACAGGAAGGGGAAAAAACTTCATAGTTACCTTCTAGTGGAGGAAGCGTACGGGGAAGAGCGGAAGATTCACCACGACCCGTTGAACAAGAAACCGACAGGGAACACTTGACGGTCTTAAGTAGTAACACCTTCCACACGTAGAAATGTCCCAAAATACAACAGGATTAACGAGATTTCTGCATAAAACATTCATTAAAACTATTTCTTCACTACACAAAAACTCGCACCTCTCATATCAACACACCCGCCATGACACACGTATCACGTGTGCCGTACGAAACTGTGGACGTCGGTTTTAGAACTATTCTTCTTTAAATTTGCTCTTTCACCTACAAATAAATGCAGCAGTGCTCTAAGATATCATTAGTTTGACTAAATTACGTTTATGTTAGTGTCACTGCGCCCAAGTTCACGCATGATATGTACGTAACTAACGCTGAGTGAAAAACGCAACTGAGAAACAAAAACAACAAACATGGCGGCTACTAAGATGGACGCCCTGACATTGCTCTGGTTACTCTGGTCGTGTTGTATATGTGGCTTTCTGACGCGACTAATCGTGATCGAGTGGAGCGAGCGTGAAGTAACAATGTTGATAAAGTGGTTATATATAGTAGCGCCTTGTATGGCCGGCGCGCGCGGTCTGGAAGTGAAAACACAGAGGTGATACCGTTGCACGATAACTGGGACCTGCCGGATGGCCACAAAACTAAATGCCTAAAATTGTAGTGTCATTTTCTTTGTTTGTGTGTGTGTGTTTGTGTTTGCTGGCTAGTGTTCTGGTAAACGTATTCGTACTGAAATTACAACAGACGTATTCGATTGTTGAGCTCTCCCACGCGAGATAAATATAGTTCTGTCAATAAGGGTCGGTACGTGGTCTTGTTGTATAGTGGGTCATTTTTTAAGCTTCCGTTGTACCGCGGCAAATGGCACGGACATGAGAAAGAAGCGTACAACGGCACACAGCGCTATGTGTCGTACGTTTTTTTCTCGTGTCCATGTCCTTTCGCTCGCTAAATTGTGGCCAGTTTTGTTAACAAAATATATTTGCTGCTGCACAATTCAGCCTTATAAACATGGGCTCGATCCTGGGCGCGACGGTCACATAATTGCAATGGAGTAAACACTGTCGCGCATGGCTCGATGATCAACTGAGGAAGCACCTGGTAGGACGTCTACAGTTGTAACATTTTGCAACGCCGTGTCGGCCGGGCGCACGGCTACCGCTAAGGTCAAATAAAAGTGTGTTTTGCCCCAGCCATATATGTCTTTTTCATTTATTTTGCAACTCAGCCGTACACGGCGCTTAAATCACTGTTGTAAAATGTGTCCTATCCTATGTGCCATGTGACCAATATTCAAAGTCATCTTCAAATGCACAGCCTGCTTTATTTACTCTGTTGTAACGCGACCACGATTGTAACGCGAGGGGTCACTTTTCATTGCGTCCAGGAAGAAAAAATCGAATTTCGGTATACTTCCTCGCTCATACAGGAAAATTTCATGCTGATCGAGCAAATTATTTCCCAACTGAAGCTGGAAAATTTTCCAGCAGGAAATATAACTTCCAGACTGGGGCTGGAAAACTTCAAGCTGGAAATGTCTTTCCAGTCGGGAATGCTTTCCATTTCCAGACTGGAAATACCCTTCAGCTGAAGCTGGAAAAATTTCCAGCTGGAAATATAACTTCCAGGCGGGGACTGGAAAACTTCAAGCTGGAAATGGCTTTCCAGTCGGGAATCATTTCCATTTCCAGCTTGGAAATAGCCTTCAACTGAAGCTGGAAAAATTTCCAGCTGGAAATATAACTTCCAGGCTGGG
>JALIZH010017520.1:0-10731 GCA_030522465.1 Rhipicephalus appendiculatus
CTTGGTGTAGACCGAAATTGGTATGGAGTCCGTCGCGGTGGAGTAGACCCGCAAGTCATGGCTTTGATTCCGACGGCGGCGGTCTCAGAGCATGTTAAAGAACATCAGATGGTCAAAATTTCTCGAGTCCTCCACTACGGTGTTCCTCATAATCATTACGTGGCTTTAGCACTTACACCCAAGATATTATTATTGAAATTTGTTTTTGAGGGTTAGAGGGTCTCACGAATATGTCTGTCTGTTCGTGACATGAATAACGAGAAAATCATGTCGAGCCCGTCGTAAACGCTATCCACCAGACGCAAGTGGCACGCACCTATATACACCATGGGAGCGGTATGCGGGTGTGCACCACATGTGATTGACAGTTTATATCTACGCAGGAAGAGCGAGAATAGGGCACTGCACGGGCCCGGGCCGGCCCGAAAGCCCGGGCCCGGCCCGGCCCGCGGGCCGGGTCGGGCCGGGTAAGTAATTGTTAGATCGGGCCCGGGCCTAGGTCAGGCCCGTATCAGGCCCGACTCTCATACACTGTCGGCAATGGCGCGTAATGCTGTTTGGCTTTGTTGTTTTGGGGCATTTAGCGTCCCGAACCTATTCAGGCTATTTGAGACGCTGCAGTGGAAGGCTCCGGGTAATTTAGACCACCTGCAGTGCATTAGTGTGCACTGAAGTCGCACAATACAAGACGTCGCGCATTTTGCCTCCGTCGGTATGTTACATATAATTTCTGGAAATTGTCTCATATATGTTCCCGCCATTATATTGAGTGAAACACGTACTTGGGTACCGTGTATCAAAATAAATGGTATAGCTGAGCAGCACTGCGGCAAGAGTGAAGCAACGGTGCACTGCCCAGATTAGTGCATATAAGATGTGCCCATCGGTATCATGGGAAACATTTCGAGTATGCAGCTACGCTCGCATGCCAGCCGCGCCTGCTTCCGCCTTCGTGATTCTGTAGACTGGTCAACGCGACTACGAAGATACGCATGTTCGGTCGAACACAAAACTACGAGACACGCAACCAAACGCAACGAAATTTTAAAAGACCGAGGATAGACAGAGAGAGGAGGCGTAGGTGCCGCGCCACCACGGCGCCCGTCTCCGTTGGCGAGCCAACGGCGCCGCAGCGGCGCCGAACGCCGAATGCGTGATATGTACGTACAGTCGTCAGCAAGCTTAACACGAACGCCCCGACGCGTGACCTGGACTACTTTGACGCCAGCGCGCCAGCCGCGAAGCGCTTGGCGCTGTTGCCGAGATAATACCTCGGTATGCTTGGATAGTATGTCGGCATGTATGGGTAACATATCTCGGCAACAGAACCCAAAGCTACGCGGCGCTAGCGTCAATCAAATCGTCAGCAAGCTTAACACGAACCGCTGAGCGTTCGTGTTAAGCTTGCTGACGACTGTACGGCGCACACGGCAGCGTCTTCATCACGGAAGCCAATCACGCACTCTTCACGAGAGTCACGTGATTCCTGCAGAAATATCAACTCACTCTCTCTCTGGCTCGACATTTGAAAAGGGGCCAAGTGGATAACCAGAGTCACGGTGCCGAGTGTAGTTCTGCAATTCTGTAAATGAACTGCTCGTTACATTAAGAAAACCTCAGCGTCACCGAGCATTATTGACGTCGATTACACTGTTCATCGGCACCACCGGCTCTTCAACTGGGCTTGATTTCATAGCCTCATGAGTTGCTAGTGCTACTTCATCAGTCGATGACATAACTGGAATTGACTCTGAGGTAAGTTAACAGTTTTTAAGCTTTCTTCGCTCTACTACAGTCACAAAGCTTTACTGTCACGGGTGTACAGTGCGAAAGGAAAGTCCAGGACACTCATTTTAAGTTTGTAGACAGAATGTCGTCGTGTTTCGTGAGGTCACTAATTTCCTCATTTCGGTTTAATACGTCCGACTGAATTGCTGCACGTGAATGGGTATTGGTTTCGCGCCCCTTGTACACTTTTTCTTTATTTTTCCTTTCTTTACCAGCTGTCTTACCGAGCGCCTCTTTTGTAAGACGCAGTGCTAAGGTGCCGTACGTTACCACGCGCGCTGTCGTATTAATCTTGCGCTTTGTAGTGACTTTTCTGTTGCAACACACAAATACAGTTAAAACTCGATTGAACGAATTTGAGGGGAGCCGCGAATTATTTCGTTAAATCGAAAACTTCGTTAAACCGAAGACGGCATTTCGCGGTTACTTAATTCGGTACATTCGATTATATGGTGTAGCTACCATGGCATCATATTTGCGTAGCGTAAAGGCGCGAAAAATTGAATAGCGGCCTTAGGAAACGACCGCCACCTCCAGGGTGTATGAAGCAACAAAAATTGTTAGCTTTAAATAAAGTTGCTTCTCTCAATAAAGTTGCTTCTCTCTCTGTTACCTCAACAATAAGGGCCACAGGTGACAACATATTTATTTCCCAGCAAGGAAGTCGGTGATCTTGGCTTGCTTGCGTTTTGTTAGCAGTGGCCACGCAGTTTAAATTGGACAAAGGTGTTCCGCGATGTTGCCGTTTTGCTCGCAATCAATAACTTTTGGGGCGTTATCTGAAAATAGACAAAGAATGATCAATTCTCTATCTCATTTTCCGAAAAAAAAAAAGGTTTGTTAAATCGGGACGGATCTCGAAATTTGTTTCGTTATATCGAGTTAGTCAAAGTACGTGACCCTACGGGTGTCTGAGGGGGGAATCGGGGTATCTTCGTTAAAGATCAAGAATATTCTACTAAGGCCGCGCTAGAAGGCATCCCGCGCCTACACGCACACGCACCTAGGCATTCGTATGTGTTCTCGTAAGTGCGACTTGCTCGCGAGCTGCACGTTTCAAGGTTTGTTAAGCTATAGTTTATGCGGCTCTTTCTCCACCAGCCTCTTATATATATTTGGGAGAAATAAAAGTTCGTTTCATAGGACTGATGCATTTATTCGTTTTAGTTTTATGTAAGGAAATTAAGAAAAATATTCAATTGGCCCTGCTACAGATTTTTAGGTAACCGTAATATGACCTTACTATTGGACTCCCCTGCGTCACGATTTGTTTTCGGACACGTCGAGTTTAAGGAGAGTGCCAAGTTATGCAAGAAAGGTGTACTTTCTTCCTCCTTTAGTCGGAACAAGCGACCCAGCCTGGCGAACCCTCCCAGGAGTAGTTAGAGCACGTTTTTTTCATCTCTCTCGTTGCATTGCGCAATAAACCAAGTTTGCAGTATGTGTTCTGCTCTATTTACTCAATAGTTCCAGCTTGTCAGCAATTAATGTAAGCTCGACTATAAATGTCCGCTGTTTTTCCACTTTATGTGGGCGCTGTATGTTGTAGTCGTTTTTTGAAATGCAATAATAACATTGCATGGTTAGCGCTGCGTGCATGGACAGCCAGCTGTGCCTCCTCATATATCCCCCTGCAATTCTTTCGCAAAAGTTTTACGGGCGTAATTAACCGATGGTAAACACAGTACCAGTGAAAATCGTGACACTGTCATAAGTTCTCACAACTCTGTCCAGGAACTATCTTGTGCGTGGCTGGTATCTTCACTATAAGCGAAGATTGGACAGCGCCTAGTTTATGCTCAAAAAATAATTTTTTGAAATGGGCCGGGCCGGGCCGGGTCGGGCCGGGCCCAAACCTTTCGGGCCCGGGCCGGGTACGGGCCGTATTTAAAAACACCGGGCCGGGCTCGGGCGGGCCTGAACATGGCGCTTACGGGCCGGGCCGGGCCCGGGCCGGAAAAAGCCGGCCCGTGCAGTGCTCTAAGCGAGAACAGATATTAAATGCGAAGGCGAAGCATTTCTTTGCGTACTGTAAGCACTTTTGCGTTTCTATCTACGTATCTATCTATCTATCTATCTAGCCGCCTACGTCTGGGTGCTCTCCTGATGGCCTACTTAAGTTGGGGTAGACCAAAATTTGTATGGGAGGGTAAGAGGTAGTGGAGAGTATATCTGGCTGGTTATGACATGAATAACGTGAAAATGCCGCCGCGTACGTCGTCAAACTTATTTCTCCAGACACAAGTGGTTCATACCCGTATACCACGGGCCGCGGAATGCGGGTATGTGCCACAGGACTTTGACAATTTACATCTACCCAGGAACGCCGAGAACAGGCATTGGTAATTTAAATGCGAGAGCGTTAAGACAAACTGATATCGGTAGCTTTGACACGGGTAGTTTAAAGGCGACATCGTTAAGAAAAAACAGACACTGGAGGCGTTGACGCGAGGAATACAAAGAAATGAAATCAGAGTCCTAGCAGGAATCGAACCCAAGCATTCTGCGTGGCAATCAAGCATTCTACCGCAGAGCCACGTCAGGTCTCGAAACTGCTTTGGAAGAATGCCCTATGCAGGCGTAATGTTGGTGAAACGTATAATCTGGTTGCAGTAATGGCTATCTAATTTTATAAACATTACATATGTACTCCTATGACGAAGGAGCCATGTCGGGTTAACGTCAGTTGTATACTTAAGCGCCATCCACCGTAGTTCTTTTACATAGCGCTATCCAGGGCTACCATCCTTGCAAGCACAAGCTCTACATATCAGCTAACGGCTTCTGGTGTTGGCAATGCCCAAGTTTCTGTTCGCATCGTTACATAACTGTAAACAACGGGATATACGAAACATATGGCACCATTCAACATGTCTGTGCGTGCAACATTTGTACATATTGCCACGCGCGTTTCTTTTACTGTATTCGGTTTACGCCCACAAAGACTGTGAACAAACCGCGCCTGCAGTGTTCGAGAAGGTTCACGATTCTAGTAGATCATTTTGTTAAGATTGCGCGCAAGACGCGAACACCCAAGATTATTCGAGAGCTTGCGCGACGACCACAGATAAGACAAGAATGTTCGACGCGTGAGTTATAAAAGCCGGCGCGTTCCAACGATGTTCAGTTCATCGACGGCCGACGCTCTGTTCGCCGCTATCAGTGCAGTGTGTATTGCTGTAATCTGACTTTCTGTTTACCGGCCACAAGTTCGGCCCTAATAAACAGTTTCATTTTGGACCTACCGACTTCTGCCTTCGTCGACGTCACGACCACGTGACATCTGGTGGAGGTGCTGCTTCGTTCATGTACCGGACACCCCCGTCAAGTCGTGAACCCAGCCCCAGTCGTGAAGGAGACGTCGACGCCAACCACGACCAGCGAGTTAGCCGTAGGCAACAAGGTCTACAGCCGGAGTACGGCCCTCTACCCGACAAGATTCGCAAGACCAAGACCATGACCACGACAGCGGCAACGATGACAGCCCCTGCGCCACCTCCCGCGATCGTGATGCAGCCGCCAAGGGAGCCACCGACTTTCCGGGGATCATCACTTGAAGACCCAGAAAGCTGGCTGGAGACCTACGAACGAGTCGCTGCCTTCAACAGCTGGGACACCGAAGAAAAACTCCGCCACGTCTACTTCTACCTAGAAGACGCGGTGAGGACGTGGTTCGAGAACAGAGAATCGGCGCTACAAACCTGGGATATCTTTCGGACGACGTTCCTAGGCACCTTCACGAGCGTCGTCCGCAAGGAACGTGCTGCAACTATCCTGGAGACACGCGTGCAGCTTCCTAACGAAAACATTTCGATCTACACGGAGGAGATGACCCGCTTGTTTCGCCACGCCGACCCCAACATGACCGAAGAGAAGAAAGTGAGCTTCCTTATGAGGGGTGTGAAGCAAGAACTCTTCGCCCGGATTGATCAGGAACCCGCCGAAGACGGTAGCCGAATTCGCATCCGAAGCCTCGACCATCGAGAAAACGCTCGAGATGCGGACACGGCAATACAACCGCAGCTTCTCGGCTACAAGCTACGCGGACGTCCAAGTGCTAGGAACCGCCGGACCTGCGTGAGACGATCCGAGCGATCGTGCAAGAGGAGCTGCGAAAAATTCTACCTTCAGCGCAGCATCAGGTGGATTCCATCGCTGACGTCGTACCGCCAGGAGATCCAGCAATCACTGGGCCGTTCCGCAGCCTCCAGAGCCGCAGCTGCAAGCCATGAGCTACGCTGCTGCAGCCCGACGTAGTGCACCTCCCCTACGCCCCCGTCAGGACGCCGCACAGCCGCGCTACCGTCGCGAGACGCCGCCGCCGCCACCACCGCCGCCATCTCACCCACCTGTCAGCCAGCGCCCTACACGCGCAGGAAGACCGACATCTGACGTGCCCCCCGACCACCGCCCACTATGCTACCACTGCGGAGAAGCCGGCCACACTTACCGCCGCTGCCAGTACCGCCAGATGGGACTGCGTGGTTTCGCCATCGACGCGCCGCGTCCACAGCGGGGTGAAAGACCACGCGACATCGCCGACTACCTCGCAGGAGCTCAGTGGACACCCCGACGACCATCCCGCTCGCCGTCGCCTGGCCGCTACATGTCACCGCACCGCCGGCAGTACGCTGGCCCAAACCGGGGCCGATCTGCCTAGTCCCTTACTCGGAAAACTAAGGGCAGCAACCGATGGAGGTGCGGTTGCTGTACGACGAACTACCGAAGATCCTCCGCCGCCGACGACGACGCCGCGACGAGACCTCAAGAACCCGCCGCAACCCGGACGCAGCCGTGACGTCGAAACTTTGCGGCCTGAAGATGACCTGACGAAGCAACATCGAAGCAGCGGTACAAACCGTCGTAGCCGTGACCCGACGCCGCGGCCCAACCGCAACGCACGACGACGAAACCAGCGACCTTCGACGTAATATTCGACGGCCACAACGTCACCGCTCTCGTCGACACTGGAGCCGACTATTCCGTCGTCAGTGGGTCTTTCGCGACGAAGCTGAAGAAAGTAAAGACCTGCTTGGCAAGGCCCTGAAATCAGGACCGCTGCGGGTCATCTAATAACGCCGGCCGGCGTATGCACCGGCAAGAGTCACCATCAATAACCGGACTTATCCCGCCAGCTTTCTAATTCTGCAGCACTGTTCCAGGGATGTGATACATGGAATGGACTCCCTAATTCAACACGGCGCCGTCATCGACCTGAGGTCTGAGTCGATAACACTAACCTCAGACAAGGCGCTCCCACCCCTCGCGACGCCAGGGAACCACGCATTGAATGTGATAGAGGAGCAGGTGACCGTTCCGCCGCTCTCCAGCGTCATTATTTCCGTCGGCGCCGAAAACCCTGCGAACCTTGAAGGCGTCATCGAGGGCGGATCAGCAACCTACTCCTGAACCGTCAAATTTGCGTCGCAAGTGGTATAGCCGAGCTCCGTGACGGTAAAGCAAAGGTAGTGCTGACAAACTTCAGCCACGAATATAGGCACCTCAACATTGGTACGACGGTCGCCTACATCGACGAATGCGTGGCCGCCAGCAATGCTTTAGCCCTATTCGATGCTGCCGAACCTGCTTCGACAATTCGAGGTTCCGAACCACATTTCGACGTCAATCCGAGCCTTCCGACGGATAAACAAGAACAGCTCAAAACCCTGCTCCTGCAATACAACGACTGCTTTTCGTCGTCGTCAAGAGTTCGACAGACCCCGGTCGCACGACACCGCATCATAACAGACGAAAGTTCCAGGCCACTACGTCAGAGCCCGTACAGAGTTTCAACGCGGGAACGCGAGGCCATAAAGCAACAAGTCGACGAAATGCTACGCGACGACATCATCCAGCCTTCAAAGAGTCCGTGGGCGTCACCCGTGGTTTTAGTGAAGAAGAAGGACGGAAACCTCCGTTTATGCGTCGATTATCGCCGCCTGAACAAAATCACGAAGAAGGACGTGTATCCTCTCCCACGTATCCACGACGCCCTGGACCGACTCCACAACGCGAAGTATTTTTCGTCGATGGACCTCAAGACCGGCTATTGGCAAATCGAGGTCGACGAGAGAGACCGAGAGAAGACTGCCTTTATCACACCAGACGGTCTCTTCGAGTTCAAAGTCATGCCCTTCGGTCTTTGCTCGGCACCTGCGACGTTCCAACGTGTTATGGACACTGTACTGGCCGGCTTGAAGTGGCAGACCTGCCTTGTGTACTTTTCTTCAAACTTCGACGAACATCTCCGGCGCCTTGAAGCTGTACTTCAAGCAATCAAGGCCTCTGGACTCATCCTGAAGCCAGAAAAGTGCCGCTTCGCATATGAGGAACTTCTATTCTTGGGTCACGTAATCAGCAAGTCTGGAGTTTGCCCCGACCCGCGAAAAACAGCTGCAATCGCTGCCTTCCCGCCGCCCACCGACAAGAAGGCCGTTCGACGATTTCTCGGCTTGTGCGCCTATTATAGACGCTTCGTCAAGGAATTTTCACGCATCGCCGAGCCACTAACTCAGCTCACGAAAAATGACGTGGAATTCAAGTGGGGAGCGGCGCAAGTCGAAGCACTTCAAGAATTGAAACGACGCCTGCAGACGCCTCCAATACTTGCGCATTTCGACGAACACGCCGACACGGAAATCCACACCGACGCAAGTAGCGTAGGACTCGGCGCCGTTCTTGTCCAGAGAACTGCCGGCGTGGAAAGAGTTATCAGTTATGCTAGCCGGTCGCTATCCAAGGCGGAAGCCAACTATTCCACAACAGAAAAGGAGTGCCTTGCCATCATCTGGGCAACGTCAAAGTTTCGCCCCTACCTCTACGGCAGGCCCTTCAAAGTTGTGAGCGACCACCACGCCTTGTGTTGGCTAGCTAACCTGAAGGACCCTTCCGGTCGCCTCGCAAGATGGAGTCTGAGACTTCAAGAATTCGACATTACCGTCATTTACAAGTCCGGAAGAAAACACTCTGACGCCGACTGCCTGTCTCGTGCCCCCGTCGACCCACCGCCGCTGGACGACCAGGATGATGACGGCTTCCAGGGAACCATAAGTTCCGACGACTTCGCCGAGCGACAGCGCGCCGATCCGGAACTTAAGGGCCTTATGGAATACCTCGAGGGCAAAGCCACTGTGGCTCCAAAGGTATTCAGACGAGGACTGGAGTCGTTTTTCATGCGCAACGGCGTTCTTCTAAAGAAAAACTTCTCGCCACTTCGGGCCGACTCCCTCCTCGTAGTACCTTCGGCATTACGTCCAGAAGTTCTGCATGCTTTGCATGACGACCCGACGGCTGGACACCTTGGATTTTCCCGCACGCTGGCAAGGATACAAGAAAAGTACTACTGGCCTCGCCTCACTGCCGACGTCACTCACTACGTGAGGACTTGCCGAGATTGTCAGCGACGGAAGACAGCACCGACTAGGCCAGCCGGACTGCTGCAGCCCATCGAGCCACCTAACCGGCCGTTCCAACAAATCGGCATGGACTTACTGGGGCCGTTCCCGACGTCGAATTCCGGAAACAAATGGATCGTCGTAGCTACTGACTACCTCACCCGCTACGCCGAGACAAAGGCCCTGCCCAAGGGCAGTGCCGCCGAGGTAGCAAAGTTTTTCGTCGAGAACATCGTACTGCGTCATGGCGCCCCAGAGGTCCTCATTACCGACAGAGGTACGGCCTTTACTGCGGACCTAACTCAGGCGATCCTGAGGTACAGCCAAACAAGTCACCGCCGGACCACCGCCTACCACCCACAGACCAACGGCCTGACCGAGCGTCTAAATAAGACCATCGCCGACATGCTGGCCATGTACGTCGACGTCGAACACAAGACGCGGGACGCCATCCTTCCGTACGTGACTTTCGCATACAACACGGCCGTGCAAGAAACGACGCAGATCACGCCATACAAGTTGGTCTACGGGCGGAGTCCGGCAACGACGCTCGACGCCATGTTACCAAACATGACCGACGAGGAAAACATCGACGTAACCGCCTACCTACAGCGCGCCGAAGAAGCACGACAGCTCGCCCGCCTGCGGATCAAGAATCAGCAGACGACTGACAGCCGCCGCTACAACCTTCGACGACGGTTCGTGGAATACCAGCCCGGCGACCGCGTTTGGGTGTGGACGCCGATACGACGACGTGGACTCAGTGAAAAACTTCTGCGACGATACTTCGGACCGTACAGGGTGCTTCGTCGTCTCGGCACACTCGACTATGAGGTTGTCCCCGACGGCATTTCGAACTCTCAACGGAGCCGTGCGCGACCTGAAGTCGTCCATGTCGTGCGCCTCAAGCTGTTTGAAGTGAACCGGAGGACTGTCTTCTTTTTTTCTTTCATTGGACTTTCTTGTGCGTATTGTTTACTGAACTTTCTTGATTAATGTCGCTATTTATTGTTGCATGTATTTTTACCATGTGTTCTATTGTTGCATGTATTTTTACCATGTGTTCTATTGTTGCATGTATTTTTACCATGTGTTCTGTTCTAAGCATCGGGACGATGCCTTTTCAGAGGGGGACATTGCCACGTGCGTTTCTTTTACTGTATTCGGTTTACGCCCACAAAGACTGTGAACAAACCGCGCCTGCAGTGTTCGAGAAGGTTCACGATTCTAGTAGATCATTTTGTTAAGATTGCGCGCAAGACGCGAACACCCAAGATTATTCGAGAGCTTGCGCGACGACCAGAGATAAGACAAGAATGTTCGACGCGTGAGTTATCAAAGCCGGCGCGTTCCAACGATGTTCAGTTCATCGACGGCCGACGCTCTGTTCGCCGCTATCAGTGCAGTGTGTATTGCTGTAATCTGACTTTCTGTTTACCGGCCACAAGTTCGGCCTAATAAACAGTTTCATTTTGGACCTACCGACTTCTGCCTTCGTCGACGTCACGACCACGTGACAATATCTTTAGCGTCATTTCATAACGTTGCG
>JALIZH010017521.1:0-2500 GCA_030522465.1 Rhipicephalus appendiculatus
AGCAATGAAATGATTCGAACTGGCATCGGGCTTAGGTATGCGTGACCATCTGCCAATAGACTACGCCATCGGTACATCACTAAGAGAAGTGGTGTACCCTGGCTCTGTTCGCCGCTATCAGTGCAGTGTGTATTGCTGTAATCTGACTTTCTGTTTACCGGCCACAAGTTCGGCCTAATAAACAGTTTCATTTTGAACCCACCGAGTTCTGCCTCGTCGACGTCACGACCACGTGACAATATACTATAGCCAGGCCCGTAGCCAGGGGGGCGGGGGGAGGGGCTAGCCCCCTCCCTCCCTCCCTCCCTCCCTCCCTCCCTCCCTCCCTCCCTCCCTCCCTCCCTCCCTCCCCGAAATTCGGTTGGAGGGGGGTGTTCTACCGAGAACAAATAATAAAAATAGGGGTTTTTTCAAGGCCTTCAACAAGGCCCTCCCCCACCCGAAAAAAAAAATCCTGGCTGCGGGCCTGATTATAGCACTGATTTCCTGAACTTTATATTAGAGAGACCGAAAGGTGCTTTAGAAAGAGCAGTGTGAACATTTAGAAACAATCGGCGAAAAAGAAGCGAGTGCGACGTACAGACGTGGTGATGAACCGGATAGAGTGCAAGTGGAAGGTGTTTAATGCCGTTTGCGACAGTTTCTTCATTAATGCCAACTAATCCGCCACAGTTTCAAAAGCTAATGGATGAACTTCATCTGTTCATGCATGGCAGAACTTTACGCTCCCGTTGTCGACATCTATTTCTTAGCTGGGTTGTAATACATTTCAATAAATAAATAAATAAATAAATAAATAAATAAATAAATAAATAAATAAATAAATAAATAGGAGAAGACTGTTCATGAACGTAAAGGCATTGCATATTAAAGAAAGAGTTTTTAATCGGAGGGCAAAGCTGTCGGATTGAGCTTGAGGGAAGAATTTGTGTCGTTCAAGTGAGAGCCTGGTTCAGTCGGCCAGGGACGGCGTGTTGTTTGATGATGTAGCGCGGTCAGTTGGCCTTAGAAGTATCGCCAGATGACGCCGTTGGAGCAGTGAAAAGTTTTGGAGAGTGTCGCTTAGGAGACATGTGATCGCCGACTGCGAAGGGGAACAACTGGTCGGCGCTACAGTCAACGTGGAAGAGACTCGTCGATATAGGAAAAATTATAGGACTTTAATTGCTCTTGAATGTTCTCGACTGTATAGATTTGAGCACATGTGATTATTACTCTCCATTGCTTGCTAGATTCATGTGAGTTTTATTGTGATTGAACCAACCAAGTGTGCATGTTTGTGTGATGCTCGTACTGCCTTAACTGAGAATATATTTTGTTTGTGTTATCGAATTTTGGCTCTGACTCGGCCTTTGGACCACAACCCGCTTTCGCTGGTGCACAAAAGGGACCTACTCTTAAATTGTCCGTGCCTTCCTTGTGCGTTTTGGGGGGGCTGATACGTCAGCCCTTGGAATCCGCCCGGCGATTGCCTCCCCGTAAACGGGGTTACTGACAGCAATAAATAAGGCTTGAATAGATTATGAGGCCGTTCGCGGAGGTCATCGATAAAAGTTATACTTGCGTGTGGTCTCAGCTGTAGCCTGTCACGTGAATTTATTGAAGTGAAAGGAACTTCGAAAACATGCTTTCACTCAGCCAGCAAACGCAGTCTCACTTTGTGGGTGCTGATTTAAAGCTCTGCTTTAGTGAAAACTTGTTGCTGCGGTAATGTTGTGAGTATCTTAATCGACGTTGGCAAGGAAATGTATAAATTGCACAAACTTTCGTCTTATCTGCTGGTTGCGAAAGTCACAGTGAGGGAGGGGGCGCAAGAGGACGCGGCGGGGGTGTTAAAACATCTACGTTATTGATAAATGACTCTCATTTAGAAAGGTTGAAAGCAGTGGACTCAGAAAACACTATTTCACTAAATAAGAAAACAAAAGAGAATTCGCACTGCAAATGCGGGGGGGGACTAAATTTAAGAAACGATCAGTAAAACAAATCTGAAACATGTGTAATCTAACACATGCACGAAAAACAACGAAAAGACGAAACACTTTCAACAAACGCAGTTCCTTGTGATATCATGTCCACTGTTTCTGAACGCGTGCCTGTACAAGCAGTAAACAAGATATCTTCCACAGCATAGAAAGCTACGTACGCTTGCGTGTCTGCCACGTGGTCATGGTCCAGGTAATGTCCCAAATGAAAACGAATGATTCCCCAGAGCCCAAGAGGACCGCGCAGCTGCTGCCTTTGGTGGGACATATAGCTAGGCAGCTCAGTAACAAGTGATGATTTTAGCAGTGTTTTTGTTTTGACCGAGGCGATTGGCACTGCTCACGAACGAGGTCCGACACACATACAGATGCGGCGTCCCTCGAGTAGATGAACGCTGGGGAAATAACCGTAGCCCTATTTGTAACCGCCACAGGCACGATTTTATTAAAACACAGGCCCAAGAAAGACGTGACCTGTTTTCAGCTTTTCTCGGTCACAAGTCAAGAGCAGTGCG
>JALIZH010017521.1:7500-18267 GCA_030522465.1 Rhipicephalus appendiculatus
TTTTACAGAAATCACGCGAAATATGAAATAGAACCACGTTACTGCGGTCATGCGCTATTGTACTGCAGCGCTCTTAACCGCGCATCGAGCGAAACAACCGGCACGCGGACCGTCAGCCTGTTGCTCCTCAGGGACGACGGTGTTTCTTTGCTGGCGGTCAGAAATGCTGACGCGCTGTGGAGCCGATGCCTAAGCTGCGGCCGCTCATTTCGCCGCGGTCCGCTTGCCGGTTGTTTGCTCGAAGCAAGTCTGAGAGCGCTGCAGCACAATAGCGTACGAACGCAGTAACGTATGTGGTCATATTTCTCCCGCTTTCCTTAAACGCCGGAAAAATCACCACGTACCATGAACCTTTTCACAAAAAATCAGATCTGTCGTTTTAGAATGCCCTCTAAAACGTAAAGAAACACACTTGGCCCCAAAATGAATAATAGCAGAAACGTTACATGATTCATCCTAGTTAAGAAATTAAGCACAATATAAAAATACCATAATGAGATCCACATAGCGGTAAACTCCATCATTGGTTTTATTCAGTTGAGGTTAAGCTCTTTTTTGCAAATATTTGGTTCCAGTTATGTCACGTGAGTCTGCTCCACCAATAGAGACGCGTATAGACCTCATTGCCTATGCTCACTGGAGCTAGCGGAAAAAAGAATATAGTTCACTATCCTTAGCTTTAGTGATGTGGCTTAGTGGCAGCAGTATCAGCTTGAGAAGCCTAGTTCAGCCGACGTTTGTTGTCTCGCAGGGTGGCGTTTCTATAGCAGTATCTTGTATCTTAAGATACACGATACATTATTGAATGTATCGGAAATACAGATACAGATACTCGTTTTGCGAGACGTATCGCGATACAGATACAAGATACCCAAAGAGTATCTAAGATAGTATCTAAGATACATGTATCTTCGATACTGCCCACCCCTGGTGACTATATGTAAAGTAAGGAACGTAAATTATATATTATATAATTTACGTTAATTATATGTAAAGTAAGCAAGACCAGGACCAGCTGCCGTATACATGTAGAGGAGCTGTTAGCTGAAGGAATTTTCAGAATTAGATGTTTATCAACGAAAGAATACAATAAACTTGCGAGAATGAGGGTTCCATCACTGAGAACCTAATGAAAGTACAACTATCCTAACCTACCACCCAAAAATTAAATAATTACCGGCTAGATTTCTCAAACCTTTGTAAAAATTACACCATCTCCCGCTAAAGGGAATCATGTGTAGATGTGAAGCAGCGGGCGCTAATGCTTACACTGGCGGCGGCGTTGACGCTTTCGCTCATCGCAGCGTTGCGCAGGAGAGAAAACTGGGGAGGCGCAAAGCACGCAGTGATGGAGCGGTGTTTCCTACTGGAACATGGCAATGGCTGCTAATGGGCAATGAGAGACGGAAGACTCCGACTGGACACAGAGACCCGCAGTCCGCTTTTAGTTAACGCGCACGCTGCGAATTTTTATTGTTCAACAACTCACAGGAGAAATCTCCCACCGGCACCACCTTGCAGGTCAAAATCCATTGCCATATATACGGGGTGGCCAGTGAACGGTTGTGCAGCGCGAGCAGTCGGTTTTTTCAACCAAGAAACTCGCTAGCAGACGCTGCCTGCGTCGGCGTTGCGTGGCGAGAGAGGGGGAGCGTAGGAGAGGAGAGAGAGGAGGGGACGCGCATGCGCAGTGGGAGTGTGGACGCCGCGGGCAGGGATGCCTAGAGGAGAGAGGGGGGGGAGCGTAGGAGAGAGAGGGGGGACGCGCATGCGCAGTGGGAGTGTGGACGCCGCGGGCATGGATGCGTAGATGAGAGAGGGGGGAGCGTAGGAGGGGAGAGAGGAGGGGAGGCGCATGCGCAGTGAGGGTGTGGTTGCCGCGGGAAGGGATGCCTAGAGGAGAGAGAGGGGGAAAGGAGTTTTTTTTTTTGAAAGGGTTTGCGCATGCGCAGTGAGGGAGGGCACGCGGCACACCACCACCACCACCACCACCACCGGATTAAGCTTCGCCATAAGATGCTTCACATCTAAAAAATGCATCTCGATTTAGAGAAATTATGAACCTAAGCACCAAGCCTCAGCAGTGTGTCAGTGTCGTTTTGGTCGCACTACTAGTCTGCTCATTTAGAATGAATGAATGAATGAATGGATGAACTTTATTTAAGATTACTCCGGCAGTGGCAGTTTCCTTTGGATGAGGCGGGGGGAAGAGAAAGCTTTCTTTTTTTTTTTGAAATGCCACGGTGTTAATTCGACTGTCATGTTATAGCATCATGTGTGCATTAACTGCTGTTTTACTAGTTATCGATTCCTCTTCTTATCTTATATTCTTTGCATATGCCACATGGGCGTGTTCTTTTTTTTTCACTGCTCTTGTCGTGTATAAGGTGTTCTTCCTATTCTTTATTTTTTATCGTTCGTAAGACATAAGCACACACTTTTCATTGCCTCTAGTTACTCGATTTCTGGAACAATCGCGATGTGCTTGCTTTTGCGACCTATGTTTATATTCCCATTGTCATGTATGGCTGGTTTTCATATGTGCGCAGAAGGGCGTCGGCGCTTTGTCAGGCTTTCTGCGTCTTTACGCCGATCGCCTCCACAACTACGTATACTGGTTGTCAAATAAATATGAATGAATGAATAAATGAATGAATGAATGAATGAATGAATGAATGAATGAATGAATGAATGAATGAATGAATTATGAATGAATGTTGACATGCAAAATCTTTAAGCTTATAGGTGTAATTGTACCACCTACTCAAGAAACAAGGAGTAGATAGTGCCGTCGTTCGTAGACCAGCGTTTTCCTCCCACAATCACAATATACAAAGACGAACGAAACACCAAAGATACACGAACAACAAAGTCGCACCGGCTCATGCCGCTTAGTATGGACGACTGCCTTTTGCCGGAGGCCTGACGAAAGATGAACAGGTCCCGGAGGAAATGGGTTCAGCGTTTCCTGTCTCGCGTGCACATAAATTGACACTCCGCCATTCCCCGGAGGCCGTGCATCGGCGCAGGAAATTAATCTACCTGCCACCCTGAAAGAACCCATGCTGCATCCTTTTTGAAGACTTCCACCTGCTCTGCGTTTCTTCTGGGACGAAATTATGATTCATGATTAAGGTCGGAACACACAAATACAAGATTAATTTTCCTGCCCACGTGCAGCCGCATGCGCCGTTTAATTCCTCCATTGCACAAGATTTTTTTTTTTGCACACGCGACGTCATATCTCAAAACGGGGTCTGGTCCAGCTTGATTAGAGGGTCAGAAATGCATTTCTTTTCGTGTGTGAATTGCCTTCTTTTTACGCTGCTAATGCGCACTAATAATGCAAGGGTTAAGAGAGAGAGACAATAATAAAAATTGAGGAGGTTTTACGTCCCAAAACTACGATATGATTACGACAGACGCCCTACAGTGAAACGCTCCGGAAGTTTTGACCACCTGGGACCACCTGGGACCATCTGGGACCACCTGCGGTTCGACCACCCGGGGTTCGCGAAAATCTGAGTACACGGGCCTTCAGCACTTTGCATACATAGAAGTGCGGGATTTGATCCGGTGACGTTGAGAGAAAATAAAAATAAAAAATTACACCATCTCCCGCTAAAGGGAACCATGTGTAGATGTGAAGCAGCGGGCGCTAACGCTTACACTGACGGCGGCGTTGACGCTGGCGCTCATCGCAGCGTTGCGCAGGAGAGAAAACTGGGGAGGCGCAAAGCAGGCAGTGATGGAGCAGTGTTGCCTACTGGAACATGCCAATCGCTGCTAATGGGCAATGAGAGACAGAAGACTCCGACTGGACACAGAGACCCGCACTCCGCTTTTAGTTAACGCGCACACTGCGAACTTTTATTGTTCAACAACGCACAGGAGAAATCTCCCACCGGCACCACATTGGAGGTCAAGATCCATTGCCATATATACGGGGTGGCTAGTGAACGGTTGTGCAGCGCGAGCAGTCGGTTTTTTCAACCAAGAAACTCGCTAGCAGACGCTGCCTGCGTCGGCGTCGCGAGGCGAGAGAGGGGGGAGTGTAGGAGAGGAGAGAGAGGGGGTGACACGCATGCGCAGTGGGAGTGTGAATGCCATGGGCAGGGATGCGAAGAGGAGAGAGGGGGAGCGTAGGAGAGGAGAGAGATGGGGGGACGCGCATGCGCAGTGGGAGTGTAGACGCCGCGGGCAGGGATGCCTAGAGGAGAGAGGAGGGAGTGTAAGAGGGGAGAGAGGAGGGGAGGCGCATGCGCAGTGAGGGTGTGGTTGTCGCGGGGAGGGATGCGTAGAGGAGAGAGAGGGGGGAGAGGAGGTTTTTTATTTTTATTTTTTAAAGGGTTTGCGCATGCGCAGTAGGGGTGGGCACACGGCACACCACCACCACCACCACCACCACCACCACCACCGGATTAAGCTTCGCCATAAGATGCTTCACATCTAAAATCTACGCATCTCCACGAAGTGAATCATGACGAGTGAGTGAGTGATTGAGTGAGAAAGACTTTATTTGACGATCCGGCGGACGACAATCCTAGCCCCGCGAGGGGAGGGTCATCGTGATGCGGCCACACATCACACGAGTGGGCGAAGCTAGGTCCTAAGGTCCATAATGTCTACGTTGAAGTCGCCGACTATAGTCGGTGACAAGCTAAGAATAAAAAGTAAAGTGTACCACTATCCATTTGTGTTATGCGCGTCCAACTAGAGCTGCCCTTCGCTATGACGTAATGGTTCGAAAGAACCAATAAAAAATTCAACTGTTATCCCCACGTACACAGCATCATCCTCGCCGGTCGTCATTCGATGCAGTTGACGGGCACCGAAGCGGCAGCAGCTCGGAGTGTTTTGCAACGCTCTATCGCGTTCCGTCGTTTCCGCAGCGTGAAATAGCAACACGGCGGAAGCATGAAAAATAAGGGCAAAGCGGCCTCGTGGGCGGAGCATATATTTATTCTTAGGCTGTCACCAACTATAGTATAAAGGGTTTGTGCTTGTAGGTGTTTTATATTGTTGCGTCACAATTATGATTGATATTAGTCTATTATTAAACCTTTTTTGTGTCACATATCGCACATTACCCGAGCGTTGCCCCATATGATGAACCCTGAAAACGGACACCGGACGAGCCTCGCCCCTAAGGTTCTTCGTCCCTAAAACTTCAATGGCATACTGAGTATACGTCAGCCTGGCTTGCTACTCAGCGTGCCCGGTAGTAGTTATAAAAAATTGAAGGACACTTTGTACATTCCAAAGTGTGTACGGCGAAAGCGTGTGGCCATTCGAGTGACTATCCCATGCCTTTTTTCTTTTAAACTCTCAGTGGGATAACACACAAACCGAATGTGTGCGTGTTTTCTTGTTTAATTTTTTACGGTGAGTCGCACCGAGACGCGAGACTAATATTCCTCCGTTCGCATGCGTTCGTATTTTCTCGCGCTTTGCGCATCGTACAAACGCCATCCGCGTTCCAGAGCTTAAATTGACGGACCCTTTGTAAATTCCAAAGTGTGTTCTGCAAACGCGTGTGTCCATTGAGACGGCGTCGGTCAGAATGATTCCAGACGCTGGGCACAGCGACGCTACGCAAGCAAAGCGCGAGCGCTGTAGAGTCCGACGCGACCGGCGTCCGTTTGCGCACCCCGGCGGCCACCTGGCTCCGTGCCAGGGCTCGGACGGACGGACGGGCAGACGGACGGACAGACGGACGGACGGACGGACGGACGGACGGACGGACGGACGGACGGACGGACGGACGGACGGACGGACGGACGGACGGACGGACGGACGGACAGACGGACAGACGGACAGACGGACGGACGGACGGACGGACGGACGCACGGACGTGAGCATGAGACATTAAAGGCTGTCGTCTTAATATAGAGAGTACATAGATGTGCAAATAGTAGGGACAGCCCAACACACAGGTTTATGGCGTGCAGGCTACATGGCTACGCTCAACTTGGCGTTAGATTTAATTTAATTTAATTTAATTTGATTTAATTATTTCCATTTACACACATGTACATAGTGAGAAATGGAGGTGGATGAGGCAAAAAGCCGCCCAAACGCGGCTTGAGGAAAAACCTCACCCCCTTTGGTAGAGTATGGCTACACATGGTAAAGCACATAACGTTTGTAGAATACAATGATACAGCGACCATAAAATATGATCGTTATCAATGAATAAAAATAACAACAGCACAAGGAATTAGATTGCTCAGATAAAACGGGAAAGAAAGACTGATATGTACTTCCTAGTGTGCAAGAAAACTAAGAGAAAACATACATACATAAATAACTCCCAGAAAGCATTCAAGAGAGGGTAATGCATTGACGTTTTAAATTCTGGCTATGTTCAGTGGTGTAAATTATAGCCTGCTCTATTCTACGAGTCCCTACGTGGATTATTCCACAGCATTTAATAAGCATAGTTCGTTCTAAAGCGCGGAGCCTTCCATTGTTCCGGTGTACGAGTGCTGTAATCTTATAAATTGACAGATAGGTTGGCAAGTTCTGCCAATAAGGTATTGTTAAGTTTAGCACTGAAATAGTATTCGCGTAATAGTCTAGTTTCATACATGTTATGGACTTTAGTCATGTTGTATTTCTCAAACAGGTCTTCGGTATGAGCCAGATACAGTACATTAGCGACGACACGTATTATTTTCTTCTGCATACGAAATAATTGATTTAGGTTAAACTAAGTCGTGTGGACCCATACAAAATGGCCATAATGATTATGAGATACAAATAAAGCATTCTCTTTCTATATTTGAAATATATTAATAACTTAGCGGGAAATTACGTATTTAAAAAAATTCCTCATCTCCCACTAAAGGGGACCATGTGTGGATGGGAAGCAGCGGGGAGATAATTAGCTTTAGCGGGAGGAACGTCGCCGGTCTCGTTTCACGGCAGCGGTCCGGGCGCTCATCGCGGCGCTGGACAGGAGAGAGAATGAGGCGCGCGCGCTCCGTCATTTTCATACCGCGGAACTACCGTCGTGCCCCCCAGCGGAGTATGCAGCTGTCGCACCACCTGTCGTGCGCGCCGCTCCGTAGAGGATTCCTAGAGGAGAGAACGGGGGACCGTAGGAGAGGAGGTAGAGAGGGGGACGTTCATGCGCTGTGGGACGCGGGAGCTGCTCCGTAGAGTAGAGGATTCCTAGAGGAGAGATGGGGAGAGGACGCGCATGCGCTGTGGAGATGTGGGAAGCGGGCGCCGCTCCGTAGAGTAGATGATTCCTAGAGGAGACAAAGGAAGTGAGCGTAGCAGAGGAGAGAGAGAGGGGGGAGGGAACCCGCATGCGCTGTGGTGTTGTGGGACGCGGGACGGACTAAGCCCCCTCAAACACATGCAAGCAAGATCAAGGAATGGGGTCAACCTGGGCGACAGATACCACCTGCCTAGCCATTGCTAAGCAGCCTCTCTGTGCTCTCGGCCATGACTCTGATGACTGTAGTGGTGGTTGACGGCCTTCATATTAGTAGTGTTCTGGTTCGCATAGTGGGTGCTTCCCTACTTCATGAATGTGGCCGGACGCGGGACGGACATAGCCCCGAGCATAAGATGCTTCGCATCTAAAAGTAATCAGTGGCGGCTGAAGCTTCCGAACGCAATCAGCGAACCCCAACTTGCAGATCAAACGCACAGAAAAGCAAGACATTCCAGGCATTACTCACCTATAAGCAAGCTCTACCTGGCTTTTCAAAAGCGCGTGATGATCCCTGTCAAGAGTTTGAAAGAAACATACATGTATATCTGGAACACCAAAAAAAAAAAAAAAAAAAAGCGCGTACGCAATCTCGGCAAGTATAGATAAACGAATGAGTCGCAGCCTCTTCGGCGTTTCAATTTAGGGGTCTGGCTAAAAGGAATTGTGTAAATTCTAAAGCTTTGACAACGCACACATAATGGCGTGAAAACAATTCATGAACAGAGAATGTCACTGTAGCCAATGGTTCGGCAAGGGAACTTGCCTACGTCGAGGCAAGAACTGCTTTGACGAAGACAGTTTTACTTGTCAAAACTTCGTCTCAAGCGACATTCACTGTTCAAGAATTCTTACATCTTTTCAAGCCTCAGTCTTCCTCTGAACTTCGGTCTCGTTTGGATACGATGCTGTCTTGTTCCATGCAGTAACACCTATAGCGTCTTGTACTTTTCATACCTCACAGAAAATCCCACCACTGTACATTTCATTTTGTCCGCTCATTAGTTCTACCCAGTGACTAGAACATTATTGGGTATATCTCGCACGTACTAGATTAAGCATCTGGTGGTGCTCTTAGCTAAATTAGCGGCACTGCCATAAGACAGTCGCGCAGTGTTTATTGACCCAGATAAAGCGTTACCTACTAGGAATCGAAGAAGAAAGCCACGAGTGTGTTGGAATTATTAGGCACGTCGGCAAAGGGTATGTCTGGAGAGAATAAGAGGGGGAATAAGTAGCATACACATACCCTAGGGAGAAGCAATAGCGCGGAACCCCGTAGGAAGAAAGGTTAGGAAAATAAAGGGAGATACGTAGAAAAGACGGCAGTATTCCTTAAAGACACTATAAGCATAGAAGTGCGCATTCCATGGCATTCTTTCGGCACACGAGTGGCTCGGCGTGCTCGGCCGAAGGCATCCCCTAGAGTCAGCGAGAAATTGGCCTCGAGGCGGTGAGTTCGTCAGCTCTTGTTGCCTAATTGCTGTAGGGGGCGTGCAGCGAACTTGCGGACAGCGCCGAATCCGGCAGGAGAAGCTGCTTCGATTCGTTAGTACGTACAGCCCAGTGAAACGTGACGCCCCGGAAACACGCAGGTCGGTCTGTTCGGCACGTCTTTCACGGAGAAAGAAAACGAACAAAACGAAACAACAACATTGGTGCGTCCGCGTACGTGACGGCGTTGCGGCTGTCACAATTGCTCGCCCTTCACAAAGCCGGAGGCCGCCTAACCTGTAGCACAATGCGCTCGGCATTAGGTACGCGCAACGCAGGAACCCCCCCCCACCCCCCGCCCCGGCTGAAGAGGCTTCGGGCGGGTGCTTGCGCTACTTGAGCTGTCGTTTTCTCTTCTTCTTCTTCTTTTTTTTTTTTTTTTTGAAGAGATGTGGATGGTCGTTTTTACACGCCAACGTTCACGGAACAAGGACAAATGTCAGGAGGAAGGGTTACGTGATAATCTTAAAGCCTAATGAATCTGACAGACAACTAGACCATGGAAAGCATAGAGGGCATTGACTGTTGACTTTAACTGTACCGTAGTAACTAGGGCATAAAACGAAATGAATTGAAGTGGACGAAAAAAACGCCATTTCCGTACACTCTAATTTCTTTAAATTTACGTCACAATACTACACTACAGTGAAAGAGAACAAGCAACGTCCTGACGTTTTTCTTGTCCTAGTTGTCCATTGGATTCATTTTGTTGTGTTTAGCAAATAAATTAGGCTTTCAAGAAAAAAAATTACGCTTTCGTTCAATCTTGAAGCCTTGCCATGAACATTTTAAACGGGAAATATCCCCTGGTCACGTGATAGAAAAGCAATATTATTGGTCGACTCGGTTTGGTTGGTCCTGCTGGGAGCTGCGGGGGTCTAATACTACCCAAGAGGCACCGCGCACCTGTCCAGAGGGGTGGCGTCAGATGAGGTTGTGTTGCCGAGGCTAACGGAATCACGGGACTCTCCCTCCCAGTTTCTTTCCTTCCTCCATGTCAACGGCGTGCAGTTTGCGTTTAACCTGGCATAACATAGAAAAACCGTAAACGCCCACTTTCTAATAGAGACGGTCTATGTGTGCGTTTATTCGGATATTTTTAGATGCGGATCGGTGGTTACGGTTTTATGCTTCAGAAGACGGAAACGCGGGTTCAACTGATGCTGCGACTGGGTGAAGACAACAAAGATTGACGCGATTCTCAAGTAGAAATCTCTTTTAAATATGTATTATATGCCACAGCTGCTACTGAAGTCCACCCAAAGCCAACTTACTTACTGAAGAATGTGATCAGCCTTTCAGCCAGCAGGCTATTTATGTATACTGACGTTCTTGAGCTTTTCATCGGCCAGTGCACTTTCTCTGCGCAATTCTTTCCTTTGGCTACGTGCATGGGTTTAAAGCAGCATTTCATATATTCGAATAATACCCAACAAGCATGAAGAAAGAACAAGCAAAGGGAGGGAATAAGGAATACTTGCCGTTCACATGAGACGTTGGTACTCCCCCGAGCTATCTTCTACCTCATGTATATAAGCGCGCCGCACTTGTCATGCAAAACACACTTCGAACGAAGCAAGTTCTTTCCCACGAGCGTGCAGACTTCTTTGTTTTGAAAGCTTTTGTGGAAACCGTAATGAACTTCAAGTTTGCTGCAAGATGAGCACAAAAAGGGCAGTGTAGGCAGTACGTGAAAGCTGTACCGAAATTCAAATAGTGGTTGAGCTTCTGTACCGTATCGTAGTCCACGAAACGATAATAAAAGCTGCCGTTAAACACTCCTGCTGATGCTTTGCCCCCCACGTCCTCCCAAAACAAACACACACACACACACATATATAGATATATACATATATATATATATATATATATATATATATATATATATATATATATATATATATATATATATATATATATATATATATATATATATATATGTAATTGTAGCTTCCCACACACCCCATCCTTAGCGCAATACAGGCAGCTTCTAGGGCGATAGTGTCCAAGTAAAACAGAAACATTCACCACAGAGGAGAATGTTAAGC
>JALIZH010017522.1:0-33217 GCA_030522465.1 Rhipicephalus appendiculatus
ATGCTCACCCGCTTCCTCTACTCTACGGAGTGGCTCCCGCATCCCACACCCCAACTCTCCTCTCCTACGGTCCCCCCCCGTTCTCTCCTCTAGGAATCCTCTACGGAGCGACGCGCGACATGTGGTGCGACAGCTGCATACTCCGCTGGGGGCACCACGGTAGTTCCGCGGTATAAAAATGACGGAGCGCGCCTCGTTCTCTCTCCTGTGCAGCGCCGCGATGAGCGCCCGGGCCGCTGCCGCGAAACGAGAGCGGCGACGCTTCTCCCGCTCAAGCTAACCATCTCCCCCGCCGCTTCGCATCCACACATGGTTCCCTTTGGCGGGAGATGGGGAAGTTTTTTATGTTGATCATGCAGAAATGTCTCATCGTAGCAATTTTGGGATACATCAAGTTAAGAAAACGGCCTCAGGAGCACTATGACCATGGCGTGTAAATCATACTTTTCATGACAAGTGAATCATGATTCTCATGATATGACCATTCATTCATGTTTGTCATACAGTCATGTTACACCATACCAATTTTGGTATAAATCGCATTAACGATAAGGCCAGGAGAGCACGAAGTCGTAGGTGGCTAGATAGATAGATAGATAGATAGACAGATAGATAGATAGATAGATAGATAGATAGGTAGATAGATAGATAGATAGATAGATAGATAGATAGATAGATAGATAGATAGATAGATAGATAGATAGATAGATAGATAGATAGATAGATAGATAGATAGATACGCTCAAAGTGGCCGAAGTTCGCCAAGAAATGCTTCGCATTTAAAACATGAGCTTGTGCTGAACCAAGGGCCACTACCACCGGCAGCACCTTATCGTCGGCACAGGGCTTTTTCGTGCATAGCGTCGCTGTTCAAGCACAGCGTCCCATTTTCAGCGCAGCCTAAAAAACACTAGGGTCTTTAGAATTACGTATCTATGTATTTGATAATAAAAGAACACACGACCTGATACTTACATATTAATGTTGCGCCTCAGATATGCGTAGTATTTGCTTTTTTGATCGAATATGTTCACAAGTATGAATGCAAATACCAGTTCAAGGTGGCTGGGCGTTCAGCAAGTAGTTAAACTTTGGCCGAGTGGCGGAATCGGGTGACAGACAGACAGCCAGACCAAAATTTCTGCGTTGAAGTATCCCAAGAAAGACAATCGTCTTGAAAAGCCACTTTGCGTTATTGCCTGAAGGGACCCATATGCCACCAATAACTCCGACAAGGTCTCAGCGGTTTCCTGCTGGCGCCATTATAACGAACCCCTTGCGAACAGTTGCTCTAGTTTTCGCTTAGTTTATTTGGCCCCACACATGCAAGTGGGGCCTTCCAAAAATTTCCTTCATCGTCAAGTGAGAGAGAGATAAGGTAAGGCAGGAAGGCTACCCAAGGATAGCGTTAAATACCCAGGCCACCCTATCGTTACTTCAACAAGCCATCGCTATGGCACAAAGTGCGCACTTTAGTTACGGTGACCTCTATGCGGCGCAGGCTCATAGGTTGCTTTTTTTCTTTTTTGAAGTTATGGGCGACGCCCTTTCTGTGTTCCCTTTACTCAAGCTTTCCATTTCAGTTTTTTTTTTGTGATTGTGTTAGCTCACTGCAAGACAGTGCGACGCCCGGAGGGTCTGCCATCACTTCACCTAAACAAGCCTACACACCCCAATCGAATGTTTGAATAGAATGACCACTTCGTTAGCTTTAGAAGAATGGTTTGCTGGGCGAGTTGGTTCAGCATCATTATAGAATTTAGCGCGAAAAAAAAAAATTGGCCGCGTATCTGCGTGCTTCGCTGCAAATGTCGTCGAAAGACGATAGTCTTGTGCCGACTGCACTGCATGAGCGGCATGAGTACCACAATTTAATAGCTGGGCTAGCCGCTGGGCTCGTTTTTCGGACGTTTTTCCGGGCACGCTTATACGGACGCCGGCGTTTCTCCGCTGAAATTTGGTCGTCGGTCTTTTTCTCTGCGTTCTCTGATCATGTCTTGTAGAGTGGGTCGTATTTCATCAAGCGGTCATATATGTTTTGCCTTGCCTGAGACAGCGCTCTTCTACGATGAATCAGCCGCATCTGGCTGGCATTGATAACACAGAAGAGGACGCCATCTACAGCGCTACCGGGGAACATTGCCTTGTGTTGAACTATGCTGCTGCCAGGTGGCAGCACCACAGCGTGGAAGTTAAATCACTGGGCGGAGACTTGTTTTGTACACAGTGGCGCATTTTCAGCGCCGCGTAATAAACACTAGGATCTTTATAATTACGTATCCATAGATTTTGTTTTAAAGGAACACTGTGAATAGTACTAAGGTATTGATGTTGTGCCTCAGGTATGCGTAATATTTGATTTTTAATAGCCCACGCTCACCACTTTGAACACACGCTTTTCGGTCAAGATTGGAGGTCGTAAGGCAAGGGGTTAAACTTTGGCCAGCTAGCTGAATCGTGCGACGTGCCGACAAACAGACAAACAGACAGACAGACAGACAGACCAAAATTTCTTCGTTTAGGTATCCCAAGAAAGACTATCGTCTTTAAAAACTTCCCCATGTGCCGCTAAAGGGAACCATGTGTGGATGCGAAGCAGCGGGGACATGGTTAGCTTGAGCGGGAGAAACGTCGCCGCTCCCGTTTCGCGGCAGCAGCCCGGGCTCTCGTCGCGGCGCTGCATAGGAGAGAGAATGAGGCGCGCGCTCCGTCATTTTCCTACCGCGGAACTACCCTGGCGCCCCCAGCAAAGTATGCAGCTGTCGCACCACTCCGTAGAGGATTCCTAGAGGAGAGAACGGGGGTGACCGTAGGAGAGGGGGAGGGGACGCGCATGTGCTGTGGGGGTTTGGGACGCGGGAGGCGCTCCGTAGAATAGAGGATTCCTAGAGAAGAGAGAGGGTGTGAGTGTAGGAGAGGGAGAGAGGAAATGACGCGCATGCGCTGTGGGGATGTGGGACGCGGGAGCCGCTCCTTAGAGTAGAGGGATTCCTAGAGGAGAGAAAGGGGGTGAGCGTAGGAGAGGAGAGAGAGAGGGGGAGGGGACGCGCATGCGCTGTGGGGGTGTGGGACGCGGGAAGGAGGGATGGACTAAGCCCCGGCAAGCACATGCAATCAAGATCAAGGAATGGAGTCAACCTGGGTGACAGACCCACCTGCTAGCCACTGCTAAGCAGCCCCTCTGTGCTCTCGGCCATGACTCTGGTGACTGTGGTGGTGGTTGACGGCCTTATTAGATGTGAAGCATTTTATGGCGGAGCTTACTCCCGGGGGTGGTGTGCGGCGTGACCACCCTTACAGCGGATGCGCAAACCCTTTAAAAAATAAAAATAAAAAAACCTCCTCTCCCCCTCTCTCCTCTGGGCATCCCTTCCCTGGCAACCACACCGTCACTGCGCATGCGCCCCCTCCTCTCTCCCCCTCATACGCTCCCCCCTCTCTCCTCTAGGCATCCCTAACCGCGGCGTCCACACTCCCACTGCGCATGCGCGTCCCCCCTCTCTCTCCTCTCCTACGCCCCCCCTCTCGCCTCGCGACGCCGACGCAGGCAGCATCTGCTAGCGAGTTTCTTGGTTGAAAAAACCGGGAGATCCCACGCACTGTGGGAATCGATGTGATGCGAAGCAGCCAGCAAGGAGCAAATCATGCTGTACATAATATGCATGTCATTATTTACATGTTAGGACCTGTCATTTGTGTTCGTCATACAGTCACGTCACTCAATACAAATTTTGGTGTATATCAAGCTAGCAAACTGGACGCAAGCGCACCACGAGCGTGGCATGTAAATGGCATTGTAGATGACATGCATGCCATGATTTTCATGTTACAACCTGCCACTTATGTTCGCTTAATTTTTTACCTCGAATCGCAACGAGACGCGAGACCAATCTGCCTCCGTTTAGCATGCGTTCGTATTCTCGCGCTCTGCGGATCGTGCAGACGCCATCCACGTTCCAGCGTTTACATTGACGGACACCCTGTCAATTCCAAAGTGTGTTCCTCGAACGCCTGCGCCCACTGAGACGGGGTCGGTCAGAATGGAACGTGATGCGCGCGTCTCCCTCCTTGCATGATTAGAGACGCTGGTTAAGCGACGCTACGCAAGCAAAGCGCGAGCGCTGTAAAGTCCAACGCGACCAGCGTCCGTTTGCGCGCCCCGGCGCCCAACTGGCACTTTGCCAGGACACGGCTGGAGGGACGGACGGACGAGCGGACGTCGGACGTGAACATGAGACATTAAAGGCTTTCACCTTAAAATTTGTATGCCAAGCTGGCGAAACGGCCACAAGGGTGTCATGAGCGTGGCATTCAAGTCATGTTGCACATGACATGTCATGATTTGCATATTGCCACTTGTCATTTATCCTCGTCATACAATCACGTCACTGAACAGCAAATTTGGTGTATATCAAGCTAGCGAAACGGCCACGGGAGTACCATGAGTGTGGCATGCAAGTCATGATGCACATGACATATCATGGTTTCCATATTACCACTTGTCATTTATGCTCGTCATACAGTCACGTCCCTCAATACGAAGTTTGTTGTATATCATGCTAGCGAAACGGCCACGAGTGTGTCATGAACGTGGCATGCAAGTCATGTTGCACATGACATGTCATGACTTCCGTATTACCAATTGGCATTTATGTTCGTCATACAGTAACGTCACGCCATACCAAATTTGGTGTATATCAAGCTAGCGAAACGGCCGTCAGCGCGCATTGAGCGTGGCATGTAAATCATGTTGTAGATGACATGCAGGTCATGATTTTCATATTACCACCTGTCATTTATGCTCGTCGTACAGTCACGTCCCTCAATACCAAACTTGGTGTATTTCAAGCTAGCGAAACGGCCACGAGAGTGTCATGAGCGTGGCATGCAAGTCATGTTGCACATCACATGTCATGATTTTCATATTAACACTTGGCATTTATGTTCGTCATACAGTCACGTCACGAAATACCAAATTTGGTGTATATCAAGCAAGCGAAACGGCCGTCAGCGCGCCTTCAGCGTGGCATTTAAATCATGTTGTACATGACATGCACGTCATTATCTGCATATTACCACCTGTCATTATGTTCGTCATACAACCACGTCACTCAAGCCCAAATTTGGTGTATATCAAGCTAACGAAACGGCCGCGAGCCTGCCATGAGCGTGGCATGTAAATCATACTTTTCATGACAAGTTAGTCATGATTTTCATGATATGACCAGCCATTTATGTTCGTCATAGAGTCATTATATGGCATACCAAATTTGGTATAAATCCCGTTAACGATACGGCCAGGAGAGCACAAAGTCGTAGGCGGCTAGATAGATAGATAGATACGCTCAAAGTCGCCGAAGTTCGCTAAGAAATGCTTCGCATTTAAAAACCGACTGCTCGCGCTGCACAACCGTTCACTGGTCATCCTGTATATATGGCAGTGGATCTTGACCTGCAAGGTGGTGCCGGTGGGAGATTTCTCCTGTGCGTTGTTGAACAATAAAGAAATTCGCAGTGTGCGCGTTAACTAAAAGCGGACTGAGGGTCTCAGTGTCCAGTCGGAGTCTTCTGTCTCTCATTGCCCATTAGCAGTGATTGGCATGTTCCACTAGGAAACACCGCTCCATCACTGCGTGCTTTGCGCCTCCCCAGTTTTCTCTCCTGCGCAACGCTGCGATGAGCGCCAGCGTCAACGCCGCCGCCAGTGTAAGCGTTAGCGCCCGCTGCTTCACATCTACGCATGGTTCCCTTTAGCGGGAGATGGTGTACTACAGTGTTCTGTTTCGCATGGTGGGTGCTTCTCTACTTCATGAAAGTGGCCGGACACGGGACGCGGGACGGACAAAGCCCCGAGCATAAGATGCTTCGGATCTAAAACAGGGACAACGAAAGAACCGTACGAACACAGCGCACACTATCAACTGAGTTTTATTGAGAGAGAGACAGAGAATAAATATCGGAAAGGTAGGGAGGTTTACTAGACTATGTCCAGTTTGCTACCCTACACATGGGGAGGGGATAAGGGACTAAGAGAGAGAAGGAAAGAGATAGAGAGAAAGAGGGACACATAGTTTTGTTGAAAAACATTCACATATATAGTAGTGCAAATAGTCGCATGGTCAGAATTCAAGTGGGAACAAACAAAATTGGATTTAGTGGCTGGCGTTCAAGAAATCTATTTCCGTGAGACGCAGCGCAGTAGGGGTCTCGCTATTCATTTCTCGCCAGATCTACCAATAAAACCGCTTCATCGCTTTCTCGCGCAACTTTCTCTTTTAATCTTCAAAGCACCCTAGCATTTGACAGCAAGGGCGCGCTGCCGCAGTCTCTACAGTTCAGCGACCGGTTCGAACTAGGTGCTCCCCTCAAAGAAGCCTTGTGATCTAATAATCTGTTATTCAAATACCAACCCGTCTGCCCGACGTAGCACTTCC
This sequence comes from Rhipicephalus appendiculatus, assembly GCA_030522465.1. Lineage (NCBI taxonomy): Eukaryota > Metazoa > Arthropoda > Arachnida > Ixodida > Ixodidae > Rhipicephalus > Rhipicephalus appendiculatus. The sequence continues at coordinate 6,435 of JALIZH010017522.1, forward strand.
CACATGATAACGGTATGTGATATACCAGTCCCGTGTCACATTCAACGAATTTTTCGCCGTGCTTTATGGCACAACGATGATCCCGCTTGCTCAGCCCCAACTTCTTGACCACAGCCGAGCATATCCGGCCAAGCTTGGTAACAGCGTTAAAAACTAGCAGTTGTTCCGTCTACGAATACAACCGATGATCGAAGCTCCTCAGAAATGGGACGCACGCGGCGTTCGGCGCGCGCGGCTTTTCATTGTCCAGGCAACAAACCAAGAACTGGGCGGACGACAGGGTGAAGCCATGGTTCGCGCGCTCGCCGGTTTGAGGGGAGAGGGCAGAGTCGAAGAAAGAGGGAGAGGGAGACTAATCTGCCTCCCTTTCGCATGCGTTCATGTTCTCGCGCTTGGCGCATCGTGCAGACGGCATCCGCGTTCCAGCGCTCATAAAGCTCATTTATCTTCCCGCGTGAGAGGGAGACGCCACAGCTGGCAACATGCCAGGGAGCTTCGACGGCGACGGCGGGGTGTCGGCCTAAGGAGCTTCGCTCCTAAAAACCACATGGCAACCGAACCTAGCGCCCACCTTTTTTCAGTCGATGGCATACCCCATGAAGGTACGGGATGCTTAAAAGGAGCCACGTCTTTGCTTTTAAGCTGATTTTTACCCCTCACTTCCATTTTCACCTTCTGCGAAATTCTCTCGCCTAGGGCGGCTAGATCGCGCTCAAATATGACTTCTTGAGCCGCTCCACTTTTCCTGTAAAACTGTCGTCCATGCGACGTGGGCAAGACCTCTTGAGTGACGCCTTCAGGCAGGACATCGCAACACCATCCTTCACTATTTACCCGAACGGAACTCGATAATAGGCTTGACGGTCGGGGGGCGTATCCAGCAAACATGGCTTCCAGCAAATGCTAGACACAGATCTAAAAACTGTACACAACCGTTTTGAGGCACCTCAGAGATAAACTTCAGCCCGGACCCCACTTCCCTGAACACTTTTCAACACATCGACCCTAGTGCTAACACATCGACAATCGTCAACAAAAACCGTGTAATCATCCACGTACCTGAAAGTTTCCACCACAGTGGGTTCCAACGCACTCGCCAAGTCACGGTCAATCGCGCTCAGAAATATGTCACCTAACACTGGTGCAACACTCCGATCCTATGCAAACGCCCGATCTCTCAGTATATGCACACATTTTCCACCAATAACAGTCGGCATTAAGGGGGTGTGAATATACTCAGAGATCGGGCGTTTGCATAGGATCGAGTGTTGCACCAGTATTAAGTGACATTTTTTCTGAGCGCGATTTACCGTGGCTTGGCGAGTGCCTTAAAAACCACTGTGGTGAAAACTTTCAGGTACGTGGATGATTACATGGTTACTGGCGTTATCGGTACACCACAGCGCGGGGTCGCAGGCTTTGGACTAGCATACAACACCTGCGCCTCACAACGCATAACGACTTTCACACACCAACGCGAATCGGCAATAGCGTAACCATGGACACCGGCCCGGATATCACTCTCAGCCGTTCACTCAAACATATCCCATGGTCCCGTACGCAACACACACTTGGAAGCGACCATTACATTATCGCCATACAAATACCTCACACGCCACACAGACCTCGACTACTCACCCATAATCTTATTCAATGGGACGCTATCCGAACCGCTCGTCGGGAGCTAACCAATACCCCGATACAAGACATTGATTATTGGGTCACATCTCTCCTGAATGGCATTACCGCACACACACAACATATTACCACACCACCCGACACCCCTAAATTGGACACTCGCCTAGCCCACCTCTGGGAGGCGCACCACAGCATTCTGGAGAGATGGAAACGACAGAAACATAACAGAACGCTAAAACGCCGATTAGCCACGCTACAGACACAAATAAGTGCACACCCCGAGGAGCTGTGCCGTTTCAACTGGGGTCAGGTGTGCAACAGTATAGCTGGCAACCTCTCCACAAAGCAAGCATGGCACCTCTTACGGCACTTTATCGACCCCACACGCTCTCGGACAACGTCACATCACATTAGACGCCTACTTCACAACTCCACGCTTTCCCCCGACACCCTTCTGGACCAACTGCGCACTACACACGGGGCACCCGGCCCCTCCTGCCCTCTCTCACCCTACACAGGAGCCCCGAATGAGACCCTGGACAAGGGTATTTCAGAGCAAAGGTCCATATGGCACTCCAAACTAGCCGCACAAACTCTGCACCAGGAAAATACAGGATTACTAACTCTATGCTCCGTAAGCTGGATCATCACTCGATTGCCAAGATTACAGAATGCTTTAATAAGTGCTGGAAGGAAGGCACCCTGCCACAATCCTGGCGCCATGCCAAGATTATCTTCATCCCTAAACCTAAAAACCCCCTTAACATATCAAACCTCCGGCCCATTTCACTCACATCGTGGCTCGGGAAGCTTCTCGAGCACGTTGCAATAAACAGACTAACTCAACACTTGCACGACCACAACCTATACCCGCATAGCATGGTGGGCTTCCGCCCATGTCTCTCCGCCCAGTATGCCATCCTTCAACTGGCGCAAGTGATCCTTCATCCTAGCCTCCCCGCTCATACTAAAGCCGTCTTCGCCATGGACTTAACCAAGGCCTTTGATCGCATAAAACACCGAGCGACCATGGCGGTTCTTTCCCCCCTCAATGTGGGCGTTCGTATGTACGCCTACATACAAGCCTTCCTCTCGGGACGCACGGCCGAGGCTCATATGGGCCTCGTGTGTCCCCTCCATACACCCCCCAGCGGAGCAAGCACTCCAGCATGGTTCAGTCCTTTCCTCTTTGATCTTCAATGCCACACTCATTCCCTTAGCCCGCGCTCTTGAGAATATCCCCTCACCTTCACCACACCCTATATGCAGATGACATCACCCTGTGGACCACCCACGGTAGTGGTGGCGACATAGAGGAAACATTACAAGTTACCGCCAACATCACACAGCAAGACGCACAAAGCATTCGCCTCTCCTATTCCCCGGAAAAATCTCAGCTGCTTCTCCTACGCCCCTTACCACGTACTCTACCCACTGCCCCCCATCACCGTTACTCTCACCGGCCGCCCTATTCCGGAAGTCGACACACTTCGCATCTTTCGCCTTCCCATCCAAATCAACCACCGCAACCCTTTCACGATCCGGAAACTGAAGCGGGCAACGGAAGCGCTCTCGCACCTCGTCCGCAGAGTTTCTGGAAAACATTATGGCATGAAGGAACACGATTTGTGTCGTCTTATTCATGCATTCATGCTGAGCCGCTTCCTATATACAGTCCCGTATCTCCGACTTCGACAAGAAGAAATAGCCACTCTGGATGCCATTCTTCGTAAATCCTACAAGGTAGCTCTACACCTCCCCCCATAACACACCAACCACTAAACTTCTTGAGCTTGGGCTCGATAATACCACACACGAACTCATAGAGGCTCACAGACAAGCCCAATACACTCGTCTAACTCAGACTGCCACCGAATGCCACGTAATTGACACCCTCCCAGATTAACATACCAGCAGCCGACCCCACACTTCTACCAGTTTCTCCGCCCATACATACACAGCTCACCATAAAACCTCTCCCCCAGAAACACACACGTTACATACAAGCTCTCCACATATACTTGGGTTCCGAAGAGGACGCCTTATGGGTGGGTGAAGCTTGCACGGGCGACGACGCGGCAGTTGCAGTCGTTGGTCCCACACTCCAACCCATCGCAACTCTCCGCCTCCCTCCTGCATCCATCCCGGAATCCTCGGAAGAAGCGGCGATCGCCCTTGCCCTCACACATACTGATGCCCGGTACGTCCTTTCCGACTCTAAAACCGCAATTCTAAGTTTTGCGCGAGGGCCAGTCCACGAGACCGCTTTCCGGATTCTTAACTCGCTCACCAAGAACCCGGCCCGCCATGTGGAACTGATCTGGTTGCCCGCGCACTCTGCGAATCCCGGTAACGAAGCAGCCAATGACCACGCCCAAGGTCTCATTGGCGGCGAAATCAACGAGATGACCCAGCATATCGCGCAGAACGCCAGCTATACCCCCCACCCCACCGATCCCTGGACAATTTTCATGAAATATTATGGCGCCGCTTCCAAACCCGCACACTTCCCTCCCCCTATTTCCTTTCCCGCATCTACCTGGGAGCATGCACCCCGTCCTGTGCTCAATACATCCACCCCCCACGCTCCTTGAATGCCCGGAGGACCCTCCTCCGCGGGGCCCGGAGCCACAGACCACATGGGAGGAATGGGACACCCTGCTGCACTCGGCGGACGCGGCCAAGCAGAAGATCGCCACTGGCGGGGCCGCCCACATCATGGAACTGCACGAGCTAATGAACGAATAGCGCAGTGGGGTCGTGCGGGGACCCTGGGACGCCACTGTTTCCTGTCACTCTGTGACATATTCATGGTCTTTGCCTGGCATATGCACGCACGACACGACAACGTGCTGGTACGTCGCGCGCAGCATGGCAGCATCTCTCGAAAGAGGAGGAAACCCGCCGCGCTACAGCGTTGCCTCCACGATCAGCTCAGTCTACATGCAGTATACTCGCTAACCGCTGGTCGTTACAAGTGCATTGGCGCGTCGCTGGTGTTTAATATACCAAGCGTTCTAGAAGTTACAGCTTCAGCGAATAATGAGAACTAACAGACAACGATACCAAGGAAAGTATAGGGGATGCTATTAGAAGTAATTGCAATGTAAATGTGAAGAAAGAAAAGTGGACGAAAAAGATAACTTGCCACAAGCAGGGACCGAACCTGCGACCTTCGAACAACGCGTCCGATGCTCTACCACTGAGCTACGGTGGCGGTCATCCCTCCATCCCATTTTTATAAAGTGTATATGTGCATTTAAACGGGGGAGCATTAGTCAGCGCCGCCTGTTGCCTTTACGGCAAGCGTGGAACACTCTTTTTTGCCTGTTGGCGTCACGTAGTACGTGAACTTATTACGAGCTGCCAGCTGACCAATAATCCCTCGCATGCACCTGAAGGCATCAAGTCTGCCAGAACGAGACCCTCGCTATGAACGAAGGAAAGAAGTGTAGATTTAGGGGATCGTTTGCATTTTGTTAAACACAGTATTAATGAGAACTAACAGACAATGATGCCAAGGAAAGTATAGGGGATGCTATTAGAAGTAATTGTAATGTATATGTGAAGAAAGAAAAGTGGACGAAAAGATAACTTGCCACCGGCAGAGACCGAACCTGCGACCTTCGAATAACGCGTCCGCTGCTCTACCACTGAGCTACGGTGGCGGTCATCCCTCCGTCCTCTTTTTATAGGGTGTATATGTGCATTTAAACGTGGGAGCGTCAGTAAGCGCCGCCTGTTGCCTTTACGGCAAGTGTGGAACACTCTTTTTGCCTGTTGGGGTGACGTAGCACGTGATCTTATTACGAGCTGGCAGCTGACTAATAATCCCTTGCATAGCACCTGAAGGCATCTAGTCTGCAGAACGAGACCCCCGCTATGAATGAAGGAAAGAAGTGTAGATTTAAGGGCTCGTTGGCATTTTGGTAAACACAGTATTAATGAGGACTAACAGAGAAGGATGCCAAGGAAAATATAGGGGATGCTATTAGAAGTAATTGTAATGTAAATGTGAAGAAAGAAAAAGTGGACGAAAAGATAACTTGCCACCGGCAGGGACCGAACCTTCAGCGATAGTGTGAATAAACATCAAGGAGGTATCGGAAGCAATATTTTCATGTAATTTGTTTGGGCTGTAACAAGCATGTAATGTGTGGTCCTACAAGAAGGGTTGGCAACGAAAGATGCAATTAAATTTTGCCTCATTACCCAGGGGGTCATGTTTCGATGTTTGTTTCTCCATGACTTACTGGCACCCTGCTATCGTGACATATAAAGCAGTCGGAAACTTGACAACTCATTCTCTGAGTATATATACATGTGTGTTTTTATGCATTATATAAAAAGGCCGTATTACTCCAAACACAGTGAATTCAATGTTGCAATTCAAATCGAACCTGACATACTGTTTTGTTGGTAGAAAACATTCTGGGCGCACGACACATATTCTTGCTCTGTTTTCTTTTATTTGCACAAAGTTGTGGAATGGTGTGTAGGTCATCCGAAAACAGGCAGATTGCCGAGATACGTAATTTGATCCTTACGTACCAATTTTTCAATCCAACAGCTTCAATAAAAATCAGTCAGTAGAAACCCACGGTGTTTGCAAACCGAGGTTCTTGGTGACCTACGATGATGCCTGTTGGCATAGGGAACTGAATTTTAAGGGCAAGAATAAGAAATGGTGAATAGTAAGCAAAACGATTGCAAATAAGTAAATAAATTACAAGGTAAACAATAAAATAAAAACAAAACTTAGGATTCGCTCAAGAATACTTTGCAATTATCATCCTTTTACGAGTAGCATTCGCAGTAGCGCAACCTCGTGTAAAATACGTGCTCAAAATTATGAAAATTTGTTTGGACACCCTAAAGAATGGATTCGCGTACTTCGAATAAAATTTTCAGGGGCCTCATTGCCTAAAATAAATGGCCTTGTGAAATAATTTTCCGAAACTTTTTGGAGGCTGTGCTCATTGCCATTTATTTTTATTCACTGCAACGATTGATCTTTCCTAACCGGAATGGCCAAGCTGACACTTTTTAGTACCAAATTATTCTGGTGCCCTCCAGCGTACTTCTCGATCATTATATTGTCCTGCGCTCCGGGTACTGGCAAATTTCCGTTGACGACATGGACCGTGAGAAGACGGCCTTTATCACTCCCGACGGCCTTTACCAGTTTAAAGTGATGCCATTCGGTTTGTGCAATGCGCCCGCCACGTTTGAACGAATGATGGATGCCCTCTTGCATGGCTTCAAGTGGTCCATCTGCCTCTGCTACCTGGATGACGTAATCGTCTTTTCTCCATCCTTTGCGACGCACCTTGAAAGGTTATCGAAGATCTTATCTGTCTTCCGTAAGGCGGGCCTGCAGTTAAATTCGGCCAAGTGCCACTTCGCTCGTTGTGAAATTTCTGCGCTCGGACATCTTGTTGATTCCTTCGGTGTTCGCCCTGATCAAGATAAAATATGGGCAGTGAAAGACTTTCCTGTGCCAACTTGTTCCAAAGACGTTCGCAGTTTCTTTGGCCTCTGCTCTTACTTCCGTCGCTTTGTCAAAAACTGCCGACGTTGTGCGCCCTCTCACCCAGCTCCTCAAGAAAGACGCTGCCTTCGTCTGGGGCCCTGAGCAAGCGGATGCGTTCCCCGATCTGATACGACTGCTTACTTCTCCACCTATTCTCGCTCACTTTGACGTCTCAGCTCGAACAGAAGTCCGTACCGATGCAAGTGGCCATGGCGTCGGTGCAGTCCTAGCCCAGACACAACAAGGTCGGAAACGGGTTGTTGCGTATGCCAGCCGCCTTCTTTCTCATGCTGAGCGAAAGTACTCCATTACTGAACGCGAATATCTGGCGCTCGTTTGGGCAGTTGGTAAATTTCGCCCCTATTTGTACGGCCGGCCATTCACAGTCATCACTGATCACCATGCTTTGTGCTGGCTTTCATCCCTGAAAGACCCTTCAGGCCGCCTTGGTCGTTGGGCTCTGCGCCTTCAAGAATCTGACTACTCAGTCGTGTACAAAACAGGCCGCTTGCATCAAGATGCCGACTGCTTCTCCCGATATTCTGTAGACCCACCAGACAGTCCTACTGCCACCCTATCTACCAACGTTCTCTATCTGTCCGCTTTTCACGATATCGGAGTCGAGCAACGGCGGGACGCCTTCTTGCACGATATCATTCAGAAGCTAACATAGTCGACGCCCGACCCTTCTCTTCGAATGTTTCAGCTTCATGATGGTGTATTGTACCGGTCCAACATGCGTCCTGACGGCCCCGACAGACTGGTTGTCGTTCCTCCTCACCTGCGTAAGACTGTTCTCGCCCAGCTTCACGATATGCCGACAGCCGGTCACCTCGGCGTGCCCCGGACATATGACACAGTTCGCCGGCGCTTCTTCTGGCCTGGTCTGTACCGCGACTTCTCCCGTTATATTGCTGCCTGCGATCTTTGTCAGCGACGGAAAAAACTTACCACCCATCCTGCCGGACGCCTTCAGCCTCTCGACATACCATCAGAGCCATTTTACCGCGTCGGTGTTCATCTCCTTGGCCCTTTTCCTACCTCGGTTGCAGGCAATAGGTGGATCCCAGTAGCAACCGATAATGCAATCCGATACGCAATCACATGGCCTCTTCTAACTAGCTGTGCAACTGATGTCGCCGACTTTCTCATGGAAAACATCATCCTACACCACGGCGCCCCTCGGCAGCTCCTCACTGACCGAGCCGCTACTTCCTATCCAAAGTGGTTGATGACCCTCTACGATCCTGCGCAACTAAACACAAGCTTTCAACTGCTTATCATCCGCAAACCAACGGTCTAACCGAGCGCCTCAATCGAACTCTTACTGACATGCTATCCATGTATGTCTCCGCCGACCATCGCGACTGGGACACTACGCTACCGTTTGTCACATTTGCGTATAATTCTTCTCGACAAGATACCGCTGGGTTCTCTCCATTTTTTCTGTTGTTCGGCCGCGACCCTACGCTACCTTTCGACACACTCTTGCCATCCAGACTCAGTTATACGTCGGAGTACACTCGGGAAGCAATCACGAAGGCCAAAGAGGCGCGCCAAGTTGCTCGACACCGACTAGCGGACTCACAGGACAATCAGAGGCGCATATATGACGCCCGCCATCGTGACGTCCACTACACACCTGGTACTCTGTTTCTGCTTTGGTCGCGTCGCCTTGGACTTTCGGAAAAGTTACTTCCACGCTATTCCGGCCCTTACCGCATCTTACGCCCAATCACCGACGTCACCTACGAAATAACCCGTAGTGATCCCACCGTCGTTAGCCCTTGTACTGACATAGTGCATGTCACGCGGCTGAAGCCCTATTACTCCACTGCCTCCTGATTAGCACCGGGTTGGTGCTCCAGCCGCCCGGGAAATTATGTAACGGGATGAAGAAGACGACGAGGAGGACAGGGAGGAAGACGACGTGGACAGTCCCTGCTAGCTGGCCACCATCTTGTCAGCCACTGAATTTACTCTGTGTATATATTGTGTAAATATATTCTACCCGTAACAATATCATCATTATTATCATGCACCCACTGAAATGCCGTCGCGCCTATAGAGGATGCTGGGCATGTTAGAGTACTTGCTTACTGCCTTCGTAAGGCAGAGAGTGTTCAGAATTTTCAGGACGTGCGAGGTAGTGAGGTTTGGGCTACATCATTTGCAGCGTCTGCAAGCACAAAGTTTCTCTCCTTGAATGCTTGGTGCTCAGCTATCATGAGTATGATACCACATCATGGCCGTAGAGAAGACTTATTTGAGGAGAAAGTATCCACTGGCATGTCACTGCATTACACGTTAATTTGAATGCCTGCTTGTGTAGCAAGCATTAAAAGTAATCGAACGAGATATCGGCAACTAAACTCGCAAGCCGTGGTTTATAAGCGAGGACATTGTCACTCATTGTACGTGGCATACAAAGTGGCTGGTTCATTTGCGAGTTTCCGCTGCAACCATCGCACTGTTCAGCGATGAGCTATGCTCGGCCAGGCCTTTTATGGAAGAACACCCCAAATTAGGCCCATTCTGTGTAACGAGAAACTGTGGCACGGTCCTTGCGCTCAACTCGAATCTCCAGTCAATCGCTGTTCCCAATGCAAAAGTTTTTGAGCAGCCCCAGCGATATCTTTTAGTTCTCATTTGCCTCAATATGTTTATGTTTGTTAGCGTTGCGTGTGGCTTTTCATATCATTGAAAACTGTCCTTATATGTTGTTCTTTTTCAAGTGCTGTATCATTGGATTGCAGTCCGGTACTCTTCTGGCTAAAATAACCAAGCACCTTAGCCTTCTCGGGCAACATTCTCTAAAACAGAGCTGGCTAAATGTTTTTGCACTGATGCATATAATAAATAACAAGCACAGGTAATGAAAAGCGTCGGGAGGTTTGTATTCTGCAGGAATAGCATTTATTGTGGTTTTATTTTCTCTTTTAACATTGTAGCTTGAAGGGCTTGGACAGTTAAGCTAAGATGTTTGCGAGAGTATTATGAGCACATAGCCGTAAGACGGGAACGTGTTGCTCTTGATCCAAAGTTGCCATCTCTCAAAGGCTGCGCTCATGTTTGTTTAGACGATCAATTTCGCACCAGGTAAACAAAAAAAAAGAAAAACGTAGCCTGCGTTGTCTACTGAACGATTGAAATATTAGTATTATATAATTAGTTCGGTCATCTTACGTTTCAAAACCGCGATTTAATTGTGATGGACGCCGTAATGGAGGGCTCCACAATTTTAGACCATCTGGTGTTCGTAAACGTGCACCGAAATCTAAGTACAAAAGCCATTATCTTTTTGCCTACATCGGAATGCGGCCGCTACGGCCGAGATTCGATCCCACGACCTTCGGGTCAGCACTCGTGCACCATAACCACTACAGTACCCTGGCGTGTTGGAACATTAGGAAATACGCAAATAGACGTAATTTACTATTCGAGGGTGATTACAATCCGCTTTCTAATCAGTAGAACTTCTATGCTACCTGACACGAGGTTCTATATCAATTGCACGTTCAGTGTTCAATAAGATTGAAATTATGCCTTAGAGCAGGAGTCGGCAACCTTTTGAGGCGGAGGGCCGATTTTCATGAAGCCGATACGGCATGGGGCCGCACTGCCAATGGGGGCGGGGGGGGTGGGTGGAAAAATTTAACTCACAATAATGTAGAAAAAAGGATAGAAATCATGTTTATTTTCAGTATTATTGTCACAAATTTGCTATTTACAAGCAAAGGTACGTTACAAGCAAAAACCCCGATTGAGGTCAAAACTTTCATGTCGGCTTTCAAATAGGGAGTGACAAAGGAAGGGGTGGGGATCTGACGTCGTGCCGCGGGCCGCAGGTTGCCGGTTCCTGCCTTAGAGGATAGTAAGCAACATAGCAGTATGAATACCGTTGCTCCCATCGTCGCCTTCCTGTCATTCTACCCCATTCGACTAAGGGTAGGAACGAGTTTCCTAGTTTTTTGGTAGTGAGCGCGAGTTCATGAGGCAAATAATATCGCCGTGCAGACAACCATGAGTGGCGATGGAAGGCTCTCAGAGGAAGCACAGAATTATGCTCCTAATCTTGAAGATGGTGCGTAGACATTTCGTAGAATATGATAAAGGTAGCTCACCTTTACTGAGTTATAGAATGCTATGGTACCTCGAAAACAAGTTATTTGCTGACTCCCACATGCACTGAGAAGCTGCTACGCTGAGAAGCTGCTATTGCCTGAGTCCAGTTAACGAAACAACCTACTCATCAAAGCGGATATTTTGTGTCAAAAGAATTTTTATGCAGTTGCACTCAAAGTGAAAGCTGACCAAGTGCGGAGCAGTGATTCACCTGTCCCTCTGTGGCACACTGGAGGAGCGTGTGCTGAGGGGCTAGTTGGTAAGACATTATTTGTGTACTGAAACTGCGCTTGGGACAAAGACAGAGCGAAGGAAGCCTGTGATTGTATCATATGGATCTTCGTTCTTTCAGCGACGCTAGTGTTCACGGGCTATAGCGCGCTCTGCAGTTCCGACCATGCAGCTTGCTAGGCCTCGATGGAGGGAAAGCAAAGCCTTCATTTGTGGTGAAGTGGTGCCCTCTTCCCTCCTCCTTGACCCCTCTCTCAACACTTCTCACCCATATTAATTTCTGTCCAATTGCTATATTATAATATATACGGCTATGCTATGCCTCACCTTTTCCCGTCCTCCTCACCCTCACTTCCCTTTCCCACACCCTCGCTATGCCAAACTATACATTGCTATAAGAAAAGAAGAAGGGGAAGATGGAAGCCTTGCGATGAGAAATTCGTAAACAAGGAGTGGGTCCTTAAGCCTACGTTTCGACAAGTGGAGTTGTCTTTTTCAAGGTTGCAGCCTTGAAAAGGACCAGTCCACTTGTCTAAACGTAGGCTCCAGCACCCACCCCCTGTTTACGAATTCCTCATATTCATTGCATCACGCATGCATGGCTATGCATGCGTGACACCATGCATGGCAATGCTATGCTAATACGCTCTCCCCTTCTTCTGTCCCTCCTCCTCGCCCTCTTCTCCTTTTCCCACCCCCCCTTGGTATAAGTGGCTATGATATAGGCCTACATGGTTTTGCATGTGTGGCGCCAAGCGATGAAATCTGATGACAGCATAGGATGGCAGCACACTCCCTTCCTCGTCACCCTTGCTTTATTTTCCCGCCCCATTGCTGTACATGGCCATGCTATGGGTGGCAGTGCTGTACATGTTTGTGCCAGCCTAGCCTCATAGATAACTATGCTACGCTTTACCCTCTCCCCTCCTTCTTTCCCTTTTCCTCAACCGAACTTCCCTTTTCCACCCGCTTGCTACACGCGACCATGCTCTCCAGCCGCTTTCACTATTTTATTGACTCTATTCGCCCGATGAGGGCTAATAACGAGAGTGAATGAATACGTTTCAATAAAGCATTGCATTCCCCGTGAGGCTGTTCAGCCGCCATCTTCAATTTTGATCTGCGACCGAAGAACCCCCCTCAAAATGTGTGAGTATCTTGCACAGTAGAGGGGGGGGAGGGCTTGCTTTGGATTTGACGGTACGTTATTTCAGTAGCAGGGTTGTCGAAGTGACTGTTTATATCGCTGTCACTAGCGTCTCTATGATGTTGTCGCTTTGAAACGGCCGTCGTACAACTCATACTCATATTTTTTTTTCACACATAATTGCATGAAATAGGTAATCGATTACCTTACGTACACTACACTGCATACTTCGCATTCGGCTGAAATAGAACATTGGTGTCATCCTGTGTCTTCTTCTTCAGCGGCATTTTACGTTGAATATAGCGCTATTAGCCCAACTGGCTTACCTGGTGTAGAATATTTAAGTACAATATTTGTATTAAATCATAAAGCAGAATATGCGCTTAAAAAGAAGTTATGAGCAACCATGAAAACGTCAAACGAATAGGTAGGCGCTGTCTACCTTAATTGCTTGCCTCGACTGCCGCTAACACTCACGACGCGTACGGCACGCCCAGCGTGTAAGGGTCAAAACACCTGCTTCTGCCAAATCGCGGAAGGCATTACCACGGTGACAAATCTCTAGGGCGTCTGTGTGGACGTTAGATTTTGGGCTCCCCTCTTGCTTTTCCATCGCGTCGCAAGAGAGAGACAGAACGTTTAGAGGAGGACGAGGAGAGAGCCGTACGTCAGCGTAGCTGTTTCCCCTGCACCGGAAGAAATCGATGGCGGGCCCTTCGCAAGAAGGATCGGCTGGTGCGAGCTGCGGAGTCAGCCGCTGTCGCGTGGAGTCCACGTCAACTGCTTGCCTGGCGTTGCGGCGAGCATGCTTGAGTTCGAGCAGATCTCGAACGCGACTGCCATGGCCATAGCCAATGCGAGATCACCGCGACGTAGTCTAGGATTGTACAGGTATAGCTCTGTAGAAGCCGTTTCCGGTACTCCTTCAGACTTCGTTATGTAATATCATCTTGACGGAAACCACAGCTGAGATAATTGCCTTTTTCTTGGTTTATTTCTTGTCTGCTCTTTTTTTGTTACCTAGCTGACATGCCGCCAATGCTAACACTGCTGAGCTGGGTTGGTTGTCAGTCTTAATACTCGGCTTCATTCTCTTGTCACGCCGAGGAAAGGGAAGTCTTTAGCAGATTTATAGATCCAATGAAGAGCATCTCTCTCTTTCTCTCTTCTTTTTTCAAATAAATCTTGGACATTTCTCTCTCTCGCGTTCTCTCTCTCTCTCTCTCTCTCAATTTAGCTTGAATGCTGCAGCTACGTTCGCGCTAGGGTACTCTCGGTTGTTCTTAGTCTTTCCCTTACCTGCAGTCCGCGTTGTTATATTACTAAAACAAATTTCACTGCCGCACAGGCTGAAAGCTGTTGGTGGACTCTATATGGGGACCGTTGCAACACAGTTTAAGAAATAGAAAATACAGATTAGGGCTGAAAAAAAGTGCGCAGATATTGTATGCTTCTCCCACGCAATATTGCATGCGTTAAGGAGGCTGCTCCTACTTGACATTGATATAGCGTGTTTTTCTGAAGGAGTTTTGAGCAATTGTGTGGCTCTGTGGTAGAACTGCTGCTTGCCACGCAGAAGGCTTGGGTGCAGTTCTAACTCGAACCGACGATTTTCATTATTTATTTTATTTGCATCTTTCTCAATTTCTCGGTCACGGACAATGCTGATTTTTCGCTCACAACTGATGACGCCGACTCCAGCACCTACACCGACACCGACGCTGACATCGGAATTTCTGCGGAACGAGCTTTATCCCTAGGAGCACCAAATGTTGACACAACGTTGCCTCAACATTCAGGAAGTTGCTTCAACATTGTGGCACCGTTTGGTGCTATTAGGGATAACACTATCGCGTTAAATGTGAAATGCGCAATGAGTGGGTGTTTTAAACGCGCACCCATTAGAAAGCCCTGAGATATATTTGATCGTCAGCAGCAGCAGCAGCACCAAAAGCATCGACAAATTGAGCAGCTGCGTAGGTTAGCGTGTTGTCTCTCCGACGCATTGTGGGACCTTCACTGATTTGTAAAAGGTAGAGTTATGGCGTTGTGGGCACTGGGCAGTTGTACTTCCTGTAGGAATTTTAGGGTCGTTTGAAACGTTAAATGTTACGCGTACACGCGTTTGTTTCCTTGGCGCATCTTTGACGCATGCACCGAGAACTGACGCCAGGAGAGCAATTCATAAGGCGATGCGAACAGGGGCCAGATTACGCTAGCGTGTTCTACAATTGAAGGCGAAAGTCAAGCCTCCAAGTATTTTTGTTTTTTTTTGTCTGTGTTATCACAATAAAATGTAATCCATGGAACTCACTTTTGTGGGTTGGCGAATGTTTCCGTTTTTGTGTGGAGAGAGGAGAGTATGTGAGTGACGTAAAAAGGTGAGGTGGATGACATCGCACCAATTTTTGGCGGAGTAAAATACGAAGCCGTTGAGCAGTTCTTCATATTGTTCGAGCAGTTGTTTGAGAATACAGTGGTAGATCTGTGTAACTCTAGGCGATCTTAGACCACTTGGAGTATCTTGTAGCTCCGTTAATATACATACCTGTAGTTCTCTTTCTCTCCTTCTTCTCAGTAGGATAAATGAAGTCTCCAAAATTACCTTTCATTTATCAAACAATCCGTTCAGCAATATAAATCAAAATAAGTGGCTGGATGTGCAGCAATGATTCCGCGGCTAACAAACCATGCGAGAAGGTAGCCTGAGAAGCCCTTGTACTGCGTTAGCTAATTTCTGGTCCTTGTGCGTCGACATTTGCGGTGAAACATAGTAGGCAGAACCAATTCGCTTTCACAAGAGTAGTGCAATACTCATTCGGTGGGTGGCCATCATACGAGGAGACATTGATTTCTTCTACACCGATGAGCACGTGAGTTGTATAGGGTTTACGTGGTCACCAACAAGCAGAAATATCTTGATGACGCCCAATAGAAAAAAGCGTCTGTTTCATGAAAGCCACGCCAACATTCGTGCAAACGCTGAACACGAGTTAATCGGTAGCAATGAACGCGGAACATCACGCATGTTTTCACGCCAACTGCTTGCAAAATGGAAAGAATAATGAAGAGACAGGTGCGACTTTAGGAAACTGTGACATACATATTAGCTCCTCACTAATGGCGAAATACATATTGTTTCGGTGGTTGGTGTGGTATTATTCAACCGTCTGCAATTCCTTACGAGGGCAATAAACATGAACCAAAGTGCCTTTAACTCTTTCTGCCCCGTTAGTTATCAGCGAGGCTTTATTTCCTGTAAACAATACACTTAACATCAACTGGTGTGTCATTCGGACCAAACTGAGAAACACTGCCCGCCAGCAACTTCTTATGAGGCATCCTTTTTTTCTTCCCCGCGGACATGAAACGAGCGCCTGAAACGAGTAGCATGGCGCAACAGAATGACCGGGTGAAATGGTGGGACTGACATGTTTTAGGGGCGACGCTCCTTAGGGTGTGGGTCTGTCTCTCCTCTGTAGTTGTCGTAGTAGTAGTAGTAGTAGTAGTAGTAGTAGTAGTAGTAGTAGTAGTAGTAGTAGTAGTAGATAGGTAGGTAGGTAGCCACGTATAGTGGAATGTACCCACTCCACGTGATAAAGATGACGATGACGCAGTATAGTGGAACGTACCCACTACACGTGATAACAATGAAGTATAAGCGCATTCCAGTATAGTGGAATGTACCCACTACACGTGATAACGATGAAGTATAAGCGTGTTCCAGTATAGTGGAATGTACCCACTACACTTTTGGTAACGATGACGATGACCCTGATGACCATGAAGTATAAGCGCATTCCAGACCACACATTCTCTTTCTGCCATGAATGAAAACGATCGAGCTTCGCCCACTCATCATCATTCACTTCGTGGATACGGCGTGATTTTTTTTATCAGCCACGCATCTGCAGAAGAAAAACAGCAGCAGCCCATTCTTACAGTGATGTCTCCACAGGCAGGACATGGCGAATAGAAATGAAAATATTCTATACAAATGCAAAAAAGCGGACACAATTCTTGTCATGTGGTCGGTGCATTGCGCCGCGAATCACAGGGAATGCTTATCCTGAAATTAAGCTGCGCAGAAATATATTTAATTTTGTATCAGTTTCATTGTACCTCCTTGTAGAGCACTTGCGAATAATAATATTTCACAGAAACCCTAACTTTTCTTCTTCTAATCTTTATATCCTATACCTTCAAATACGTGTTATCAGTGATTTCAATCCAGTAAGGTTAATTCTGTGATATACTCGTGTCGCACGAAAAAATCTTTCTCAAGAACTTCTCCTGAAAGAGTTTGCGGGTGAAGGTCATGGCGCCCCCCCCACTCCTAACTCACGCCTCGGATAAAAAAAATATGAGGTAGCGCATGGTTGAAATATCTGTCAAAACATTTGAGTACAAAATTAAGCGGATATAACGCTGATAGTAAAGCTGAAGCTGAGTAGATAGGACCATAGGCTCGGCAATTAATGGTAGAGCTCACTCAGAGTCACTCACGAAATATATTTCCCGCTTAGGGCTCACTCGAACTCAAACTCACCAAAATATTACTCACCTGGACACACTCAGACTCATGCTCACGGCCCAATCTGAGTCTGAGTGAGTGTGAGTGAGTCGACTCATGAGTGAGTTTGCCGACCTATGTGCGCCACCAATAAGCCCTACATCGCTAATCTCCAAAACACACAAATCCCGAACAGGCGCTAGCTTCGCAATGTCTCAAAAAAGAATTGGGTAAATTACTTTGATCATTTGATTCTTACAATGTAAATGGTAATCTCACAGGAACGAAATCGAACAACACAAGCCTGGAAGAGGTGCCATCGCAAATTAAGAAAGAAAAATTCAGCCACGCAATGAATGGCTGAAAGATCGATCTGTGGTTCAATGTGTGCCTGGAAGATACATTTTTCATGAACACGTCACTTGGCAAACGAATTGTCATAAACGGTTTCGTTGTGAGTCTCGTGGGGAAGGACTAAACATTTGTTTAATATTACGGTCTCGACGTTTGCGAATATCCTCTTTGAAAAGAACGTTCTCAGCTATGGACTAACAACTTCCAGTTTACAATATCCGAGTCAGAACCAAGTAAGAGATTAATAAACGAATAAAAAAAACTACGATTTATGCGCTTTAGTTTATAATTTTTGAAAATGTTCCGCTTTTTCATGAGCTTTCTGAACAGTGTGCACCTAGCCATAACTGCTTCAGTGAATTCGTAGAAGCGCAGAATACTTAAAGATTGATCCATTCTCGGAAACTCGCCGTCTACGCGACAACCTGCAACAACGAGTGCTATTAGGAGACTTAAATGACTAGAAGCTTCCCTCTGTTATCGCATTCGCATAGAGTAATCGAAAACTGAAGCGGGGTCGTGCAAGTCAGTGTTTGGCAAATAATCGTTTCGCGTGGAGACTCAAGTACTCGTATTCATTGAACATTGCTTATCAACGCGTTGTAATTTGACGTGGCGCCTTAAAACACTAATATGGGACGTAAGCGCGAAATTACCGTAGACAGGGGTAAATGAAATTTTGTTTCCGCCAGGTCACGACAAATGTGTCAGATAGATGCTTTGGTTTCTCGTGGCGATCAGCTAATGAGAAAAGTTTGGTGGATGCCCCATAGCATGTAATAAAGCGCGTCGTCATGCCATGCGAACTGTATAGACTTCAAAAGTTTCACGTCTGAATGATCGATCGGCCTTTCGAAGCCGCGGTAGCCGCGTGTCCACTTCTTGCTTCCTCGTCTACGTGCTTCGGGCTGGTAGCCACAATGAGCTATATAGAGTTGGGTTGGGGAACTAAGCTGCTAACCCGCGTGGATAATTTCGCGAAGCAAGCTCGTCCCTTCAGGCATTCGTTTGAGAGCACCCGCTTGCGTCGTACCCAGCGGCGGACTAAAGGCGGTGGGTTAGAGCAAGCCAGTCGGAGAGCTAATAAGCCTTCTTACTTCCGCCCCTATGGAGTTGCGTGCGTTTCGCGACTAGACGAATCTGAACAAGCTTTGGCGCAACTCCTGGTGGACGTCGCGAAGCAGTTCGCGCGTGTCTGCCTGAAGCCTTTGACCATGACTTGCATCCCTGAACTCGCAGTTCTGGTGCATAGCAGGCAAAGTTGCTTAATGATTGCCCAGGAAAACGAAGCTCGATCGAATATTTGTCCTCAGAATGGAAGTTGTTGCATTACTGCGGCCATTCCGCCAATCGGTTGCCTACAGTAGGAGGCGGGCTTTCCCAGACATTTCCGTAAGTAAAGTCTACACTTGAAAGCGGTTGCCGTGGCCTAGAAGTTGTAAAAAACAGATATTTAATAAAACAAGAAACTTCGTACCAGATAGTAGATTGAATGAAGCTGCCACTATTTACACTTATTTATGTTAATTAATATCAGGAGTGATACTAAAAAATAATACATTTCCAGTTTAGCTTGTTCAGAACTTATAAAGCAATTTTAACAACCTTCGGGAAATTTTTTTCTTTTTTACCAGTATATGAACCCAGACGTGAATTTTTCATAATTTCATAATTCAGCTTTTACCAAGCGATAATACTTGAAAAGTACTGAAACCAATCAAGCTAAAGCAACGCTGGACAGACCTGCGAGGGGCAAAAATGTTCGTTACATAGCCAGTGCTCTCCGCCTATTTGTCGGACGAACCTACACAGGCACAGTCACCACCCGAAAAAGTCGGGACAGCCCTTCAAAAGTACTGATCTCCGGTTAAAATTCCGCACCATCACAAAAGCAAAAAAAGTTCCTATCACATCGGCACAAATTTTTCTTTTAGATTCGTGCTAGAAATATGTAAAAATTAATGCTTTTCTATTCGCGAACCGCCCTCCGCATTACGGGCTCTCAACTGGTGTTCATACTCATTCTGCCTGCTTCGTTTGTTGATTGCGTAGCGCTCGTGTCCCCATCTGCTTGCGTTCTGGTCGGCTCAGAGGTACAAAAAAAGCGACCGCCACCGACCGCGGTGGTCTAGTCGTTATAGTGCTCGGCCGCTCACTTGAAGACCGCAAGATAAAATCCCGGCCGCGGTGGCCGCATTTCGGTGGCGGCGAAATTCTAGAGGCCCGTGTACTTAGATTTAGGTGCAGGTTGAAGAACTCCAGCTTGTCAAAATTTCCAGAGCATTACACTACGGCGTCCCTCGCAATCGTATCGTAGTTCTGAGTCGTGAAATCATGCAGGACGCAGATTTCGCAAGCACAGTGAACGGTGTTGACTGGCCGCGATAATGCCCATTGTTGTGAAGCTGGCTTGCAGATGCTGGGCGAAGAAAAGTTTAAACAGAAAGTAAAATATTTTATACGCGTTTTCAGGCGCCGCAGTGTGGAGGAGCTGATAGTGCACGCAGTGGAAGTGATAAATGTCTGGTTTCTGGTGCCTCGAAAACGTGTCAGTACACCTTTAAAAGTGAAATGCATGCACAAAAATAACCGCACCTCCACTAAGGTGTATCATGACGAGTGGCGAAGCACTGGGTATCGTACCGGTATGTCGCCGTACGTTGCCACTGCGAATTGAGTGACGTCATATATATATATATATATATATATATATATATATATATATATATATATATATATATATATATATATATATATATATATATATATATATATATATATATATATATATATATACAAATCTTCTTATGGTTGCTCTTTCATGCTGTTCTATTTTAACCCTGTTGTTATAATTCGTATACAGTCTTCAGTTCTGGATTCCGCTTTCCTTTCATTATTACTGCTTTGTGTTTTGTGATATGGAGAGTCAATGGTTTCCTCGGGTGGTTGTTGGTTGTTTCCAGACATGAGATGCATCATATAGCGTAGCGGCACTTTCCACATCCCACTGTGCACATCCTTCAGAAGTGTGATAGCCAGACTTGCAGATTTCGGGAACGTAGTGCTTTAATTATTGTTCGACTTCATTTATACTAATATTTTTCATGAGTGTTTTGAGTGCTGCATATGAGTTTTATCTGGTACTTTACATTCGTAATCGTAATAGGAACAAACACTCATATGTTTCGACTATAGCAACGGTTTTCTATACGCTGTGACAGCGGACAGCGAGAGCCGACGACAAAGCTAGGTGCTAAGGTGCTTCGCCCCTAAAATAATTTTTGTGTGTGTTTGTACCAAGAGTGCAGCTATCGCTCTAAAGATTTGGGATATCAGCAACGCGCTTTATTGCCGATTTTCCTCTATACCCATTACAGATTTCTTTATGTTTGTTGTATTTAGTGCACCATAGTCATGACAGTATGATTGAAAAAAATAGTATTGCACTATCGTCACACTTTCGCCTTCACAAGTACCAAGATTCACATTGTTCGGCTTAGATGAGCTCTGCCTGTAAAATGCTTTTTATATATCATCTTATTTCTGATATTGGATTGAATTGAATTTGTTTGCAGCAAGGTTGCCAGGATGACCAGGCAAATAAGATGCACTGAGCCGCTTGAGGGGAACCTGGCCACTTCAGAAATTGGGCTGTTTCACAGCGGTCAAACAGGAGCACATGGTATACATAATGTATGAACTAACTAAAACAGTAAAAAAACAGCAACCAACCACGGTGAGAATTAATAAACAAGGTTGTCGTGGAAACATTTGAAAAAAAAAAGATTCAAAAGAGGCGTAGTGATGAAGACAGAGAAAAAAGAAAAACAGATCAACCCATGGCAGCACAAGAAATCACATAAATATGTCGCGTAGTTTTTTTAGAGACAGAGTAGATACATTGAGGCCATTTTCTTTGTATAATTGATTTAGAACAGTGTTTAAACAATACTGTAGCATTTGGTCATCGTATTTCATTCTGTTTTTGTTAACAAGCCATGCTTCTAATTGACGAAACTTATAAAAAGAATTATGTTGCTGAAAGGACGCCACTTGTGTTAAAGCGTTATCATTCTTAATTATTCCCATTCTATGCATGCGACAAAGCCTATATGAGTACAAAGATTCAATTATTATAAATCTAAGCCTTCTAAACAAAGGAGCAGTATGCCAAAGATATGGCGCCTTGGAGACCAGGCGTATTGCTCTTTTTGGCAATACCATCAGTTTGTGAATGTTTTCAGCTGAAGTCGTCCCCCAGACTAAAATTCTGCATTGAATTAGAAAAAGAAACATTAGATTATATAAAATCACATTAAGGGGTGTTGGAAAAAAACTTACAATGGCGACGCATAGTAGCTGTTGCTCTAGATAATTTACTAAAAAAGTGATTCACTTAGCAATCCCATGACATAGTTTCAGAGAAATATACTCCAAGCGATTTGAAAGGTGGTGGTATTTCTATTTCAGTATTGTTTAATTTAATGGGGGTTAGTTGACTTTGTTTGTTGCCTGGGTGAAATATAACTGCCTCTGTTTTTTTCTACATAAATCTTAATATAGTTACTTGTCGGTCACTTGTGTATACATGCAAGCGTCTTATTGGCTCGATGTGACATTTCAGAACGTGTCACCATCAAAAAAACAGGCTTGTATCATCTGCGTAAATTACGCACTTAGCAGATGGATCAGCATTGACTATGTCACTGATGCACAATATGAAGAGATACAGAGCCAATATGTTCCCCTGCGGAACGCCTGTTCATACAGGTTTCAACTCTGAGTGGTCCCCGCCTATAGACGATTTTCCCCAGCGGCGCACGGGCGCTGCCATGTTCGATCGCGTAATCGTAACTGGCCTTGCCCCAGCCAGTTGCCCCAGCCAACGCATTGGGCCAGCGGCCGTGGCCATACGACACAACACAAACCAGAAGCCAACATGGCAGCACCCATGCAGACGCGACCGCCCGCTTCGTTCCGACCTCGCGCTTGTTACTCGCCCACTGTCTTCAAAGCAATAAATAAATGGTAAAATCGGCTATCGCTTTGTGTCGTCTCACGCTGGGGACAAAGCATCAGGTATGTCCTGTGTTTTATTGTTAAGATTAGCTGTGTTTATTTAGCGATGCCTGCCAAGCCTTGTCTCCAAAAATGTGAGAATGTATCTTGAAAACACTGCAAAAATGCCGACCAATCCATTGCTTTCGAAGCTTCAGGACGTAAATATAAAGCAAATAAATGCGCAGTTTGTGAACTGACGGGCCACACAGCGGAGGATGACGACGTGATAAGTTCGAGGCGGAATGAAACTACATCCCCAGGTGCCGCCATGTTGACTTTTCCGGCCCTGCCATCTGCTCGCTTTTACTCGCGTGCGCGCAGACGCTATGGGAACGCCGAGCAGACGACGCGAGGCGGATGGTGACATATTGAGCAGCGGTGCCAAAGGCCACGGCGTGGAGACGGCCACGGTAGGGGCCGTCTCCACGCCGCTCGAGCAGGGGCTGCAACCTTTCCGTCTAGAGCACTGGCCGTGAGATATATCGAGCTACAGCAGTAGACCACTCGTATATACTTAACCAAAGGACCAGGCAGGATTTCGTACAGGCTTCTCAACAACAGACCATATTCATACTATCAATCAGGTGATAGAGAAATGCTCGGAATACAACCAACCCCTATACATAGCCTTCATAGATTACGAGAAGGCATTTGATTCGGTGGAGACATCAGCAGTCATTCAGGCACTGCGGAACCAGGGCATCGACGAAGCCTATATAAACATAATGGAAGAAATCTACAGCGGATCCACAGCCACTATAGTACTCCATAAAGAAAGCGACAGAATCCCAATAAAGAAGGGCGTACGGCAGGGGAGACACGATCTCTCCAATGCTATTCACCGCGTGTTTACAGGAGGTTTTCAGGGCCCTAGATTGGGAAGAGTTAGGGATAAGAGTTAATGGAGAGTATCTCAGTAACCTGCGATTCGCTGATGACATTGCATTGATGAGTAACGCGGGAGACGAATTACAGCTTATGATTACTGAACTGGATACGGAAAGTAGAAGAGTAGGTTTGAAAATTAATATGCATAAAACTAAAGTAATGTGGAACAATCTTGGCACAGAACAGCGCTTTGCAATAGGTGGCGAGACACTGGAAGTTGTAAAGGAGTACGTCTACTTAGGACAGGTAGTAACCGCGGAGCCGAACCATGAGAGTGAAATAACTAGAAGAATAAGGATGGGATGGAGCACATTCGGCAAGCATTATCAAATCATGAATGGTAGTCTACCACTATCCCTCAAGAGGAAGGTATATAACAGCTGCATCTTACCGGTACTTACCTACGGAGCAGAAACCTGGAGACTTACAAAGAGGGTTCAACTTAAACTGAGGACGACGCAGCGAGCGATGGAAAGGAAAATGATAGATGTAACCTTAAGAGACAGGAAGAGAGCAGAGTGGGTCAGGGAACAAACGGGGGTTAAGGATATCATAGTTGAAATCAAGAAGAAGAAATGGATATGGGCCGGGCACGTAGCACGTCGGCAGGATAACCGCTGGTCATTAAGGGTAACTGACTGGATTCCAAGAGATGGCAAACGCGTCAGGGGGAGACAGAAAATTAGGTGGGTAGATGAGATTAAGAAGTTTGCAGGTATAACGTGGCAGCAGAAAGCACAGGACCGGGTTGATTGGCGAAACATGGGAGAGGCCTTTGCCCTGCAGTGGGCGTAGACAGGCTGATGATGATATACTTACTGTGCTCCCAGTGGTTCGCGGTCAGACGACAGATAGCTCGAAAACCATTTCGCCCTCTGGAGCAACACTATTTGCTTGAACCAGCGTTTTGCAGAGATACGCGAGAGCGGATTCGAAAGAGTCAGCTGCCAGCCTCTGTTCGTATAACATTTCCAATTCCTTGTTATACATGGTGAGACTTAAGGCGCACGAAAAAACACGGACGAAGAAAACAGACGACAGGACGATGCGCTTCGTCCTGTCGTCTCTTTTCTTCGTCCGTGTTTTTTCGTGCGCCTTAAGTCTCACCATGTATCACCACCAACAAGCCCATTCTTACATCCTTGTTATAGCATTAATTGATGTGCCTTGCAGCGAAACTGTGATTTTTTTTGTTTCGAGAACGGGCCCGAGCACTTCTGACAGAACATTGCGCATTGTATTAACAACGGGGCCGTTTAAACCGCCCGCAATCTGTCCAACCCGAGTTTTAAAAATCCGCACCGAGATGACGTCACCGCGCGTTGGCTAGCAACGCGTTGCACGGCTGTGCATGTGCATCGCTAGCCATGCATAGGCGTGCGCTCGAGGGGGGGCAGAGGGGGCGGCCGCCCCCCCCACCCTAGTCGTCTAAGAAGGGGGGGGGGGCGCAAAGTCTGCCCCATACATTGACTTGATAGGGAAAGGGGGCACTGCGACGAGCCTTCGCCCCCCCCCTCCCCCCCGAAGGGGAACCCTGCGCACGCCTATAGCTAGCCCATACACTGATCCGCTACCAGCCCTCCTACCTGACCACTGCACGCAACCGCTTGGTCGCGGCACAGCATAACGTCACGGCGAACTGTGAATGTTCTCCTTCCTTCTGTATAAAAAATGCCCCCACCTCCCCGAAGGGAATCGTGAGGAAATGCGAATGCATTTCGCGCGCGCTTCACTCCATTTATATATGGTGCTTATGGCTCGAAGAAGGAAAATGCGCCTAATTTCTGCAGCCCGGTCGGGAGCACGGCGCAGCGCCTGTTTTTTTTTTTTTTTTTTTTTTTTTTTTTTTTTTTTTTTATCGCGGTAGCTCCGCTGAGCTCCCGCGATGCGAGCGCCCCTCACGCGCCAGAGCGCGCTCCTCCTCTCCACTTTGCTAGGGGCGAGGATAAGCGCGCGCGCCCGCAGCTTTTGCTATGGGAGAGAGAGTGAGAGCGGAGAGATAACACCTGCCGGCGTGCAGACACCTCCTCAACCTATCCTCCTCCCCGCGGACAACGCCGGACAACGCCGCCCTGACATAGCCCGACTAAGAAATGCATTCGCATTTAAAACCGGCGCGTGGTGGCGGCGCGGCGCCAGGCGCAGACATGAGAAGCCCGAAGAAGGTTCGCACTGCCGATGACGAAGCCGCTTGCCTGGAATGCATGTATAAATGAAACTATAAGGATTATTCTTAAAAGCGCCTTTGCAGTCACAGCAGTCTGGGTTGCCGTTGGTGGCTACTTTGCGCCAAATTGGCTACTTTGGGACCCCGTTGGCGACGAAAATTTCCAGATGGCGCCATGGCTCTTTTTTAAACTTGTGGTTTTACTTATTCAAAATGGTTTTATTTATTCATCAATAGTAAAGAATCTGTTGATAATACCGCTTCTGTTCTATTTGGTTAGAAATATGGCGATAATATAAAATGACATGACTACTTTTGCTACTTTTGGCGTGAGTTCTGGCGCCTTTTCATGTCCACCCAACGGCAACCCTGACAGCAGTGAACACAAGCCTATCTTGAAATGGCGCAATTGTCGTTGAACCGCACTTTTGATAGCGAACAAGCTCTAGGTATACGATGTTCAAAATACTCTGCGCTGGGTGTAAAGCGTTCATAAACGGGGCCGGACACAAGTGGTAGCATTCAAAACTGCCTCCAGACCACTGGACGTCGCAGAACACATGAGTGGAACGATGATTCAGGAGCAAAGGCGAAATTCGTCTTTTAACTCCGGACATTACGTTCCTAGTCACCGTCTTTATACCCGCCACGGTTGCCTATTGGTTATGGTGCTGGACTGCTCAGCCGAAGGTCGAGAGATTGAATCTCGGCCATGGAGGCCGCATTTCGATGGAAACAAAATGCGTTAGGCCCATGGGTCTAGATTTAGGTGCACGTTAAAGGACACCTGATGGCCAAATTTTCGGAGCCTTCCACAACAGCATCCATCATACCGTAGTTATGGGAATCAAAACTCCAACAATGGTTATTACGAGTGATCTTTACTGTGAGGTTTAAACAGGCGAGGCGTGCCGAATCATTTCTTTCTTGACGTTTTCATGAAGCAATGGACATTTATATTCATATGTCTGCAAAATGAAGGCGAAGGCGGGCTTTCTTACTGGCACAAAATTGATTTCGGGCTTACATGCATGCTGAGTGTGCCTTTCTTTTTTATCTCGGTTCGAAGACCCTGAAAGCTCAAGTGCTTTAAGAACACGGAACGCTGAAATTTTCACAAGAAGTC
>JALIZH010017523.1:0-27625 GCA_030522465.1 Rhipicephalus appendiculatus
AAGAGAAGGAAGACGATGGGGTTAGCGAGGCATCCACACTCGGCGCTGACGTCTGGTAAATGTTCCCAATAAAAGTTAGGTATATATAGCTCTTGGGGATATAAAGGTGGTGGTGCAGTGGCCTGTAATTAGGATCTGTCGTTTTCGGTTCAGGTATGTATGCATGTTCATATATATATATATATATATATATATATATATATATATATATATATATATATATATATATATATATATATAGGAAATAATTATACACTTAAGGGCTCGTTTGCTTTGTTCAACACAGTATTAATGAGAACTAACAGACAAAGATGCCAAGGAAAGTATGGGGGGAAGCTATTAGAAGTAAATGTAATGTGAATGGGAAGAAAGGAAAGTGGACGAAAAGATAACTTGCCGCTGGCAGGGACCGAACCCGCGACCTTCGAATAACGCATCCGATGCTCTACCACTGAGCTACGGTGGCGGTCATCCCTCCGTCCACTTTATAGGGTATTGTGGGCAAATGTGGGCGCAGGTTAGCCAAACGTACGAAGAGAACACCCAAGAACAAAGAGACACCACTTTTTATACATAGGCAGACACGAGACGAGACGGGACACAAACAACTGCGCGATCACGGCTTATGCGGGCGCTGGCATTAAAGTTTGTCTCTCACACCGCACTGTAGTCCGCTTTGGTGCGTCAGTCGGTGTGGTCGACCAGGGCGCTGTCAGCGTCAGGTGGCGGGGCGCGTCACGTTTCGCCGAGGCAGTACCGGGGCGTAGCCCGGCCTAGCGGATGAATGCACGGGAGCATCCCGGCACGGCAGTCGACGCCTGGAGCGACGACGGGAACAGCGCCACGTCGAGGGCCACGAACAGTACCGCGACAGCTCCTTGGACAGCGCCTCGATCCGCGACAGGAACAGCAGCAGCCAGCCGCCAGGAGCTTCGCTTGGAACAGGATCCGAGGACAAGTGGGGCGAAGCCCAGCCTGGCAGGACCTCGCGATCGTCGGAGCGGTAAGAGGTGTGCGACTAAGATAGTCAGCACCGACATTATCCGAGCCGCGACTGTATTTTACGCGGAAGTCGTAGTCCATCAAGAGTAGGCTCCAGCGTAGTACTCGGGTGTTGACTTGTCGTGCAGAGTTGATATATTTCAGTGGCTGGTGGTCCGATTGCAAATTGAAGGGCCTACCACAGAGGTAAACATGGAATTTCTGCACACCCCAGACGATGGCGAGACATTCCCTCTCAATGGTGGAATAGGCCGCTTCACGAGGTAGCAGTTTTCTACTGGCGTAAGACACCGGGTGAAAGTGGCCATTGTATTCTTGCAGGAGGACAGCTCCCAAACTCCGCGATGATGCGCCAGTGCGCAACACAAAAGGCCTTTCGAGCGAGGTTGGGCGCTTTCAATATCGGTTGGCTTGACACCATTTCTTTAAGTTTCTGAAATCATCCTAGTGTTTGTCGCGCCCGTCCAGCTTATTCGGACTTCCTTCCTTCGTCAGCTCGGTAAGTGGATGTGAAATCTCGGCATAGTTGGGCACAAACTCTCGGTAGTAGCCGGTGAGTCCAAGAAATGCTCGAAGCTCTTTCTTGCTTTCGGGTCGTTTCGCTGACACGATTTTGTCTGATGTGTCCTTCAGGAGTTGCAACAGTCCTTGTCCCACAACGTGACCAAGAAAGTTAGTCGTCGGGCAACCTATTTCACTTTTCTTTGGCTTGATAGTTAGACGTGCCCCGCGCACACGTTGGAATACATTCCACAGTGTGGCCATGTGTTCCGCCCATGTTGTAGTTGCAACAAGAACATCATCGAAGTAGTAATAGACATTGGGAATGTCGCTGACCACCTCTCTCTTTAATCGGTTGAATACGGCAGGTGCGGTTTTTATGCCAAAAGGCATAAACCGGAGTTGATATAGGCCCGAGTCACAGGAAAATGCTGTCAACTCTTTGGATGTACTGGCCATGGGCACCTGCCAGTAGCCTTTTGTGAAGTCGAACGTCGAGAAGTACTGGCGCCCAGTAAGTTCGCAAACATCACGTCAGGGCGAGGGATTGGTTCCGCATCTGGAACGACAACATTATTCAGTTGGCGAAAATCAATGCAAAGTCGCATCGTGCCATCCTTCTTTACAACCACAATTGGTGCTTGGTAAGCGGATGTGGACTTCTCTATTATGCCCAAGCGCAGGATTTCCTGCACTTCTGTCTCAACGGCCTCCTTAACAGCGAATGGCATCGGGTATTGTCGGACATGGAAAGCCATGTCGGTGGTCAATTTGAGTTGGCACTCCAAAACGTCAGCTTTTCCCGGTAAATCAGAATAGATGTCGTGGTAGGCGAAAAGAAGCTCGGTGACTTGTTTCCGTTGTTCGTTAGTGAGTAGAGGACATATCGACACATCTTTCAACGTCTGCGTTTGAATAAGCGCGGTATGGAGTGGACTGTCCGAGTCTTCGAGTTCGGCTTGTTCCAGTGAAGACACAGCAGCGACTGTCGGCGGTTTAGGATTGTTGGTTGTCCTCTCCTCATATTTCGTGAGCATGTTTATGTGGAAGACAGTGGTGTGATGGCCGAGATAAATGGCATAGTGTAACCGGCTCTCTTTATCCACCACTTTGAAACGGCCTTTCCACGTCAGTATTAATTTGTTAGAGTCCGCGGGCAAAAGCACGAGCACTTTGTCACCGACGGCCAATTCTCGCTTCTTTGCTTTTCTGTCATAATACCGCTTCTGGCTTGTGTGCGCTTTGGAGAGTTCTTGAGCCGCGACGTCGCAGGTTCTCTCCAACCGTTGCCTCAAGTCAACGATGTAGTCGTAGGCTGACTTCATCACCTCGTCCAACTTAGGATTCGTCCACAAGTCTTTCAGGATGGTCATTGGCCCTCGAGCACACCGGCCGTACAATAGGTCGAAAGGCGAGTATCCGGTACTCCTTTGCGGCATCTCTCGGTAGGCAAACAAGAGGGCCTAGGTATCGACCCCAATTTTTAGGGCATTCCTGGCAGATGCGGCCTAGCATACGCTTCAAAGTACCGTTGAAACACTCAACTAGCCCATTCGCCATTGGGTGGTACGGTGTTCTCGGTAATTGTTTAACCGATAGAAGTCGGCTAAATTCTTTCATGACCCAAGACATAAAGTTCGTCCCACGGTCACTGACAATTTCACGTGGCACCCCTACTCGTCAAAACATTTCCATTAAGCCTTCTGCCACCATTTCACTCTCAATAGAAGGCAGAGGTATGGCGTCTGGGTACCTGGTAGCAAGGTCCACCATCGTCAGAATGTATCTATTGCCCTTATAGGATGTCGGAGACAAAGGGCCGACGATGTCTATTCCAACGCGGGGAAAGGGCGTCTCGATAATCGGCATTGTGATAAGTGGAGCTCGACCGACTAGATGCCGAGGGACAGTGCGTTGGCAGACATAGCAGGATTTCACATACCGCTTCGTTTCAGATTGTAGACCAGGCCAGTAGAATTTGGCGAGAATGCGGTCTGTTGTCCGAGAAATCCCTTGATGGCCTGCGAGAATGCCCTCGTGTGTGAGCTTGAGTACAATCTTTCTTAATTAGAGAGGCACAACAAGGTGCTCCAGCTCTTTCCCCGACAGTAATTTGTGTCGTCGGTACAAAAGTCCGTCAGACAGAAAGTAGCATGTCTCACGACTGTTTACGATCATTTTCTTTCCCACGCTTTCGTAACACCGTCGTAACGATGCGTCATTCCGTTGGAACTCCTCGAGCGTCGCCTTGTCTATAACTCCAGTTGCAGTTTTTAATACTGGAAGTCTGGAAGTAGAGCGTCTGGGAGTCCCCTGTGCAACGACAGCTCGCTCAACTGGAAGCTTTCCTTGGTCTTCAGTTTGGAAAGGCGGCAAGCTTGAATCTTCGGGCACTTGCGCGTTCCTGGCGCCAGTTCCAGGAAAATGACGATCGTCCTTAACCGTGCGTCCCGAGGCAGTGGCTAGGTCGTCCGTACCTGTCACCCTCTATCTGCATGGCTTGCTTGATGCTGCTGTCGAAGCTTACATTCTGCTCCTTGCTCTGCAGGTAGCGCACCTTCAATATTCCCCAGGACCACATCGTAAAGAGGGTTCTGCATGCACTTGGAACGCATGGTGCCAGTAAAAAACGGTGTGTCAACGGATACGATTGCTTCCGGCAAGTAATGCACGGTGCGGTCTAAGAGGAACACTAGGCTCTTTGTGCCTGTAAAGTTTCCTTTTGGTACAAGCGCTTCCCCAACAACCACAGTGTTAGAACCGGTGTCGCGGAGAACACTTACGGGCTTGCCCTCTAGGAACCCTTTGGCTACCGGCAAGGTGCCTATGTCGGACGCGATCGGCGCGCATGTCGACGTTGTACTGACAATTGGAATTGGATGGAGTACGACGTATCCCTTTTCTGGTCTCGTCGCCTCGGTAGTTTCAGGGGTCGACAGCATACACGACACCTGTCGCTTTTCTTGCGTCCTGCCTGTTTCACCCGGCGAAGCTGTCTTACCACTGGACCAGCCATTCGCTGATGGGTTATTCTTTGTCCGAGAACAACACTCGGATGCTCGGTGCCCTGCCTTCTTACACTAGAAGCACTGAGTATTGCCCTTGAGCGGCCGCATTGTGGGTTCCGTCCTGCAAGTACTCTCTGCGGGACTATCCTTATAGCACTCGTCTCTGCCCAAGCTAGAAAGATCCTGAGCTTCCAAAAAAAATCACAGCATATCCGCGGAGTGAATGATGATGAGTGGGCGAAGCTCCTGGGGTACATCATCAAAGACGCGATGGTGGTTGGTTGCATGTGGTCAAACGATGTGCATGTGAGACCATATCGCGATGCCATGTGTTGTATGGCATCGCGATCGTCATCGTCATCACGACACACCACATTCCATGTGGTGTGCCGTGATGGCAGCGTCATCGTCATCACGCAGGTGGCTGCTGCGTACTACAAACTACAAGGGACGCACGACGCACGGCATAAGGAGCTTCGCCCCTCGCGATGCCATGTGTTGTATGGCATCGCGATCATCATCGTCATCACGGCACACCACATGGAATGTGGTGTGCCGTGATGACGATGATGATAGTCATAGTTACTCCCGCCGTTCACCCGCGCTTTTTTGAATTTCTTCACTTTGACATTCAGAGCAGTGGGCAGAAATCACTTTGCGTCAGCACCGATCAACGGCCGTCGCAATGCTTTGTTTTACTTAGACAGTCGGATTCCCCCCGGTCCGTGCCAGTTCTGAGTTGGCTGTTTTCTGTCGGCCGAAGCATAAGGAGCTTCGCCCCTCGCGATGCCATGTGTTGTAAGGCATCGCGATCGTCATCGTCATCACGCAGGTGGCTACTCCGTACAAGGGACGCACGACCCACGGAATAAGGAGCTTCGCTCCTAAAAACAATGAGAGTTCTGTACCAACGTGGTCAGCTTCTTACAATTCCTGTCCTTTAAAAGTACCCGCAGTGATGGCGAGCATCCTTTCATAAACTGCTCTGAAATCATTACATTGTGGAGAGCATCGTACGTCTTCTCAACGCCTGCTAGCTCCATCCATCGCTCAAAATGTCCTGCTATGCGAGACGCGTATTGAAGGCCTGTCTCTTTCTCTTCAGGTTTCGCTTTCCGGAACTTTTCGCGGTAGCCCTCGGCGATAAACCGGAATCGTAGCAGCAAGGTTGCCTTGAGCTGGTCATAATCTGATGCAAAGGTGGAATCGAGCCGGCTAATGACTGACAATGCTTCACCTGTTAAACACAAACTAAGCGAAAAGGCCCATTTGTTCCGAGGCCAATCTTGTAACTTTGCGACACGCTCGAATCTTTGGAGGTATGCTTCGAGGTCATCTCGCGCTTCATTAAAATGAGGCAGTAACTTGTGTGGACTGCAACTGTCCAACATAGCCGGTGCAGATGCGTTGCTACTCAACTGTTGCGGACTCTCTCGCTTGTTCGCACTAGCTTCAACTGTAGGACGCTTTCCTCAGCTGGTAGCCGTTTCTCCTCCATCTCCAATTCCTCGCGCTGATCGTCACGAACTTGCGCGCGTAGCTCTCTTTCTATTACGCGTTGCGCGTCAACCCACTCTTGGAGCGCGGCTCCATCTAGCCCCGTGTCTTTGCCGATTGCGTGCAGCTTCTCTAAGTCCATGGATGCGTCCGTGACGTCTGGCTTTCGGCAAGGTGGTGAAGCCGATCCTGGCAGGCTCGCCAAAATTGTGGACGAATGTGGGCGCAGGTTAGCCAAACGTACGCAGAGAACACCCAAGTATAAAGAGACACCACTTTATATACATAGGCAGACACGAGACGAGACGGGACACAAACAACTGCGCGATCACGGGCTTATGCGGGGGGTTGACATTAAAGTTTGTCACTCACACCGCACTGTAGTGCGCCTTGGTGCGTCAGTCCGTGTGGTCGACCGGGGCGCTGTCAGCGTCAGGTGGCGGGGCGCGTCGCGCTTCGCCGAGTCAGTACCGGGGCGTAGCCCGGCCTAGCGGATGAATGCACGGGAGCATCCCGGCACGGCAGTCGACGCCTGGAGCGTCGACGGGAACAGCGCCACGTCGAGCGCCACGAACAGTACCGCGACAGCTCCTTGGACAGCGCCTCGACCCGCGACAGGAACAGCAGCAGCCAGCCGCCAGGAGCTTCGCTTGGAACAGGATCCGAGGACAAGTGGGGCGAAGCCCAGCTTGGCAGGACCTCGCGATCGTCGGAGCCGGGACGGGGCCCGCACCAGCAGGGCAGGACCGTGATGTCGGGGCATGGCCCGATATCCGATCGCCGATGTGCCTCTGCCGCTTGTCGAGCTGTCCCCGTCGCTCGAGAGCTTCTCTCGTGCCCGCGCACGAACAAGCACATAGTCGCACTTTTTAGATGCGAAGCATCTTATGCTCGGGGCTATGTCCGTCCCGCGTCCGGCCACTTTCATGAAGTAGGGAAGCACCCACTATGCGAACCAGAACACTGTAGTAATATGACGGCCGTCAACCACAACTACAGTCACCAGAGTCATGTCCGGAGACCTCAGACAACTGCGCTCCGTTCGCGCCAGCGGAATCTACAAACGGTGTCGGGAGACGGGAGGGCTTTTCGGAACAACAATCAAACAAGGACTCTCGACGACAGCGAAGTGGCCTGCTGGAGAGTCGTTTCCTTACAGCGGAGAACGCAGTCAGGCGCGCTCCAGCAGCAGTTCGCCTCTTCTACAGTAACGAAGACGTCAACACCTTCGTGTCGGCCACTTGCTCCTACAACAACGACGAACAACAACATCAAGTAGTGCGAACCCCGGACACCTTCCTGGGATGCGCAACGAAAGAAGCCATGGACAAGGCAAAGGAGAAAGTGGCCAAGATGTCTAACACAG
Source organism: Rhipicephalus appendiculatus (assembly GCA_030522465.1). Classification (NCBI taxonomy): domain Eukaryota; kingdom Metazoa; phylum Arthropoda; class Arachnida; order Ixodida; family Ixodidae; genus Rhipicephalus; species Rhipicephalus appendiculatus. The sequence continues at coordinate 7,375 of JALIZH010017523.1, forward strand.
AATTCGCTAACCTACCCAAGCAAATCCCACTAGTCTACAACAAGCCCTACATGATAACAGCTAACATAGACGCCATCAACGGCCTCGTAAACGGCACAGTGGGAACCCTAAAACATTGCGAACTAAGTGTCGTACACAATCCCATCAAGACGAAGAAGGCACGTTTCCCAGACGATTGTGGTTACAGTTCGACGTTCCCACAACGGGGCAGCTCGCTCGACTTCGTTCCAACCACGCAGTGAGCGAGGCGAAAAGTTTGGGCTATGTCGTTGACACGACGTGGATACCCATAAAACCGTGGCACATCACGTTGAGGGTCCACCGCAACAGCGGTATCGCATACAAACGACACAATGTTGACACAATTCTCCCTGGTCCAGGCGAGCGCCGTAACCGTAGACAAGTCCCAGGAAGGAACCTACTCTTCCATTGTAAACGAATACTCGAAGACGCACCCACAGAAACTCGTCTACGTTGCCTTAACCAGGTGCAGCAACATTCAAAACCTCTACCTGACTAACGCTGCCGGTGACCATCGCTTCCACCCCAAGAACGATAACGTGGACTAGAACATGATCGATGAATTCAAACGTCTCGACACCGTCACTCAGCAATACCTCCGCGCTTTCCGAGAGGACGTCGACCCCGAAACGGAGCTCACTATAGCGCTGCTAAACAGCCGATCCGTCAACGCACACGCCAGAGACATCGAACGTGATCGCGTCCTAACCAAAGCAGACGTACTGTGTCTCACGGAAACGTGGAACGCCGCAAGACCGACGGTCAACGGCTACGAAGCGATCGCGTGTACTGAGGAGACAGAACGTCCTGCTGGTGGTGTCGCCATGTACGTCAAACGCCATCTCCACGCAAAAGCCTTAGATCTACAACCTACCGGCAAAGCACACAACGGAGAGTACTCGGCCGTTAGACTCTACTTTGCCAACGACAACATCGTAATCATGACTATGTATCTCGCACCCAACATTTCCAGAGGGACCGTCGAACGTTACCTAGAAAAGGCCATGGCACAGTACACAGACATACAGACACGCGCCCTTCGTACATACGGGTGATTTCAACGTGGATATATGGCTGGTCCACCACATGCTAGACGTCTACTCGTTGCGATGCATTTCCTACGAGCACATACCAGCGACCACCGTAAGGGGAACGTGCATAGACCTCATCTTAGCAAACTTCACAATGAAAACTCTTGAAAAGCAACCCTTGACGCTACACTTCACCGATCACCAGGGCGTCGTCTTCAAAGCGTTTCGTGCATCGGCGCTAGGAATCGCGTACGTTCCCTAAATAAACACGCAACCATCACATTCTCAGTCTTCTCTTATACATTCTCATTCATCCTCTCAATAAAATTACACAATCTCCCACTCAAACTAACCATCCCTCCGCTGCTTCGCATCCACACATGGTTCCGTTTAGCGGGAGATGGGGAAGTTTTCACTGTCACTATCACTATCACGGTAATTCGCGTGCACCTTAAATAATATATCGGCCCCGCACGCCGACCACAAATATATGTCGCCGCCGACGCGCAATCCCGAGGTGGATGTTTTTACCACAGGTATATATGTGTACTTAAACGTGGGAGCGTCAGTCACCGCCGCCTGTTGCCATTGCGGCGAGTGTGGAACACTCTTTTTTGCCTGTAGGCGTCACGTAATACGTGATCTTATTACGAGCTGGCAGCTGACTAATAATCCCTCGCATACCACCTGAAGGCATCAAGTCTGCCAGAACGAGACCCTTGTTATGAATGAAGGAAAGAATTATAAACTTAAGGGCTCGTTTGCTTTGTTAAACACAGTATTAATGAGAACTAACAGACTAAGATGTCAAGGAAAGTATAGGGGAAGCTATTAGAAGTAAATGTAATGTAAATGTGAAGAAAGGAAAGTGGACGGGGAAAAGATATGCAGTGCCGAGGGGCAAAACGCGCTCGCGTCGGCTCCGAATTTTAACACCTTTTTGAGTGATTTTTCGTCGAATGTTCAAGAAATTTTGCTTCCATTGGATCCGTGAGGTCGTCAGGACTCTGCCGATACTAAATTTGTGGACTGTGAGTGAATATTTCGCTGTTTTTCGGGCTTTGTTCGTCGCGGCTACGCCCCCCGCCTCGTTAAGCCTAGAGAACTAAACATACCGCCGGCGTGGCGCCGGGCTCGGCCGCGGGCGTTTTCCCGGCGTTGTGCGTGTGCGCGCGTTACCCAAGATGGAGTACCAAGTAGATGGGGAGGACATGGCCCCCGAAGAAGTTACCCCGGACCAGGGATGGCTCCCCGCTGGCACGAGAAGACTTGGCGCCAGAACGCGGGCCGCTGACCCTGACAGCCTACCACCAGTGACCCAGGCCTCCCCCGGTCGGAAGGACGAGACTCGACTTGAGAACAAAATCATCCGTGCCGGGAGAATGCCATCTCTTCCCCGGGAGGACACCAAAATTGTTATTAGGCCCCGTGGAGGGCTGAATATCGCTAAGGTTGGTGTGACATTGGTGGCTGATGCAATTCTAGCCGCCGCTGGCATCCGCGAGGAAGACACACTACAGGACACGCTTTGCCCCAACGTCCCGCAAAATATTATGGTGGCAAGCACTCCGAACCAAGAGAACGTGTCCCGATACGTCAGCATCCGGCAGATCGTCGTCCAAGGCAAGGAACACGAGGTCAGTGCATATGTAACGGCCCCTCATTCCACGTGTAAAGGGGTCATTCGAGGTATCCCACTTCCAGACAGCCCAAACACGATAAACGCCAAGATTGTGAATGAAAGAAATCCGCTGGCCCTGATGGCTAAGCGCATTGCCCAAACCGGCCCGGTGATCGTCGCTTTCGATGGCTACAAGGTACCAAACCTCGTCAAGTACGGATTCATTCTGCTACGCTGCACGCTTTACCGTAAACAAATTGATGTGTTCCCGTAGAAAAACAGCGCTAAAAGACGGGACGAAGAAAGGACACAAACCACGGCGCTGTAATAGGGTACGCATTTGGGCTGGTTGGTTCATGATTTCCAGTCCCGTCTTATAGCGCTGTTTTTCTACTGGAAATCATGAACCAACCAGCCCAAATGCGTACCCTATTGCAGTTCAAATTGATATGTGCTACGGATATGGCCGCCTGGGTCATCGCATGGACGTTTGTCCGAGCCCGGGCGAAGTTGTATGTCGCGGCTGTGGAACCGTCAGTCTGGACGAGCACCATGAGTGTATTCCCAAATGCAGGTTGTGCGGGGGCCAGCATCTCACCGCGAGCAAGGACTGTGCCCAAAGATTCCAAATCCCATACGTCGTGAGGCGAAGACGGGGCGAGCGAGCCTGTGCAGCTGCCGCTAGAAGCGAATCTCCAGCTTCGCTGGCTTCGGAGGATCACTCCCAATGTCCGTCCGTTGACAACGACGTGACTGGGCATCGGGCCAGGTCTCACTCAAAAAGCCGTTCCGGAGGACTTCCAAGGTGGCGCTCCAGAAGCCGTTCGAGGGGGCGTTCCAGAAGCCGGAGTCGCTCTATCTCGCGGGACCGCTCTGTGTCCCGTAATCGCTCCAATTCTAGGGGTCGATCTGCTTCGAAGAGTAATCCCACCCCCAGTGCCTCTCGAACCTCCACCGCTGCGGCCAGCGACGACGGCCGCAAAAGAAAGAAGCCGACGCTCTCCTGGGCCGACAGAGTCAAGGGAAGCGCTGGCAGCACAACAGTTAGTGATTCTCGCGAACCAGAGCAAACACGCGACGCGAACGAGCTTGAGAAACTCCGCAAGGAAAATGAGACGTTAAAGGCAAAGATAGAGCACATGGCCAGCGAGATAGCAGAGACCAAGAATCTAGCGTTAAGGCATGCACAGGCGCCGGAAGCCATGGACGTTTCCCAACCGGTGGCCGAAAACTCGGGCGCTGCCAAACGCCGCGCGGTTGACAGTAAGCACATCTCAGAAGTTTCAGAGATCAAGTCGATTGTTTCCCAAGCTGCAGAAAATATTAAGGCCCTTCAACAAGGCCTGAGCCAAATACAGGTAGCACTCGGCGATCCACATCGCGGACTAGCGGCGCTAGCCGAAAGAATCGATAGAATCGAAAGGCAGTCCCTCCTGCGGGTCCCTCTGTAGCGGCTGGGGAGACCATTCCGAGAACGAAGCGCATTATCGTTCCTCCCACAGACGGTGAACTACTTCGTTCAGCGTTAACTAGCCCCAATTCCAGTCCGTCCGATCATGGATAGTCACAACGAACTGTTCAGAATCTGGCAGTGGAACTGCAGGGGATTTCTCGGTAAGAGGACTGTCCTGCAGCAGTATCTTAAATCGTTAACGGACAAACCGCATGTCATTGTACTTCAGGAATCAGGCTCTACGCTCGGAAAACAGGCTATCAATTCATCCTGAGCCTCGCGGAAGGACCGGGTGTGGCAGCTTACGTTAATCGCAAGTTTACGTGTCTTTCTCGGGATCTCGGCAAGAGCTGCGGAGGAGTCGAATACGTCATGGTGGAGATCCTGCTTGACCCACCACACCGAGGTCTGTGCAGGAATAGCCTCTTCGTGTTAAATATTTACAGTCGCCCTAAGACTCCAAGGACTAAGTTTGATACGCTCCTCCAGAAGGCTGTCAACATGGCTGGAAGCAAACCACTGGTTTTTGCGGGAGACTTTAATGCCCCCCTGCAAGGTATGGGGTTACAAATGCGACACAAGGATAGGTACGAACCTTTGGCAATGCGCGTCCGAGTTGGATTTCACCCTCGTCACTGACAACGATTTCCCTACCAGAATCGGCAATGCAAGATGCAGTGATACCACCCCAGATCTCACCTTTGTCAGGAACGTTCCGGGAGCCGTTGAGTGGGAAAACACGGCTCTCGATTTTGGGAGTGACCACTATATTCTGGAGACGCGTTTCCGGGTAGCCCGGAGCAGGACGCGTGAATTTAAAGTCACGGATTCGGACCTGTTCCGTGAAATCCGCTACGGCATGGACAGGAGCTCCACCGTAGATTTCGACGAATGGTGCAGAGGCATTAAACAGGAGGTCGAAACCGCCACGAAACGCGTCGTCACGGAGCTTGACGTCGATAAAGTGGACAGCAGACTCGCCCACCTACTCGAGGCCAAACAATCGCTCCTCAGCAGGTGGAAAGGCGAAAGGCTCAACAGACGCCTCAGGAAAAGGATCGCGCAAATCAATCGGACGATCGAAGAGCATTGTCGGACGTTATGCAAGCAACAGTGGGATGAAGTCTGCGAGTCCGTCGAGAACCAACTTAGCAATGGCAAGTCATGGGGGGCTGCTCAAGCACCTCCTAGACGAAAACAGCACCAGAACCTGCCAAAGACACTCTCTCACTCGAGCGATTTATGAGGCCACTGATACTTTCTTGGACGAGCAGGTCGTCCGGAAACTTGTTTGCAAGTACTTTTCGATCCCTAGGGAAGGGTCAGACGGAGACGATATCGATGAATATCCCGAATACAGCGGTCCCGAGGTCCCGGAGCTCGACTGTGACTTCACCGAGGCTGAGATCAGGCAAGTCTTATTTGCCCTCAACGGCAAGTCTGCTCCTGGGTCAGATGGCATAAAAAACAAAATGCTCAAGAACTTGGACGACGGCTCGATCGAATTCCTTACTTACCAGGTCAACAGAGTCTGGAGCAGCGGACGTGTCCCACCTCAATGGAAAGCGGCCAACGTGGTCCTTATCCCGAAGCCTGGCAAAACTCCTGGCATCGACAACCTCAGGCCAATCTCTCTTACGTCCTGCGTGGGGAAGGTGGTCGAACATGCCCTGCTTAATAGAATGACTCCTCATTTCGAGTCTAACGACGTCTATACTTACCACATGATTGGCTTCCATTCGGGCCTCTCCACGCAGGACGTAATGAAGATGATCAAGAAACAAATCATCGATCACAAGACGAGAGACACGCAAGCCATCCTTGGATTAGATTTCGATAAAGCATTTGATAACATCTCGCACCGATTCATTTTCGAGAACATTGCCAGACTACGGCTCGGTCCGAGGGTCTACAACTTCGTCAGGTCATTCCTGAGTCACAGAACCGCACGACTCAAAATCGACCAGTATATGTCCGAAGAGACCACCCTCGTTACCCGCGGCACGCCCCAGGGGTCGAATATCTCTCCGACTTTGTTCAACATAGCCATGACTGGAGTGTCCAAACAACTATCGAAAGTAGAGGGGATCAATCACAGCATATACGCAGATGATATTACCATCTGGTGCTGTGGCGGAAGTGATGGACAAGTTGAGGCGGCGCTCCAACGAGCCATTGACGTAACCAAACTTTACCTACGCCCGACTGGACTGAGATGCTCGCCGGCAAAATCCGAGCTCCTCCTCTACAAAGAGAGATATCGCGGGGACAAGTCCTTCTTTCCTGCCACGGCTTGTCGAATATGCCTACGCACCGCCAACGGTTCTGTCGTACCGAGAGTGGAATCCATTCGTGTCCTGGGGATGTTCGTGGAGTCGAACGGCTGCAACGGAATGGCCCTGAGTAAAATCAGAGTCAAGACGGAGAATGCCCTCAGGCTAGTCCGTAGGATCTCAAACAAGCATCGAGGACTCAAGGAAGATAATCTGCTTAGGCTGATTCACGCTTTTGTGCTCTGCCACTTTACTTATACCATGGCCATGCACAACTGGACTCTGGCCGAAAGGAATAAGCTGAATACCCTGATAAGACGGGTGTACAAACTGGCTTTGGGGCTCCCTCTGAGGATGCACACTCTTGGTGTACAAAACACCATAGAAGAAATCGCCGAGGCGCAACAAAGGTCCCAAATCTTACGTCTCTCTTGCTCTCCCGCCGGAAGCAAGATCCTCAAGGAACTGAGTATCAACCCTATCGCAAACAGGCTCGCGGACGCGCCTATACCCAAAGAAAACCGGGAGAAACTCTACGTAGCTCCCATACCAAGAAATGTACACCCAATTCACAATGTCGGACGCCGGAGGGCCCGTGCTGCGGCCATACTTGCACGACTGCACCGAGACGGCTCCGACGCCAGCTTTGTGGACGCTGCCAAGTACTGCGACCGGGACGCTTTCGTCGTCGCTGTCGTGGACTCTAATGCCAAGCTCACCAATTGCGCATCGCTCCGAACGACCGGTCCAGGAGGAGGCCGAGCAGGTTGCCATCGCGCTGGGCCTGCTTGAGGACCGCACAGAAGCCATATACAGCGATTCTAAGGGTGCCCTCCGGGCATACATGAAAGGTCGCATTTCTCCCAAAGCCCTTCGTATCTTCAACCACACCACTTCATCGCATTCGCTCCGCTGGTTCCCTGCGCACATGGGCCGCGTAGAGGAGATCCCGGTCAACCTCAATGAGGTGGCCAACACAGCCGCGCGCGAATTAACCGGCCGCTCGGCTGCCCTCTCCTCCTCACCCTTACGCGACTCTCCGCAGATTTTAATAAGATCATGAAACACTTTGCACTGTCGCGTAGGTCCTTTCCTCCTCCGCATCCTAAGCTTAATCGGGCTCAGGCCGTGTCCCTCCGTCTTTTACAGACGGAGTCGTACCCTAACCCCGTCTTCCTCAACGAGGTATACCCCAATGTTTACCCGAACAATAGATGCCCCGCATGCGATGAACCCGCCAGGCTACAGCACATTATGGTCGACTGCCAAGATTCTACTCCAAGCATCACAACGGGGGAGTGGCGAGAACTCCTCACAAGCTCCAACTTCGACTCACAACTCACGGCCGTCCGGCGGGCCCGCGAGGTGGCAGATAGGCTGAGCCTGTCTGCCCCGACGTGGGACAAAACCGGGTGCGCGAAATCGTCGCGTCCTGCTGAACCAAACAAATGGTGTTTTCATTCATTCATTCATTCAAGTGGACGAGAAGATAACTTGCCACCGGCAGGGACGGAACATATATATATATATATATATATATATATATATATATATATATACACACATGCATGCAGAGACCGATCTTGATGAAAATCGGTCTCGGATCGAGTCGTCGACAAATAAGTTTTTTAGAAGCGTATACAATTTTCCTATAGTTACTCTTCTATATATATATATATATATATATATATATATATATATATATATATATATATATATATATATATATATATATATATATATATATATATATATATTGTCACGCGGTCGTGACGTTGACGAAGTGAGCAGTCGGTATGTACAAGATGAAACTTTATTTCGCCGATCTTGTGGCCGGTAAACGGAAAGTCAGATTACAGCAATACACTCACTGACAGCGGCGAACAGAGCGTCGGCCGTCGATCAACTGAACATCGCTGGAACGTGCCGGCTTTTTTAAATCACGCGTCGAACATTCTAACCTTATCACTAGTCGTCGCGCGAACTCTGGAAAAATCTTTAGTGTTAGCGTCTTGCGTGCAATCTTAACAAAACGATCTACTACAACCGAGAAGCTTCTGGAACAATAAGGCGCGGTCTGCGCCGAGTATTGCTGATAGTCTTTTCGGGCGGAAACCGAATACAGTAAAAAAAAACGCGCGGGGCAATTCCCCCCTCTGAAAAGGCATCGTCCCGATGCTTAGAACAGAACACACGGGAAAAATACATGAAACAAAATAACGACAATAAATCAAGAAAGTTCAATAAACAATACGCACAAGAAAGAAAGTCAAAAAAAAAGTAAGGTCCTCAGGTTCACTACCGCGCGTAAAACAGCTTGAGGCGCACGAAATGGACGACTTCATGTCGCGCACGCCGCCGTTGAGAGTCGTCGAGTGAACCTCGTCGTCAAGTGAGCCGAGACGTCGAAGCACCCTATACGGTCCGAAGTATCGTCGCAGAAGTTTTTCAGTAAGTCCACGTCGTCGTATCGGCGTCCACACCCAAACGCGGTCGCCGGGCTGGTATTCCACGAAGCGTCGTCGAAGATTGTAGCGGCGGCTGTCAGTCGTCTGCTGATTCTTGATCCGCAGGCGGGCGAGCTGTCGTGCTTCTTCGGCGCGCTGTAGGTAGGCGGTCACGTCGATGTTTTCCTCGTCGGTCACGTTTGGTAACATAGCGTCGAGCGTCGTTGCCGGGCTCCGTCCATAGACCAACTTGTATGGCGTCATCTGCGTCGTTTCTTGCACGGCCGCGTTGTATGCGAATGTCACGTACGGGAGGATGGCGTCCCACGTCTTGTGTTCGACATCGACGTACATGGCCAGCATGTCGGCGATGGTGTTGTTTAGACACTCGGTCAGGCCGTTGGTCTGTGGGTGATACGCGGGTGTCCGGCGGTGATTTGTGTGGCTGTATCCCAAGATCGCCTGGGTTAGGTCAGCCGTAAACGCCGTGCCTCTGTCGGTGATGAGAACCTCTGGGCCGCCGTGTCGTAGTATGATGTTCTCAACGAAGAACTTCGCTACGTAGGCGGCACTGCCTTTGGGCAGGGCTTTTGTTTGGGCGTAGCGGGTGAGGTAGTCGGTTGCTACGACGATCCATTTGTTTCCGCAAGTCGACGTTGGGAACGGCCCCAGGAGGTCCATCCCAATCTGCTGGAACGGTCGCCGAGGGGGGCTCGATCGGCTGAAGGAAGCCTGCTGGTCTTGTTGGCGGTGTCTTCCATCGCTGACAGTCTCGGCACGTCCTTACGTAGCGGGCGACGTCGGCGGCAAGGCGCGGCCAGTAGTACTTTTCCTGTACTCTTGCGATCGTGCGGGAAACACCGAGATGTCCAGCTGTCGGGTCGTCGTGTAGGGCCTGGAGGACTTCTGGATTCATTGCTGATGGAACCACGAGAAGGTGTTTGGCTCGAAGGGGCGAGAAGTTCTTCTTTAGGAGGACTCCGTTTCGCAGGAAGAACGACGCCAGTCCTCTCTTGAATACCTTCGGAACAGTGGCGCTCTTGCCCTCGAGGTATACGATAAGGCTCCTGAGTTCCGGTTCCGTTCGCTGTCGCTCGGCGAAGTCGTCGGCACTTATGGTTCCCAGGAAGCCGTCATCATCCTGGTCGTCCAGCGGTGGTGGGTCGACGGGGGCACGAGACAGGCAGTCGGCGTCAGAGTGTTTTCTTCCGGACTTGTAAACGACGGTAATGTCGAATTCTTGAAGTCTCAGGCTCCACCGTGCGAGGCGACCGGAAGGGTCTTTCAAGCTAGCTAGCCAACACAAGGCGTGGTGGTCGCTCACAACTTTGAAGGGCCTGCCGTAAAGGTAGGGGCGAAACTTTGATGTAGCCCAGATGATGGCAAGGCACTCCTTTTCTGTTGTGGAGTAGTTGGCCTCTGCCTTTGATAGCGACCGGCTAGCATAACTGATAACCCTTTCCAGTCCGTCCATGCTCTGTACAAGGACGGCGCCGAGTCCTACGCTGCTCGCGTCGGTGTGTACTTCTGTTTTGGCGTGTTCGTCGAAATGCGCAAGTAACGGAGGCGTTTGCAGGCGTCGTTTAAGTTCTTGAAATGCTTCCTCCTGCGGCGTTTCCCACTTGAACTCGACGTCGGTCCTGGTGAGGTAAGTGAGAGGCTGGGCGATGCGGGCAAAGTTTTTAACGAACCGCCTGTAATAGGCACACAAGCCGAGAAATGGACGCACGGCCCTCTTGTCGGTGGGTGGCGAGAAAGCAGCGATGGCGGTTGTCGTTTTGCGGGTCGGGGCATACTCCGGATTTGCTTATCACGTGGCCCAAGAACAAAAGTTCTTCGTACGTGAAGCGGCACTTCTCTGGCTTGAGGGTGAGTCCGGAGGTCTTGATTGCTTGAAGTACAGCTTCAAGGCGCCGCAGGTGTTCGTCGAAGTTCGAGGAAAACACAACGACGTCGTCCAAGTACACCAGGCAAGTCTGCCACTTCAAGCCGGCCAGGACAGTATCCATAACGCGTTGGAAGGTCGCGGTGGCCGAGGAAAGCCCAAAAGGCATGACCTTAAGCTCGAACAGGTTGTCTGATGTTATAAAGGCAGTCTTTTCTCGCTCTCTCTCGTCGACTTCGATTTGCCAGTAGCCCGTCTTCAGATCCATCGATGAAAAGTACTTCGTGTTGTGGAATCGGTCCAGGGCGTCGTCTAACCGTGGGAGGGGTACACGTCCTTCTTCGTGGTCTTGTTCAGGCGACGATAGTCGACGCAGAAACGTAGCGTCCCGTCCTTCTTCTTCACCAACACCACGAGAGACGCCCAGGGACTCTTGAACGGCTGCATTATGTCATCGCGTAGCATTTCGTCGACTTGCTTCTTTACGGCTTCGCGTTCTCGCGTCGAAATTCGACACGGGCTCTGACGGACTGGTCGGGCACTTTCTTCAGTTATGATACGATGTTTGGCGACTGGGGTTTGTCGAATTCTTGACGACGATGAGAAGCAGTCCTTAAATTGCAGGAGCAGATTTTTGAGCTTGTCTTGCTTCTGCTTTGGGAGGCTGGGGCTGACGTGGAAATCTGTTTCGGGCCTCGATTCGTCGAAGAATGTTCGGCAGTATCGGAGAGGGCGAAAGCATTGCTGTGTCCACGAATTTCTCGATGTAGGCGATCGTCGTACCAATGTTGGGGTGCCTATATTCGTGGCTGAAGTTTGTCAGAAGTACCTTTGCTTTGCCGTCGCGCAACTCGGTGATGCCTCTTGCGACGCAAATCTGACGGTTCACAAGCAGGTGCTGATCGCCCTCGACGACGCCTTCAAGGTTAGCGGGTATTTCGGTGCCGACGGAAATGACGACGCTGGAAAGAGGCGGAACGGTGGCCTGCTCTTCCACTACATTCAAGGCATGATTCTCCGGCGACGTGTAGGGCGGCAGCACTTTTTCTGAAGTCAGTGTTATCGACTCAGACCTCAGGTCGATGACGGCGCCGTGTTGACGTAGGAAGCCCATCCCCAGTATCACATCCCTGGAGCAGTGCTGCAGAATTAGAAAGCTGACGGGATAAGTCCCGTTATTGATGGTGACACTTGCGGTGCAGACACCGGCCGGCGTTATGAGATGACCCCCAGCGGTCCTGATTTCAGGGCCTTGCCAAGCAGTCTTTACCTTCTTCAACCTCGTCGCGAAAGACCCACTGACGACGGAATAGTCGGCTCCAGTGTCGACGAGAGCGGTGACGTTGTGGCCGTCGAATATTACGTCGAGGTCGCTGGTTCGTCGTCGTGCGTTGCGGTTGGGTCGCGGCGTCGGATCACGGCTGCGTCGTAATGTTGCTCTGCTTCCATGTTGCGTCGTCACGTCTTCGTCGGACCACGACGTTTCGTCAGCAGGGTTTCGTCTGCTTCGCGTCGTGTTCTGGAGGTTTCGTCGCGTTGTCGTCGTCGGCGGCCGCGGAGGATCTTCCGCATTTCGTCGTACAGCAACCGCACCTCCATCGGTTGCTGCCCTTGGTTTCCCGGATACGGGCTAGGCGACCGGCCCCGGTTTGGGCCGGTGTACTGCCGGCGGTGCAGTGAGGTGTAGCGGCCTGGCGACGGTGATCGAGAAGGACTTCGCGGCGTCCATTGCGCTCCTGCCAGGTAGTCGGCGATGTCCCGTGGTCGTTCACCTCGCCACGGACGCGGTGTGTTCACGGCGAAGCCACGCAGTCCCATCTCACGGTATTGGCAGCGGCGATACGTGTTGGCCGGCTTCTCCGCAGTGGTAGCATAGTGGGCGGTGGTCGGGGGGCGCCAAACGTCGGTCTTCCTCGGCGTGTATCGCTGGCCGGCTGGCGGGCTGTATGACGTCGGTGGTGGCGGCGGAGGTGTCTGGCGGCGGAACTGCGGCGGAGTGGCGTCTTGACGTGGGCGCGGCGGAGGAGCGTGACGGCGGGCCGCAGCAGCGTAGCTGATAGCCTGTGACTGCGGCTGTACTGGCTGAGCAACGGCAAGTGACTGCTGGATCTCCTCGCGTACTACCTCAGCAATCGGCGTCACCTCTGGCTGTGAAAAAGAGAGCTTCCGGAGCTCCTCTCGCACGATGGCGCGGATGGTTTCACGCAGATCTTCAGAGCCAAGGGCTTGAACAGCTGCGCTGTCTGGAGCCAGGCGACGATTGTACTGTCGGGTGCGCATTTCTAGCGTCTTCTCAGTCGTCGTCGCTTCCGAGATGAATTCTTCGACGCTGTTTGGTAGTTTCCTCATCAGTCCTGCAAAGAGCTCCTGTTTCACTCCTCGCATGAGGAAGCGAACTTTCTTTTCTTCGGGCATGGCTGGATCTGCATGGCGAAAGAGCTTGGTCATTTCTTCCGTGAAGAATGTGACGTTCTCGTTTGGAAGCTGGAGGCGGGTTTCGAGCGTAGCCTCGGCCCTCTCCTTGCGGACGACGCTCGTGAATGTGGCCAGGAACCTGGTACGAAAAACGTCCCATGTTGTCAGGATGCGCTCTTGGTTTTCAAACCATGTCCTAGCCGCGTCTTCCAAGGCGAAGTACATATGCCCTAGCTTGTCTTCATTGTTCCAGTTGTTTTTTTCAAGCCAGGTCTCGGGGTCCTCGTGTGATGAACCACGGAAAGTTGTCGGCTCCTTCGGCTGCCGGAGCAGGATGGGCGAAGGCGGCACAGGGGCTGTCATCGTCGCTGCGGTTGAGGTCGAGGTCTTGGTTTTCCTGGTGTTTTTCTGGCAGGAGCCCGTGCTCTGGTTGCAAGCCTTGCAGCCTGCGGCTACCTCGTTGCTGGGGGCTTCGGTGTCTTCTCCGCGCTGTGGGCTGGGTTCACGGCTTGACGGGGGGCGTCCGGAACATGAAGGAACAGCACCTCCACCAGATGTCACGTGGTCGTGACGTTGACGAAGTGAGCAGTCGGTATGTACAAGATGAAACTGTTTATTTGGCCGATCTTGTGGCCGGTAAACGGAAAGTCAGATTACAGCAAAACACTGTCACTGACAGCGGCGAACAGAGCGTCGGCCGTCGATCAACTGAACATCGCTGGAACGTGCCGGCTTTTATAAACCACGCGTCGAACATTCTAGCCTTATCACTAGTCGTCGCGCAAGCTCTGGAATAATCTTGAGTGTTAGCGTCTTGCGTGCAATCATAACAAAACGGTCTACTACAACCGGGAAGCTTCTGGAACAATAAGGCGCGGTCTGCGCCGAGTACTGCTGATAGTCTTTGTGGGCGGAAACCGAATACAGTAAAAGAAACGCGTGTGGCAATATATATTATCGGAGTATCATCATCATCATCATCATCAGCCTGTCTACGCCCACTGCAGGGCAAAGGCCTCTCCCATGTTTCGCCAATCAACCCGATCGTGTGCTTTCTGCTGCCACGTTATACCTGTAAACTTCTTAATCTCATCTACCCACCTAATTTTCTGGAGTATACATGGGCCGCCTTCGGAGTATGCATGGGCCTATTTTCGAATGTCCAGTGGTTGCAGCAATACTTGAATTCACGGACAAAGGAAAGAAACACGAAGACACTGCTGACTAACAACTGCGAAGTATATGAGTGTGGCTAGGTACTTTCCTTTGTCCTTGCATGTAAATATTGCTGCCACCACTCGACATCCAAGATCACAAAATTGCTCAGATGCAAACCATTCTATTTTTGAAGACGGTAATTGGGCAGAAATAAGCTTTTTTTCCAAAATCCGGGTGTTTTCGAGTAAAGGCCTCAAATATTTCAAGAAATACACTTATACAATTTAATAAGACGTGCTGACAGATAAAAGTGAGGTGCATTATGAGTTAGCACGCTAAACTCAGCGCTAGGTACTCGAGTTGTGCAGTTGGTTGACAGCCGTGTAGCGTTCGCAGTTTGTGAAATGAACAATAGATGAGGGAAGGTCATTTAATCCTATATGATGTAAATTAGTTGACTCGACGCAGGATGATTAACGCATCTTAACCGCAAGCAGTGGGCAGCATGAAAAAAAGAAAAACAAAGGTTGTTACGTGCTTCTGGAATTCGGGGAGAAATTGGGTTTGACTAAATTTTTCTGAAATGAGCTTGCGTGTAAAAATCGGGCTAATTCGATTTAGACCCGGAAAGGAACAAAATTACGTTAAATGAGTCATGGGGAGAACAGATTGTCTTCAGCTTTTACTATACTAATATATTTTAAAAGTACAGACTGGTGGGCTAGTTTGTAGTGCATAACTCGGAACAGTAGCCCAAAAAATACACAAGAGAGGAGTCCCGTCTGCTGTGTCGTCTCTTGTGTATTTTTTGCGCTACTGTTCCGAGTTAATATATTTTACCTGCAGCACACGTAGGAGCTTTATTTATATTTACTATTTTTGTTTATTAGTGGCATCCACAGCAACGGCATGTACAATTTGGTTTACGAATTTTCCATGAACCATTTCTGATTGAAATTTAATGCCTGAAAATATTGTTTCTTCAGAATCTTCAAGTGCTTTGAAATTGCGCTACTTACCAATTTAGAAATGCAGTAAACCACTGAATGTCCATGTGACCTTCTTTTTTTTCCCTTTCACTTTTGTATTTCGTGACTTTTTCCCTGCATGTTTTATTGATGCAGTGTTACTTCATAATTTCCAAATACTTTATTTACCCACCCTAGGTATTTGAGGGAGAGTTCCTTTTAGTTTACTTTCTCGTCTACAATTTCCTGTTGCTGTATGTTTTGTACTCGACTATGGGAGTAATAATTTTTGAAGGGAGGGGTGGGGGTTGCTTTGTTTTTTGTTTCTTTTATCCTATAGGTTGCGTCACTCTAATATGAGCTGTATTAGTTCGTTATCAAGACAGGTAGCGCTGGTTTCTTGTAATAGTTCTAGATATGCTGATAGGTTTGCTTCGTTTTCTTTTTTCTGTGAGGTTCTGTGCCTTACGGCTCCATCTGTCCATTTAAATTTGCAACTGTGTAGTTTCCCACCTGCATGGTCCTTGGTGACCGCAGTATACTGTAAATAAATAAAGCAAATTCCGTTAACACTGAGGGAATAGATAAAAAGAATATAACGCCCATGTGGAATAGCACTCATATGATTTACAGTGCCTATTTTCCGAATTATGTGACGTGATGGACGGGGGTGTTCCACTGCATCCTTTCTTCTGTTGATATCAGATTCAATTCTTGCAAAATCTGTTGTAGGGGTAGTGGGTGAGGGGTGAATTTCTTTCCAAGAAAACAAAAAATGTTACGCTAAGAAAAGCCAATATTCATGCCATAGCAATGGTACTTCCACATAACTGCAAGATGCTGGTAGAAGCCCCTCATGAAGGAAGAATGGCAACAAGCAATGACTATAGATATTGATTTCAGTTAATTTCTCTCTGATAGGTCCTTGATTTGTTTGATAGTGATGAAAAAAAAATCTAAGGAAAGCTAATCTGAGCGTGATGTGGAAGTGTATTACGACTGGCTTGTCTTTTTTTGAGAGGATATGCCAGTCTCGCACCGCAGGAGGACATGATGGGAGGCGACCCGACTGGGCCATGACAACGCCAGTCAACTGTGGGCCCCCCGGCACGCCGAGGCAGCCGCCCGTGTCAAAGGACTGGAGACGGTCCCATGGGCAGAAGCGCTTATGTTCCCACGCAACTCAAAATCTCAGGACGTTATCGATACGTTTTCCCTCACTCAGTCCAGAACAGACAAGGACGCAAAGCTGCATAAAAAGAAATGCAGCTAATGATAGTATGAGGAAACAGAGCAATGGGTCGAGCTTCAAAGATCATGAAAGATAAAGATGCCCGATACAAAAATAAATTATTGTGCCAGACATTCTGGGCTTATCCGTGGTAATTGTAATGGGCGCCAGTTGTAGGGCTCTGTGAACTAAAACCTGGGAGCCAGCGCCGGTCGTGGCCATGACGGCGAGTGTCCTGGAATTCAAGTTAAGAACTGAGATATAACAGAGCCTTGTTTGTGTCTTCTCGTCTCCGTCCTGTTCCAGCGCTGTTCCTTCATTCAAAATCAGTATGTACCAATCAGCCCAATTCAAGACCCTAATATACTGAGATATCAAGTTCTGTATTTCAGAACGGTGTGGGTATCATTGGTTTGGCTTTGGTCTGGCTTCGGTAGATGCAAGGTGTTTGATTTCACGCTAAAAGTGCACACGACACTCCAAATGGCACAGGTGTCGCACTTCCTAGGCAACTTGCTCACGCCGTAGCAACAGAATTCCGTGCGTCCCACGCATGCAGATGAAAAGGGTGCGCACGTGAAAACAACCAAGTGAACGCAGGTGCAGTGATGCTTATCGCGATGAACCATCTAACGGACACTGCGCCCGTGATTTTCACGAACAAGATAATACCAGAGGCGGGTGCAGCAGCAGCATGCACAATTTGATTTACGAAGCAGCTGTCCTGAATATAAAAGTGCAAATATACCGGCAACACCTACTCATGAGTTGGCATAAAGCACGAAAGTTAGAGTCAGACCTTTATGGTGGCACAAACAGGGGCCGAAACTCACTTTCTTGATTAAGTTAATTGTCCATCACATCAAGACGCCTATTTGCCGCAACGATTGCGATCCTATGAGGTTTGATGTAAAAGTATTGCTAATTTCTTTAACAAAATAATCGTCATGCTTAACTTGTACTATATGCACCTCGCAGAATGCAGTTGCTACAAGCACCAACTTTAGCTTGGGATATTAAGCACATAGTGAAACTACAGTGAACGCAAGGACGACTACAGCAGCGCATCAGTAACCTGGTATCAAGTATAGGGTCCGTCAATAGTTCCCAGACCATGCTGCAATATGAGTACATGAGATAGTGGCCTGGGAACTTTGACGGACCCTCTACCTACCAGTATAAGAAAGCAGGGTCGTTAGCTTGTGATAAACCGCTTCTATGAAGCGGTCAACGAGACTTTGCTTGCTGAAATTAGACGGAACTGTCCAGGGCGGAAGCAGATTACTCATATCTCCATCCTGTGTCAGTATTGTCAGCTAAAATCTGTGCTTGCAGCAAGTGCATTCTACGAGGTGCATATGGTACAAGTTGTGCACGGCGATTATTTTAATACAAAAATTAGCAATATGTTTCCTTCAAGCCTCGCAAGATTACAATCGTTGCGGCAAATGGGCATCGTGATGTGCCGGATAATTAACTGAATATAGAAAGCGAGTTTCCGCCCTTGTTTGTGGCACGAGAAAAACGTGACTTGAACATTCGTGCTTTATGCCAACTCATCTTGAGTAAGCAATGCCGGTACACTTGTACCTCCATATTCGGAAGAGCTGCGTCACAAAACAACTTGTGCATGCCGCTGCTGCAGCTGCCACTGCTGTTATCTTGTTTCTGAAATTCACTTTCACGCTGTACAATGGATGGTTCAGCGCCATCAGCATAACTGCACCTGCGTTCACTTGGTTGCTTTGGCGTGCGCACCCTTTACATTTGCTTGTGCGGGACGCACGGAATTCTGTTGCTACGGGATGAGCAAGTTGCCCAGGAAGCGCGACACCTGTACCATTTGGAGTGTTGTATGCACTTTTAGCATGAAATGAAACACCTTGAATCTACCTAAGCCTGAGCAAAGCCAAACGAGTGATACCCACAGCGTGCTAAAATGCAGACCATTATATCTGAATTCAAGGACGTCTTCATAGCCACGAGCGTAGTTGACTAATCCTCCCAGGTTTAAATGCACACACATACCCGATGATGTGGAAGCGCGGATGGCCACCGCCATAGTTCGTTTGGTAGAGCATCGGACGCGTTGTCCGAAGGTTGCAGCCTCTATCCCAGCCGGCGGCAAGTTGTGTTTTCGTTCACCTTAATTTCACCACAGTTATATCATAGTCACTACAAATAATCACTACCCCTGTCCTTTGCTTGGCTTGACTGCCTGGTGGTTCTCTTTAATGTTTTATGACACAGTAAAAAGGGGTCCTTAAATTCCTCTTCCATCGTTCACGAGTATGACTGTCACTGGTAACAATTTAGGTGAATACGTCTAAGCGTTTCTAGACGCTTTCATGCGTCCTCCAGAATACCACATAACCATCTTGCGCACGCGTTCACTCGTTTTTCGTTAGCTTACACCTTTGCCAACAATAATTTGCTCACCCTTGAATTGGTGGTTCGCGTAGTTTTTGCCAGGCACCCTTTTTTCTTAAATTGATATTCCACAAGACTGGGTCTGGCTCATCACCAGCTCCGCCAAAGAAGAACAGCTCAGGGTGGTCCAGAGAGCTCGCGAAGTTACCGAGAGTCGCCACCTCCCGGTTTCAACGTGGGTGTGACCCTCAGACACTGCCCCCTCGCGGGGGGCAAGGATCAACTTCACAGGACCAAATAAAAGATATTTGTCTCTCTGTCTCCCCCACAAGTACTGTTAGCACCGCTCAGCGCAAGTCGCGCCGCTATGATTGGGAAGGTTCGCGATTGTTTTATATTGTTGCGTTAATACTACGCGCAGCACGCTTATAGTTAAGCTTAATCGGAAGATTTCACGAGAACCAGCAATAGCGCTGGAAGGTTCACTCACTGATGTGTAAAGCACGATGCGTTCTGTCGATTATCAGATTATTCGACGACCGACGACTGTGCGCGCCGATATTGTTGCACTTTCAGTGTCATTATTTTTCTGGGCAGAAGTTTGCCCAATAAATAGTTTAAACTTCAACGTATGCGATTGCTTGCTTCGCCATCATATCCGTATGACAATATCAACGAATGACGTTTAGCTTCATTACTCTTGTTTCCACATAACAAAAAAATTGATATCTCTTATGACTGCCATATTCATTTGGCAGTCCTGGAATTCTCAGAACTCTCCGGCAGCTCCACAGCGCTAAAGATAATGAAGCCTTTTTTTATATATTGTCACGTGGTCGTGACGTCGACGAAGGCAGCATGCGACGTATCCAAGATGAAACTGTTTATTTGGCCGAACTTGTGGCCGGTAAACGAAAAGTAAGAATAGAGCAATACACACTGGCACTGATAGCGGCGAACAGAGCGTCGGCCGTCGATCAACTGGACATCGTTGGAGCGCGCCGGCTTTTATGCATCACGCGTCGAACATTCTAGCCTTATCACTGGTCGTCGCGCACGCTCTGCAATAATCTCGAGTGGTCGCGTCTTGCACGCAATCATAACAAAACGATCTACAATAACCGCGAAGGTTGTAGAACAATAAGGCGCGGTTTGAGTTGAGCTTTGCTGACGGTCTTTGTGGGCGAAAACCGAATACAACAAAAGTGAAAATAAGAATAGCGCGTGGCAATATATTCACAAGTCCTACAAATCGCGACCATTACTATTACCAAGAAATAGCTCGGGGTGTTTAGTAGAATCATTTTAGTTTTGTGTCTGACATCTTTGTCTTTCACGATGTTTGAAACTGGACCCATTGTTCTCTTTCCTCATGCTA
>JALIZH010017524.1:0-55867 GCA_030522465.1 Rhipicephalus appendiculatus
AACTAGGCACTGTAATACTTCGACAAAGAAGAAGATCCTTGACCGGAGTCACGGTGTACTCGCCATCTGGCACTGGTGGGGATCGTACCAAGTCAACGTATGTCAGAGCTGAGGGTTGTAAGCGAAGGAATTCCGCGGCGCTTAAGCCAATAGGAGGCGAGCCAGGGTGATCTTGAAGAGGGAGGTCAAGGAGGAGAGTACCGGTAGAACAGTATATAAGGGCCTAATGAGCAGGAAGAAAGTCCTAGCTAGAATGACGTCGTTGGGGCAGTGCGCGAGTACGTTGAAAACAACGATGGTAGAGCGATCGGTGATGTCGACTCGAGCTGTGCGCATGCAAATTACACAAGCTGTTCCACCGTCGGCGACACGGACAACTGGCATCGAGGCGGCAGTTAAAATATATTTTCAGGCTAGTTCAAAGATTAGCGCTCATCACAGATAAATGGGCCGCCATGTCGACGAGAGTAACAAACAGCAACGCTGTCGATGTGAGGTTCATAATGGTCGGAAGGGTCAGTAGAGGATTTGGCAGCGTTGGAAGCAATGCAGCGGCCCCTCTGGGCGCTGCACCATCTAGTTTTCCGTTTGGGAGCGTGCGTTGAAGATTGGCGAAGTGAAGCGACGGGGCTGGGATCAGCGAGACTGCGGGCGCAGAGGCGAAGGTGAGGATGAGTACGGGGGGCTAGTAGCAAGAGGTTCAGTGGCAGCGTGATCTGTACGTGCGCTAGAGGGACGGTAAGAGCCATTGACGCAGTGATAGCCATTGTACGTGTTCTGTTTAGGGAGAGTTCGAGCGATTGTGACAATGCCGAGAAATGAAACGAATCGGTCTGTCGTTAGGAGTGCGACATTCAGCGTTGCAGAAACGTAGTTGGAACGGAGGTGGTGAAGGGGGTGAAATTGTACGATACGGCCGAGAGTTCGCATGACTCATCGACCAGACAGAGTGGAGTCCCATGTTGGCGATCTCTTGGCGGACAACTGCCTGAATCACAGAAACCGGAACTGCAGGGCAAGATCAGGTGCTGGGTTCGCAGGTAACCCGATAGGTGGCTTCAATTTCGCGTCGCATAATGCGGGTAACATTGGCATCGCTGCTGGCAGAACTGGACACATCGGTACAAGACGACGTCGGCACGGTGATGGGCAAACGAGCCAACTGTTGAATAATGCGTTTGCTTTTAGCGTGTACCAGGCGACCGCATTCTTTGATGACTACATCAACAATGGACACGTTATTGAAGACGACCAGGTTGAAGGCGTCTTCAGCGATACACTTGAGGATGTGGGCAACCTTGTCCCGTTCCTTCATGCGTGAGTCCACTGCACGGTAGAGGTCAAGACGTCTTGAATCTACACCACGTACGGCTCTGTTGGCGTCTGCGCGCGGATCTACAACCATCAGGGTGGCCGAACAACTCTCTGATCTTCTCTTAAAACAGCACATCGGCAAGCATGAGAGCAGGGTGCCACCGGTTACCTGTGCTGACGCGCTCGCAAATGCTGAGCCACGTTTAGACGTCTTGCCCTTTGACGCCAGAGAAAACGCCAGGGTACACTAAGAGCGGTGACGTTGATGTAGGTTGCGTTGGTGGCAGGTGTTGGAGCAGGAGTGGTCGAGGTATTTTCCAGAGCCATGTTGGAAGGCTCCAGGTGACCTCCACTGCGCAGCTTCGTGACGAAGGAAGGTACCCAGCACGTCAACCAAAATGTTACGTGAAGTGATGCACACGAGAGGCTGTAAGCAAATGTATCACCAGGAAAGTACTAGGTACTTCACGCTAAGGCAGGGCACACAACAGTCTCCAAATCCTCGCCGTCTTCTTCAACGTATTTGTACTTTGAAGACTGCCCATACCAATATTATTCTCAGTCAATATTATTCTCAGCGCCTGCGTGCTGCATTCACGCAAGCGCTTCTCTCCTCGATGCTTCTAAGCTGTAAACCCCGCAGAATATCCGTAAAGGTAGTCAGAAATACGGACCAGGTTGAAGTGTTGGTATAGTTTTTGTGGTATCAGGTTTGCGTGATGTCAGCGAGATCCGTGAGTCCGCATTATTTGATCGCATCACTTTTTATGCACGCTCACTCTTCGGACCGGGTAGTCAGCCGGTCTGAGAACTGGCTAACCTACTTGTCCTTCCTTTGCTCCTCCTCCTCCTCGTGGCTCTTTCCTATTGTTACGAGTGAATGGGTTTATTTACAGATGAGATTAATGGCGTGGAAGCAGGAGCAGCGTACTTGAGGGGCAAGACCAGTTTGGTTCGCCCAACCACACAGTCCAAGAGCCGGCTCCACTACTCCTCTTCTTCTTCTCTGTTTCGCACTCGCGCACTTCCGTCACATTTTCCCCGGGGGCAGACGAAGCTCGCCGAGCGACCTAATATGCCTATGACGGTACTGTTTGAGGCGAGCTACATGAACAACTTGCGTAACGCACGAACGCCTGTTATTGGCAGTCACTCGGGCGACAACGTAATTCACGTCACTTAGACGAGCGACTATCACGTATGGGCCACAATAGTTTGCAAGAAAGTTCCGGTACAATCCTTTTCTACGAATAGGAGCCCTCAGCCAAACGTAGTCGACAGGAGAAAAAAACCTACAGGGATATGCTTGGCATCGTAGCGACTCTTGCTTTGTTCTTGCGAGGGCAATGTGCGAAGGCGTGCTAGTTGACGTGCTTCTTCGGCGCGGCACAATGTCTGAGCGATTGAAAGATCTTCCTGGTGCGAGAAAGATAGTAGAGTGTCCAGAAAACTCCGAGGGTTTCGTGCGTAAAGCAGAAAGAAAGGTGAATGTCCAGTAACTTCATGCTTGGCGGTATTGTACGCGTAAAGACGGCGGTGAGACGGCGTCCCAGCTCCTGTGGTCAGCATCAACGTGCATCGATGGCATATTCGTAAGAGTGCGATTCGTCCTCTCGAAGAGACCGTTA
Source organism: Rhipicephalus appendiculatus (assembly GCA_030522465.1). Classification (NCBI taxonomy): domain Eukaryota; kingdom Metazoa; phylum Arthropoda; class Arachnida; order Ixodida; family Ixodidae; genus Rhipicephalus; species Rhipicephalus appendiculatus. Next base: position 2,943 of record JALIZH010017524.1, read on the forward strand.
GTTTGCGGATGGTAAGGAGTGGAGTGGCGATAGGAAGAGCCACAAAGGCGCAAAATTTCTTCAACAACATCGGCAATAAACTGCCGTCCACGGTCACTGATGATAACCCGTGGGGCGCCATGACGCAATATGACCCGTTGTAACAGAAAAGTAGAGACAGCGGCTGCCGAGGCCGATGTAAGTGCATCTGTTTCCGTATATCGAGTTAAATAATCCACGCACACTATAGCATATCGGTGGCCGGATGGGGTCTTAGGAAGCGGTCCGAGCAAGTCAGTGCCGATTTTTTTCAAAAGGTGATGTCGGTGGTGAAATGGGCTGCAAATAACCTGCCGGAGCAGTCGTGGTTTGCTTGTGGCGCTGACAAATAGTGCATCTGGCGACGTGCTGTTTCGTGGTCTTCCAGATTTTCGGCCAGTAGAACCTCTCACGAAGTCGGTGTAGCGTACGTGTGAAACCGAGATGACCGGATGTTATGTCATGGTGCATAGAACGAAGGACGACCGGGGGCAAGCTTTCCGGCACTACTAGAAGCAACGGGAGGCTGTCGGCTGAGTAGTTCTTCTTGTACAGCAAGCCATTAGACATTGTAAAATGCTTTCCGGGGGAGTTATGCGCAGCTTCCAGCAAGGGTTTCAAAGTAGGGTCGCGTTGTTGTTCGTGCTTGAAGTTGCCGATATCTGGAAGGTCGAACGAGACAGAAACTAAATAGTCATCGAAGTCATCGTCATGAGAATTGGTGTGCACTGAAGGAAGGCGGGATAGGCAGTCGGCATCCATGTGACATCGTCCGCTCTTGTAGGTCACCGAAAAGCTGTACTCTTGGAGGCGCCACGCCCAACGAGCCAGCCGGCCATACGGGTCGCGGAGTCCAACAAGCCAGCATAGTGAGTGATGGTCGGTCACTATTGTGAACTCGTGGCCATGCAGATACGGTCGGAACTTCTGAACGGTGAAGACGACGGCTAAGCACTCGAGCTCGGTGACGGTGTAGTTCTTCTCTGCTCTGGTCAGTGTCCGACTAGCGTATGCTACGACGTGCTGGCGGCCGTTGCAGATTTGCACCAGCACAGCGCCAACACCAAGTCCGCTAGCATCAGTATGCAGTTCAGTGAAAGCTTCAGGATCAAAATGCTTCAGGATAGGTCCTGAAGTCAGCAAAAATTTGAGCTGTTGAAATGCAGCCTCACATTTATCATCCCACGAGTATGGTGCGTCTTTATGGAGGAGGGACGTCAGTGCGGAAGCAAGCGGCATGAAATTCTTAATAAAGCGGCGGAAACATGAGCAAAGACCCAGAAAAACTTCGCAGGTCCTTCACTGTTCGTGGTTGCTCAAAGTTACGAATCACTGCGGTCTTCTGTGGGTCCGGTCGTATGCCTTCTCTGTCCACGAGAAAGCCTAGTACGAGGGCTTCACGTTCACCAAAATGACACTTTTTCGAGTTTAAAACAAGGCCAGCTTTCCGTAAGCATTCAAGCACAAGTAACAAGCGGTGGTTGTGCCCTTGAAAAGTATTTCCATAAATAATCACGTCATCTAAATAGCACATGCAAATTTCCCATTTAGGTCCACGGAGTACTGTATCCATAAATCTCTCGAATGTCACTGGAGCATTGCACAAACCGAAGGGCATAACATTAAACTCAAAAAGACCATCAGGTGTCACGAAGGCCGTCTTCTCTTTGTCTAATGGGTGCATAGGAATTTGCCAATACCCAGAAAGCAAGTCAACAGAAGAAAAATAGGAAGCTGAGTGCAGACAGTCGACGGCGTCACCTATACGTGGCAAAGGGTAGACGTCCTTTTTTTAATGGCATTTAGGCGGCGATATTCTACACAGAATCTCCATGAACTGTCCTTCTTCCTGACGAGAATGACAGGAGCCGCCCACGGACTACACGATTCTTGTATGACGCCTTTCTTTAGCATGTCTTCAACTTGCTCGGCGATGACTTTCCTTTCAGAAGGCGATACACGATAAGGCAACGTTACTAGAGTAGGTTCAGTTTTCAAACTATCCGCAGGCGCCATACATTCCGGGCGCCCCCGTTCCTTGGCTCGCCGCCAGATGGCGGGAGCGCCGCAAGCAGCTCTACGCGAGTGAATCTCTCGTACTGTCGAACACGCTCGGGTCCCCAGACTTCGCTCGCGCAATCGCTACAGATGCTTTTCTCTGATTATCTTTTTAATATATTTATGGCCTCGTGTTTAGCACATCGACAGCAAAACTCGACCGATTGTGAAAATCGCCGCTGCGCTCTCCCGGAGTGCGCTGATGAAGTGCGGTTTCAAGAGCTCCAGCAGCCTTGACCGTCCGCTAGGCTCTGTTAACGAGCTGTTGCAAGTTCTCGAGCATTTAGTAACCAGGCATAGTGAAGATTCCCTGTTACATGCCGTTACCGCCATCAAGACGCCCGGCTTGTTTCGAAGCTAATTTTGTTTTCAGTGTCAGAACGACACGGCACCGCATTTTAACAGTAACGGTCTCGAAAACGCGCTACACGTTCGTGCGACACAAGTTAACTGTGTTTCGTAGGAAAAGCAGGGGTGTGCGAGTATTCGAATTCGAATCGAATAATACTTAATCGAATAATTCGATTCGACTTTTTGAATAGCTAGTATTCCGAAGTTTCGAATAATTCGACTGGACGAATATCTAAAGTGCGACAAGGCACAATGGTGCAACTTGGTTAGAGTGGAGTGGCTGAAACTAATGCCAATGCCGTCACAAAAGGCCGTCCGTTAATACTTTCATCGATATACTGGTTCAAAAGTGAGTGATGTTTATTTTAAAGGATATTAAGACACTTCCGCACGTCGTGGCTCCGCAGAAAAGGTCGGAGAACAGTCTGGGAGAATGTCGAACTGCTAGCGTCAAAAAGTAACCACCACAGAGCTCATACCTGATAGTCAAGACGTTCAAAACTACTTTAATGAGCTCCTGACACCAAGAAAGGATGATCCATTGAAATAGCGGAAAGCGCACACAGTTGCACTTTATCCAGGTATCGCCAAAATTGCTTTGCGGTACCTTCCCATCCCTGCTACTGAGAGGCCCAGTGAGCGCTTGGTTTAAACTGGAGGAAACATCTTAGCATCACGACGAGAATGTTTGAAGCCAGGTCATGTGGAACAGCTTTGTTTTTGCATGACAATTTGTAGTCGTTCGGTGGCAGTCACTCACCACGTTATGTGCTCGAGGACATGAGCAGATTGCATTTATTTGTTCTTTCTTGCTTTCAGTTTTCAACATCTTTAGTATTCGATTCGAATTCGTCATTTTTGGCCACTATTCGGCACTATTAGATTTGAATTGGATGCGAGATAAAATTTCAGTATTCGCACACCCCTAAGGAAAAGCCTGTTAATCCTTTCTTGCGAACTATTCTTAATAGCGGAAGCAACCGTGAAGTAACAACCAGCATGCCAATAGGTGTACATAATGTAAAGTGGCGTCAATAAATGTAAGACACCTATACACCTAGATACGCTCTCCCAGCACTTTATTTCGAGATGACAAAAAAATCGAGCCAGCACTGTTTTCGTCCATCAGAGCACCACATTCACAAGTACAACGTTAAGATCTATATGTGCTTTGCTCGCTTGCGGGCAGACTTTACTTGCACATTTACGGCACGTTCTCGTTGCAGGAACCGCGCATAAAAATGCATTTGTGCCACCAAGTAAAATTTCATGATCCGGGCGGTGAACTCCTCAAAATGCACCGGACAACCAACACGCAAGAGTATCCTGACTGAGTTCTGCCACAATTGTCCAAAACAGGTATCCAAACACCTCCTTAGGTTGAGTCTTTTGTTCAATGACCCCCTCAATACCTTAAAGTAGGCATGTCAGGGCACTTAAAGGTTGCCGCAGGGCGCCGGGTACACATGACGGCATCTCAGTCAGAATTTCCCCCTGGTGGAACATTGGAGGTCCCCGTGAGCGTGCCGAGACAGTACAGGTGGAGAATTTCTCTGCTTTTTTCACGACATACCCAGCGAGATCATATAAAACCGCATCTCTTGCGACAGGGTGATTGTAGTTCTGCTTAAATTCATCATCAGGTGCGCGCACGGCCGCGCACCTGATGCGCAGCGCGCACAGCCGCGCGCGCCTCCGCCGCACTGGCCGATCAAGATGGAACAGCAGCGCCACGAGATGCGAGAATCGGTGGCCGGTCCACGCACTCACGGGAGTTTGAAAACTGAACCTAGTCTAGTAACGTTGCGATAAGGCTTCTGGCGTATTGGTGGTGCTTGGCCCGTATAGATGAGGTGTTGCGTACGTGAATGCGGCGGCGTACCGGAAGATGTTTCGTCTTGGGCAAAGTCAAAGACTGAAGCGTAGCCTGCGAGCACCTCCTGCAGCAGAGACCGTTCAGTTGAAGGAAGCGATTTGTTGATCATGCGCAGAATGTTAGCACAATAGTCAGGGTAGGAATCGCTGTGGGATTGCTTTACGGCCGCCGATAGTTCAAGCCACCGGATGGTAAGCGTAGTTTGCTCGTGAAAGCTTGCCAATTTTAGTGCTGCAGGCAGAGATATGGGCTGCTCTGAGACGTTCACAGGCCACAAATCGGCACAACCATCGACGGCGAGCACGAGGCAACGAGGCACGATGACGTTTTTCTTGAGGGCGTTATTAAAACCCGGCTCAGCTAAACCGTAGCAAGAACCGACACGAGAACGTGAAGAGTTTACGCGCACAAACATTGCGGTATGCGGGGCCAAACAGACGTCTTGCGACACAGAAAATACGTCCGAGCTATCATCACGGGTATCTTCCGTCAATGGAGAGGGCAAGGTGGTACGAAAACGAATCGCGCCACTACCACAATCCAGAGTAGCACCGCACTCACGCAAAACATCCTGCCTAGAATGATGTCATGAGTCGCACGTGCAAGTACCGTTAACTCAGCTCTAAACTTTTGATTTCCTACGGTAATTAAAACAGAACAAACACCAACCGGGCTCAACGTTTCTCCCCCTACGCCGCGGAACGTAGCACTTGGATTCCAAGCGAACATCACTTTCGTCCCAAGGCGATTCTTAAAAGACTGGCTCATTACAGAAACCGCAGCGCCGGTATCAACTAAGGCATCAGTACTCACATTGTCTACAGAAACACTCACTTTGTTCTTAACCATTACAACACAAGGGGGTCTTGAGGAAGAGGAATTTGCGCCCTCGCCCCCCATCGGTCGCACCAGTTAGTTTCCCAGTGGTGGCGGCGTCACCGAGCGGCGACTCAGTGACGGGGATTGCTGTTGGCGTGCTGGCGGTGGGGTAACGCTGCGGTCGGAGGAAGGGGAGTCAGCACGTGCTGCGTGGTGCCGTTGGAAGGAGCTTGGAAATGACCGAAACTCGTCAGCAGGCACATGGGTCGTGTACACGTTGAACCGTGGAGCTCGCTGCTGGCGGCGGTAGCAGTACCTAGCGATGTGTCCAGTCAGCCCGCAGTTGTAGCAAGTACGGGTGTCGCGTCTTGTCGTCCTCGGTGAGAGAGACCTCGTTGGTTGGTAGAAGCCAGGAGATGACGGCAGTAAATCGCCGTGATGCAGCTTGCCTGCGTTCCTAGTTTTCGAGTGGCTGCTCGCTCCTTCGTTCGAACCGATTGGCGTGAGCCGGGCGAGGCTCAGAGTAGCTCTGACGCAAACGAGGTACCGGTGGTTCATGGGGGCGTTGATCGAATGCACACTGATGGCATACATTAGCGGTGTCCACAATTAGTAGCTGAGCAAGTTCTTCTTTAACTACTCGTCTGATGACCGAAGCGATGTCGTCGTGCGATGGAATGTTGACACTTGCAACCGTGATCACGTTGTAGACGCCCAAATTTCGGTAAGATTCTCCTCTTCTTCAGCGCCTCAAACGCATGGCAATGTTTCCTTAGGTCGGAAGGTGTGTGTAGGTCTTCTTTCGTGATAAGAAAATTGTACACGTCTTCCGCGATTTCTTTGAGGAGCTACCTTATCTTCGTCAGACATTGTCGCAGTCACGATTCGGCACAGTTTCAACACAGCCTCGATGTAGGTGGTACAGGTTTCGCCCGGTAACTGAGCTCTGCGCGAAAGCGTTTGCTCAGCCTGCTTGATCTTAGCAGTCGAGTCCCCAAAGCACTTTTTCAGTTCTTCAACAAAAATGTCCCATGTCGTCAATGCGCTCTCATGGTTGTCGAACCAGAGAGACGCAGTCCCAACGAGAAAAAACACCACGTTCTCCAGCTGCTTGGCAGTGCTCCAGTGGTTGCAGAGACTCACTCTTTGGTAGTGTTTAAGCCAATCCTCAGCATCATCATCCGGCTTCCCCGAAAAGGTCCTTGGTTGACGTTGCGGCATTCCGTAGCCAGCTTGTCCTGTGTGTTGAGGTTGTTGCTCACCCCCCGGCGAGGTTGTTATGGCTTTCTCCTATGTCCTCCATGTCTGGTAGCTGCGGTGGCAAGCCAGCCAAGCGTCTGCTCCGTCGCAAAATTGGTAGAGCTGGGTCATCCAGATCGGTGTACCCAGCATCTCCACCAAACTTGTACGAGGGGAATGGGTTTATTTACAGATGAGATTAATGGCGTGGAAGCAGGAGCAGCGTACTTGAGGGACAAGACCAGTTTGGTTCGGCCAACCACACAGTCTAAGCGCCGGCTCCACTACTCCTCTTCTTCTTCTGTGTTTCGCACTCTCGCGCACTTCCGTCACACTATGTTGACACGAATATTCAGCAAAAGTTTCAAGTAGCGAACTAGGCTAGAGACTGCTTCGACTACATGTCACATTGATTGTTCAGGCATTGGCCTATTCTTTAGTTATTGTGCATAATAGTGTTAAGAGTAAAACCTATATTTCATATACTTGCATTCTAAACCACTGGCCTTGGGATGACAGGGTTCCACTGAAACTTCAGTTGTGGGACGTTGGAATCAGCAGCCTGAAGACCATAACGACGAGACCGGCGACAGGTGCCTTCAAAACTACGCCAAGTCGCAGTGTTCCAGAAAGAAGTCGATGACCAAGGATTGCGGTAGTAACGCGCAATGTGCCCCATACGATGCCTGTTAAAGCCTATCAGTCCATCATCTGTAGTCCTCCAATCACCAGGTTGCACAGGCGAGAACACACGCGACACTCTCGTAGATCTTTTTTCGCTTCTATCGATTATTACGGATAAATAAATGGACAGGATACTGCTACTTACATTAGACATCTGAAGATTCTTCTGCAGTATTGTGTTGGTAGAAACAATGTCTCCACAAACAAGTAAATGGTAACATTTCTCGACGCAAATGCGCACCAGGAGCGCTTGCTTCGTAGCTGTGAGTGGTGCGTCGTGCGCGCGTTGAAATGAAATACTAGATAATGCAGCCACGTGAGGATACGCCCTTTCTCGTTCTTCGTGCGTGTGTGCACAGTTCGTGCGATTAAGCTCACAGATGAATCGCGCCGCTCACTGGCCTTGCGGCGTGAGCAGCGCTCCTCGTCAAGAGTAAGCGCAGTGGGCGGACCTGGTTTTCTCCGCGGACGCCTGTCAAATTGATTGACGAGTGAACTCGGGTACAAGTTCGTTGATTTTGAGAAGGCCCGAGTTCAACTTATGAGCGTCATATTCCAACGCGTTAGGTACCTTCCAACGGATTTTGGATACTGTACTGGCCCGCTTGAAGTGGCAGACTTGCCTTGTGTGCATGGAGGATGTCGTTGTGTTTTCCTCAAACTTCGACGAACACCTCCGGCGCGTTGCAGCTGTACTTCAAGCGATCAAGAACTCCATACTCAACCTCAAGCCAGAAAAGTGCCGCTTCGCTAACGAGGAACTCTTTTTCATGGCCACATGATAAGCATGTCTAAAGTGCGCCCCGACCCTCAGAAGACAACCGCCACCGCTATATTCCCGCCACTCGCCGACAAGAAGGCCATGCATCGATTTCTCGGCCTGTGCGCCTATTACAGGCGGTTCGTCAAAATTTTCACCCGCATTGCCGAGCCACCCGCTAACCTTACCAGGGCCGACGTCGAGTTCAACTGGGAAACGCCGCAGAAGGAAGCATTTCAGGAACTAAAACGACACCTATAGACGCATCCGTTACTTGCGCACTTCTACGAATACGCCGAAACAGAAGTACATACCGACGCAAGAAGTGTAGGACTCGGCGCCGTTTTTGTGCAGAGGGCAGACGGACTGGAAAAGATCATCAGCTATGCTAGCTAGTTGCTATCAAAGGCGGAAGCCAACAGTTGTACAATAGAAAAGGAGTGCCTTGTCATCATCTGAGCTATATCAAAGTCAAGCCCCTACCTTACGGCAGGCCCTTGAAAGTTGTGAGCGACCAGCAGGCCTTGTGTTGACTAGCTAACTTGAGAGACTCTTCGCGTCGCCTCGCACAGTGGAGCCTGAGACTTGAAGAATTCGACATTACCATCGATTACAAGTCTGGAAGAAAACAGTCCGACGCCGACTGCCTGTCTCGTGCCCGTGTCCGCCAACCGTAACAGGTGACCAGGATGATGATTGCTTCTTGGGAACCATAAGTGCACACGACTTCGCAGAGTGACACCGAGCCGACCCGGAACTCAGGGGCCTTGTGGAATACCTCCAGGGCAAGACCGCCACTATTCCGAAGGTATTCAAGAGAGGACTGCATCGTTGTTCCTGCAAAATAGCTTTGTTCTAAAGAAGAACTCCTTGCCCCTTTGAGCCAAACACCTTCTTGTGATAAGTCACTGGGCTAACACTTGCGTCACAAAGCCATCTTCCCAGGAAGAAATCTCGCCGCGCACACACTTCTCCCACAATCTATCCCCCACCACAAACACACGTTCACTGTCTCTTTTGGTGTGATACCTTACTTTAACGAGGACTTGTTTGTTCACCATATCACTCACGAAATCCGGTTTCAAGAAGGTTAAATTCTCTCTAGGCTGCCGCTTCAGGAAGTCTTACCTGTGCGCTTATGCGGTGTATTGCGGTAGGACATGAGAGAACTATCTATTTCCTCCTGCAGCTAATTTTTCTTTCTTGTTTCACATTGAGCAAGCACCTGTTTCAGTAACACTTGTTTAGCAGTTTGTAATTGGCGTTCGGTAGTCCCATTTGAGCTTGCGTGATAGGGCGGCGTCTTTGTGTGCTTTATATTATTATTTGCCAGAAAGTCAGCAAACTTCTGTAAGGAAATGTGGCCCATTAGCACTTACAATTTTTTCCGGGAAACCGTACGCCGAAAACACTGCGCAGCCTGCGTAGTGTTTGCGATACAGTCATCGAAGACATCGCCCAAACTTCTCTCCACTTAGAGAGAGTGCGAATTTATTAGAAGGCAGAGAGGTCGGCCTGAGCTAATGCGCTCTAGCCTGCTACTCTACACCGGGGATAAGGGAAGGGAAAAAAAGAGGCATGAAGGGTGATGATGGGGACAGGAAGAGGTGGTGCGTAAGTACAGTAGCCACATATCACGGTACCCTACAGCTTGGTATCCAGTCCAGTGCTTTTGATAAAATCTAGAATCGCCCTTGTAGCAGTTTTTGACACTGTTTGGTCGCACATTGCTGACAAAATGCAACTTTCGCTAACTGGTGTTAGTCCGATGCCTGCCAGCGTTCATGTTAGCATCTTCCTTTGCGTCGCGTATAATGGGCTGTCACAAAATATATGGGCTAAAGTTTCTCGCTCTTGGCAGCGTTCGCAGTTCGGGCTGTCCGCACGGCCGATTAGGTGCGCGTAGCGTCGAGTGAAGGCAACGCCCAGGCGAATTCGGTGCAGCACACTAGCATGTCTTCGGCTGATTTTAGCCGGAAGGTGAAAAGTCATAATCGGGGTCTGTTTCCCGCAAACGCTTGCTACGATGATCTGGTTGCGACCAATAAGTGGCCGCGCATTCGCGCATTAGCGATCTCAACAATGTGTTGACGTCACTTCGCGAATACGGTATTTTGACGTCCATGGGGGCGCTGTATACTGCCGCTCTTGCTTCAATATCAGCTAGCTCGTTGCCAACCAACTCACAGTGTCCAGGAACCCATTGGAATGTAATCAAGTGACCACCTCTGTGTGTAATATCGAATGCTGGGACTATTCATACAGCTAATGCATAATATTGGCCTCTTCTTGAGCAAGAATTGATAGCTTGAAGCGCTGATTTTGCATCAGACAGTATCGTCCATTTACATGGTGCTTGGCCGTTCACAAATTGTATAGCTTCCTGGATAGCAACAAGTTCCGCGGCTGTCGAAGATGACCTGTGATCTAATTTGTACTGCCGGGAAATACCGAGTTCAGGGATCACGAAGGCCGCAGTTGAGATGGACGAAGTTACGGATCCATCGGTGTAGATGGGTACAGAATCGCTGTATCAGTCAGCCAAATGTGCCAAGGTGAGTTGCTTGAGGGCAACATAAGGAACACGCAACTTATTCGAGATCCCACGTATGTGAAGGCACACCAGTGGTTTAGTCAATGTCCATGGAGGCACTCTGGAGTTTACGGCTGGTGCAAAGTCTAAAGGGATCATATGTCTATGCGTATCGAGGCATTGTGAATAGCTGCCATCTCGTCGGTGCGTTCGTAGCGTGGACAACGAGTGGTGTGCATGTCGGGTCAGCAGTCGAAGGTGCACCCGAAGAAGCTCACAGGACGTGTATACCTGTATAGGGTAGGTGCGGGACTCCTCTATAATGCCAGAGGTTGAAGTGCACCATGGCAAGCCTAGGCATGTTCTCAGTGCTCTTGCCTGAAGGCTCTCCAAAGTACGAAGGCACGTTGTACGCATGCTGGAAAGTACAGGTGCGCTGTACCGTATATAGCCCACAAGCAATGCCTCGTACAACTGTAGAAGACTTTTTCTCTAAAGGGCCCCATCTCAGTCCTGCTATAACACGAAGAACATATACAAAACTAACTAGTTTCTTCCGTATCGCAGTCACATGCTTCGACCAAGATAGGTTGCGGTCAATGATGACCCCTAAATAGCGGTAGTGCGTGACGGCAGAAATCACTGCTCCATCAGCGAAGATTGGGTACCGAGCCATTGATTTCTTCGTAAATACCAATGCGCACATTTTGCTACTGAAAGTTGAAGTCCCTGACGACGCAAGTACTTTGATGTTACTGATGTGCCTTGTTGTAGCCTTGCCCGCAGTTGTGGTCGCGTCGCTTCAGATGCCCATATGCATATGTCGTCCGCATACGCACTGATTTTGACAACGTCGGGAAGCTCAGCTTCAAGGCCCATGAGTGTTACGTTGAAAAGTATAGGGCTGAGGACAGCGCCTTGCAGAACTGCACGACTTACGAGGTGTCTGCCCGTGCCGCCGTCAGATGTCGACATAAAAATCGTACATCCGCTAAGGTAGCTCACTATGCATGCGTGCGATCGTCCACCCACGCCGATGTCCTCAAGCGCATCAAGTATGGCCTCATGAAGGACGCTATCGTAGGCGCCTTTTATATACAAGAAAACTGCGCCTACTAATCTCCGACGTTGCCTTTCCTTTTCTACAGAAGAAACTAGGTCTACAAAGCCGTCTATAGCTGATCAACCCCTGCGGAAGCCATTCATAAAATATGGTAAGGCGATAATATTCTCCAGCAGCCATTCCAATTTTGTCAGTACCACGCGTTCCATCACCTTGCCGATGCAACTGGTTAGGGCAATAGGCCAATAGCAAGACAGCTCGTGTGAACACTTGCCTGGCTTCAGTAAGGCCACTATGCGGCTGCACTTCCAGCTTTCCTGGACTGCCGCCGTCTACCACGTGGAGTTGTAGAACGACAAGATAGCTTGCCTCGCTTCCTGGCTGAGGTGACAGAGAGCCGAATAGGTGATTCCATCAGGCCCTGGTGCGGACGAGCATCGGGACGCAGAAATAGACGCGTCGAGTTCGTGCATTGTGAATGGTAAGTCGAGGCGATCGTCGCATGATGGCGGTGAGGCACAACATGAAAGCGATATCCCTGAGGAGGACATGCCTACTAGTAAGTCGCAATAATCTTCTGCAACCTCTGCTTCAGTCTCACCTTGCTTTAGAGCCAAAGCTCGGAAAGGGAACAACTGCGCCGTAGGCGTCTGAAGGCTCCGGATAGTTTGTTATATAGGAGATAGGGGTTTCCTGGGAACCAGGGAACCACAAAACACCCTCCACCGTTGCCTTTCAAGCTTATCGAGGTGGCGTAGTACATGTCATTGTGCTTGGCGAGATGTAGACAGGTCATATGGTGATCTGGTCCTCCTGTATTTCCTCTCGGCGCGGCAACGGATTCCACGAAGGTATTCATATTGTGCTTAAGGCTGCGATCTTAGTTTTCGTACATTTACAAGTCTTGTATTTGCTGTCAAGGCTTATTCTATAACACTTTCTATTTAAGAAATGGATTGAATGTTCCGGCACTGAGTGTTTACAGACGTTTGGAATCCTTGCCAGTCCACGCTTCGCACAGGGAGAGGAGCCGAACGGCTGAATCCTTTTAGCTGTATGTATGTAGGGGAGATGGTCACTTCCATGTGTTTCAACGTCTACGAACCAACAGGGGGGTAGACAAGAGACTTCTACTCACAAAAGATACGTCCAGACAGCTGCTGTACGATGCGACACGGAGGTAAATAGGCGATCCATCGTTGATTGACATCAGGCCCTGACTGAGCACAAAATCGGCAATGTCCCTACCGTGGGTGTTCATTGAAGCGGAGCCCCACATGGGATGCTGTGCATTAAAATCCCCAATTAATACATGTGGCCCTGGGCAAGCTTGGAGCACAGGACCACATGTATTAATTTGTTACACAGACAAGAGATGGGAACAGTCCACGTGGCTTCTGGGAGGGATATATCCACCTATGACAGATAATGAACGTCGCTTGTGCTATATAGATAGGCAGATATATTAATTTGAAGCACGAGAAGCCACGTCATTCCTCACGTACGTTAAATCCCGAAATATGCATATAATCACTTTACTCGCACTTCGGTCATCGCGAGACTACAGTATGACGTATCCGGAAATCGGAAACGACGACATCATATTCGGCTCACATGTAACAACCAACGGAAATTTATATATAAACATCCGTTGTCGAAAGTTAGACAACCGGCTTCGCAAACCTCTTGCGTTCCACTGCATTATAGCAGATGTGCGCACACGTTCTTCGAATAAATTCGCCATGATGTTTATGGAAGGGCTATGAGGAGCGGTTCCAGCATGTTGAGGATCTGCACTGCTGTATTCGCACCCGGCGTCTGCAGCTCGTTGAGAATCGCACGGACAGACTTTAGCAGATGCTTCAGCATAGTCTGGGTCTTCTCAGAGTCTTGCCTATCATTTTCCTTCATCTTTGAAGCTGCAGCCCATAATGTGGTCTTTTTTATTGATCCGGACGGTAGCGAAGGCCACTCAACATCTGAAGCATCGGCGTGCAAAGCTGGCGCTGGCCCACTTTCTGTATCCCTGGGACGTGGTGCACACAGTATGGGTGTAGCGGCCTCACGATGGGCACGCATCTGTTCATCTCCTGCTGCGGGTGATTCATCAGTCCTATGCGCGCTGCGGTTCCGCTGGCGCCTGCGTTTTGAATGACGTCTACGTCGGCGGATAGACGTGACAGCCTCTCTGTGTGTCGAGTTGTCTCTGACCATCTTCCGTAGGACGCGAATTTCTTCTTTTATCTTCGGGCACTCCTTCGATGTCGCTTCATGTGCACCAGAGCAGTTTGGGCATTTCAAAGGAGCAGCAGCATCGCAGTTGTCAAGCTTATGAGGCCCGCCTCACCGCTGGTAAGTTGTCTCACTTTTGCACACTGGGCTTACGTGTCCCGACTTGTAGAGCTTGTGATACTGCAAAGGCCGTGGCAAATAAGGGCGCACAGGATGTCTCACGTATCCAACCTTGACACTAGGAGGCAGAGTCTCAGAACCAAATACTAGCTTGATGCAGCTAGACTGCCCGAAGCGGCGGATGGTCATGATTCTGACTGTCGACGTCACAAGTTTCTGGAGGTCAACGTCCATGATGTCAATGTCCACGTCAGTTATGATGCCAGTCGTTGTTCCTTTCCCGTGAGCGAGGAACGCGCGACCTGAGATACTTCCCAGCTGCGTGACGGCCTTCAGTCTCTCAAGAATGGTCTTGTTCGTCACATCAACTGACAATATATTTTTCCTGCTATTTATGCGAATTTCACTCGCTTGAGCAGGTGCAACTCGCTCGAAATATTCAGTCAATGAGTGCCTGTTGAGTGCGTGCAATTTGCCTGATGTAGAAATGGGCACATACGAGATTGTGAAGCACTGCTTGCCGTTGTCCAGCGCCGGTTGCGACTCCGCTGTTGATGACGTCTTCTGAAGCTTCATTTTCAACCAGTGGGTGGTGAATGTCGTGAAGTCGGCTTCCGATTCCATCTCTTCCACTGATGAGCTGTCGGTGGACCCATCACAAGCAGCGGATGCGACGACGCGGTCACCCACCTTCGGTCCATCATTAGGCAGACGGCTGGGGCCTAGGGTCTTCTTGGATGGATTGTCACCCATTCCGAGGGACAACGTCCTCTGTTTCGCTTGTTCAGGGAGAGTCAGGAATTCTGGCAGTTAAGAAAACATTGAGAGCTGTCCTAGGCACAAGTATGCCCGGACGTACTTCCTCTATCTACTCAGAATAGGCATTGACCGAAACGGGAAGTCTTTGCCAAAACTTCGCAGGATATGGCCAGGGCTGTAGAGGGGCCAACTGAACTGCTGTGCGTTCGCGCTGGCACATCCCGCACTGTCGGACATATTCTTTAATATCCTTGTCTAGTCCCGGCCACCAGACAAAACTGCGTGCCAGCATTTTCATTGTGCTGGCGCCAGGATGCTCTTCGTGCAATAAGGCTAGTACCGACATACTCAACTTCTCCGGTACAATTACTCGTGACCCCCAGGTCACAGAGTCCTGCTTAGTAGAAAGCTCAAAACGCCGTACGTAATACGGTTGCCGATTGTCTGGTACTTGTGCAGGCCATCCAGAGAGAGTGTGCTCGCAAATCGTGCGAAGTATAGCACGTCTGGCTGTCGCTCTAGCCACATCCTACGCCGTGAGTGGAGTACACTAAAAACAGATAAACACTCAATTTCATCTTCTTTTGAGTCGCAGCTCAAAGGTAATCTTGAGAGTGCATCAGCTACATCACTTTCAATTCCCTTTCGATACTTTAAGGTGTACTCGTGTGCTGCCAGTATTAACGACCATCTTTGTAGTCTAGCCGCAGCTAGAAAGAGGGTTGCTCTGTCTCGGCCAAAGACACCAAGTGGCCGATGGTCGGTGTAAAGTACAAACTGGTGACCTAAAAGAAACTTGGGAAATTTCTTAAGCCCGAAAGTCAGCGCGAGCGCTTCTCTTTCACACTGAGCATAATTTCTTTCCGTTGGTGTCAGAGTTCGTGAGGCAAAAGCAATGGGCCACTCTTGCCCATCTGGCATTACATGAAAAATAACAGATCCAGCACCGTACGCGGAAGCAACACACTGTAGTGGAAGTGGTTTCCGAACGTCAAACTATGTAAGCGCTCGGCAGTTGATAAGCAGTTGTTTAGTGGCTTCAAAAGCGTCGCCGCACTCTATAGACCAGAGCAACTTGTGCAATAGTTCTGCCACCACTGCTAAGTTTTTCAAGAAATTCCTGTAAAAGTTCAGCAAGCCTAAATATGCTTTGAGTTCTGTCACGTTTTTAGGCGGCGGTGCTCCTTTTATAGCCTTGACTTTCCCATCAGTAGGATAGATGCCTTCTGAGCTGAGCTGATGGCACAGATAGCACACTGAGCCTTGAAAGAATTTGCGTTTCTCCGTTTTGAGAGTCATATTGTGCTCACTCAGGCGTTTCAAACCTACGTCCAATGTTTTATAGCACTGATCGACGTATGTTTTATAGCACTGATCAACATCGTCGATGTAGCCACATTTTGTATTTCTATGAGCATCTTATCCATGAGTGCATGAAACAGCGCTGGAGCACTGGCAATACTATACGGAAGCCGATTAAATTGATAAAGCTCCTTGTGGGTCTTAACACAGAGGGTTGGCCTTTACTCCTCCCTTAACACGACTTGTTGGTAAGCTGACGACAAGTCAAGCACTCAAAACACCTTTCCATCCCACACTGACGTGAACAACTCCTCGTGAACAACTCCTGTTGCGGCAATGGGTAATGCTCCATCTTAAGAACAGGGTCAACAGTGACCTGGAAGTCACCACAAAGCCCTAGCTTATCACCTTCTCTTTTGGGAACTACAACCAAAGGAGTAGCCCAATCACTGTGACTCCCTCGCATAACGACGCCGTTTTTCTCCAGTTCATCCAGCTGCTTTTCAACTGGTTGACGCCACGCAAAAAGCACCGGCCTGGCTCTACAAAACACAGGACAAGCTTCTTGTTTCAAATCAATGTGCGCTTCATAGTTTTTGATAGCGTTCGTAAGAAGACCCCCGTGTACCTGTCTCGAAGTCACGCAACCCTATGCTCTATACTTAAAGGAACAGCGATTTACAGTATAGCTGAAATTTCTCAAGCGATGTCGTACCTAGGAGAACTGGTAACTTTCGCTCAGCTTCATGCACAATAAGAGCCGATAAAACATCTTGCTGCTCATTATACTGCGCCTTCACATGACATTCCCCCAAATCATTAATCATATAACCCGTATAACTTTTTCAGCACAACTGCGGTAGGTTCACATTTAACTTTCGGAAAAATCGGCCGATACACTTCTTCAGGGACCATTGTCACCGCGGCACCAGAGTCGACTTGCATAGGCACGCTCTTTCCTTCTATGGTCATGATAACTATGTAGCCTTTCTTTTTGCGCGATGAATCGTGCCACGCGTACATCGTGTGTTCATCTTCGCTGGATGATTCCGACAGAATTTGCGTGCTCTTTTGTAGAACCTTTCTTGGTCACATTTTCTGCAGATGACCTAATTGATAGCACCGGTTCCATTTATAGTTCTTGTACCAGCAGTTATCGATGTCATGCGCCCTTATCACAACATATAGTGCGGAGTGCTTTCAGTGCTACTCAGCTTGAAAACTAAAACTTGCTCGGGGCCGGACAATATTCCAAATCTTTTTCTTCGCCGATATGCCGAATCTCTTGCAAAGTATCTTGTCATTATATTTCATGCTTCCGTGTCGTGTTCGAGTTTCCCGAAAGACTGGAGGGCAGCCCGTGTGGTGCCCATTTAAAAAAAAAAGGTGATCGTCTCCGTTTAGAAAATTATCGTCCCATATCACTAACATCTTCTTGTTGTAAAGTAATTGAACATGTTATTTCAAAAGCCCTGAATGAGTTTCTTGATCAGATCAGATCAAATAACTTTATTAGGCGCCCTGCGAATTGGTGGGATGGGCCTGGATCCCGCCTAGGCTTCGGCCAAGGGTTGCTGGCCCTTGGCGGCTTCCTGGGCTCGCTGGACGGCCCAGAGTTGTTGCTCCAGATCCGAGCTGAGCAACGCAGACTCCCAGCGCGCGCGGAGGTTGTCGCTGTTTAAGGCTGTATCATGGTGATTGTTTATTGTGCCTGGACATCCCCATAGTATGTGCTCTAAGGTGGCTCTAGAGTCGCAATGTCGGCACTTGTCTGTCGTATATAAATCTGGGTGAATTATGTGCATGATAGCTGGACTCGGGTAGGAACGGGTTTGTAAATGCCGCCATTCGACAGACTGTTTCTTGCTCAATTTCGGGTGAGGCGGGGGGAATGTACGCCTCTGCAATCTATGGTGTGCTGTAATTTCGTTAAATGTGGTCATTCCATCTTCCCACTCCCACTCGTCGGCATTCCCTGAGGCGGGACTAACCGATGCTCGGTCTGTAAGCCCTCGAGCCATGCGCTGCGCTGCCTCATTGCTACCGTCTGATAGTGTGTGAGCGGGTGTCCATATGAGATGGACACTTTTTTCTTGATTAATACCAGGTTTTAGAATCTGTAGTGCCTCTGGGGAGATTCTACCGTTTGCGAAGTTTCTTATCGCCGTCTGCGAATCACTGACTATTACGTCAGCTTGTGTTTGTGCTATGGCTAATGCGATAGCTATTTCCTCCTGCGGTTTCTACGTGTGGCGTACGGACGGTAGCACTAGTTAAACATTTTCCCTCATTATTTATAACCATGGCTGTGTAGGCGCGCTTGTGTCTGTATCTAGCGGCATCTACGAATACGGTGTCCATGCTCTTACCAAATTTCCTTTGTATATCGCGGGCCCTGCTTTCCCGTCTGCCCTGATGGTGGGCGGGATGCATATTCTTGGGTATAGGAAGGACGGTTATCACGCCTCTAATGTGTCTGGGCATATCTTCTTTGACGCCATGCTGGGTGTGATACGCAATACCCTAGCCGATCCAACATTTGCCTGCCTGTTTTAGCTCTGGATAGGCGTTCGTATTGAGCGATGCGCTGTGCCTCGATTAACTCATCCAATGTATTGTGTAGACCTAGCTGCAGAAGACTATCGTTGCTAGTGGTGATGGAGAGTCCTATTGCTTGCTTGTAAATTTTCCTGATTAAACAGTCTAATTTGTATCGTTCTGATGAGTGCCATCGTAGGTACGATGCTACGTAAACTATTCTGCCTATTACGAACGTTTGGACTAGTCTAAGTAGATTGGCTTCTTTCATTCCGCTATATTTGTTGGCTATGCGTTTAAGTAGCCGCATGATTTGAGACGTCACATCATCTAATTTGCGTATGGTCTCGCCATTGTGGCCGTTACTTTCAATAATAAGTCCCAATACTCTGATCCTATCCACTTTGGGTATGCGTTTACCATCTGCCGTAGTGAGGTGAATTTCTGGGTTGATCTTTTTTCCTCTTAGTTGCGTGGTTTTCGGCCCCGTCGTGATGGATTATAAATGAGGAGCTCAGATTTATCTGCGGAACACGCTAGCCCGGTTCCTAATCAGTATTGTTCAACTGTTTCTATCGCACATTGTAATGTGTTTTCAACTTTTCCATCACTGCCATCGCTCACCCATAGGGTAATATCGTCAGCATAGATGGTATGATGGAGGCCGTCGATTTCCTGTAGCTTTGCTGGTAAGCCGATCAGAGCGAGATTAAACAGCATAGGAGAAATTAATGACCCTTGGGGCGTACCTGCGCTTCCTAGCTGTAGTTCCCCGGACTCAATATCTCCTATTTTAATGCGCGCTTTTCTGTTAGTTAGGAAGTCTCGAATGTATGTGTAGACTCGCTGGCCTAGGCCTAGCTCTCTTACTCTGTTTAATATTGTTTCGTGCGTAACACTGTCAAAAGCTTTCCTTAGGTCTAAACCTAGAATAGCTTTAGTGTTTTGACTTGTGTTTTCTATGATTTCATGCTTAAGTTGGAGCATTGCATCCTGTGTCGACAAATTTCTCCGGAAGCCTAACATGGTAGGCGGAAGAACGTCGTTGTCTTCGAGATAGTTGGTCACTCTTGTTAGGACAACGTGTTCCATGAGTTTTCCCACACAGGAAGTGAGCGAAATGGGTCGCAAGTTCTCCAGCTGTAGCCGCTTGCCTGGTTTAGGTATCAGCATAATTTGAGCTGTCTTCCATTGTTCCGGTATTGTGCCTGATTCCCAGCAGTCGTTCATATACTTGGTTAGTTGTTCTAGAGAAGCATCGTCAAGATTTCGCATTATCTTGTTTGTTATGCCATCTAGACCTGGCGCCGATTTGGTATTAACCTTTTGTAAAGCTGCTCTTAACTCCGCTTCACTGATCTCTTCGTCGAGTTGTGCGTTTTCGGCGCCTGTCTAATGTGGGTGTGTCGCTGGCTGATCCCGAGATAAATACAGTGCGGCTACCTCATAAATAAAAGCTTCTCATAAGGTACCTGATTCCAAACTAATATTTAAGCTAAGTAAATATGATATTCCTGAAATACTTGTTTCTTGGATAGCTGAATACCTAAAAAATCGGGAGCAGTTCGTGGATATACGTGGGCATCACTCGGCCTGTCTGCCAGTCACTTCTGGGGTACCGCAGGGAAGTGTATTGGGTCCTTTGTTGTTTCTCCTGTACGTCAATGATATTGTTGGTGTTGTTAAACCGACTGTTCAAATAAGACTTTTCGCAGACGTTTTTGTGTTGTTCAAAGAAATCACCCGAGATAGTGACCAAGATGACTTGAATGAAAGCCTCGTCTCATTTTCCAATGGTGAACCCATTGGGAGATGACCTTGAATGTAGAAAAAAGTTTTTTTTACCTATTTCTCGAAAGAAAATATCTCCATATTATTATTATTATATACTGGCCTCCTCTTCTCTTAAAGAAGTCACTAACTATAAATATTTAGGTGTCACCATTTCCAATAACCTGTCCTGGAACCTTCATATGCAAAACATATCTTCCTCTGCCTTCCGAAAACTATACTTTGAGAAATACAAACTTAAACATGCTCTGGCCTCTGTAAAACTTCTCGCGTATTATTACTTAATTCGGCCGAAGCTAGAGTACGCCTGTATTGCATGGGACCCCTACACACAATGTAATGTAAAGAAACTTGAACGAATCTCAAGACATATCTTTAGCTTAATTCCATAACTTTTCGCTAAATAAAAAAAATTACAACCCAGTCAGCTTACATCCGCATGCTTCGCATGGCATCGACTCCCATGGTACTTGGGATCTGCCTAACTTTTTTCCTCGCACCATTAATGCCTGGAACAACTTACCCATATAAACACTGCGCCATTTTACTTTTTGCACATTTGCATTGATCAAGTAGTGTGCTTAAAAACGTGTTTGCTGTTTTTTTTAGTTTTATGCTCAGGACTGTATAGTTCAACCTACTGGATTATTTTACTTTTGTCAACCTATTGTGTTCTACCTACCCTGCATGGACTTCGCGCCCGCAGTATGTATTAAATAAATAAAAATCAAATAAAATACACCTGACCTGTATTTTTATCGCTATAGTTCATCGATCTTTTCTTTTGTGCAGCTGAATTTACTTGGGATTTGACAGCATTTACACCTGGGTTTACTTCTCCTGCTTGTAGTATTGCCGTTTGCTTGGCTGCTAGCTCCCGCGCAGGAGCAATTTCGCAAGCACTTTTAAAGCTCAGGTCTTCCGTAAAAAAGAGCCCTTCCAATGTCTTCGCTGTGAATTCCTCCCACAAGACTGTCACGCATAGCGTCTTTTAGGAAGGACCCGAAAACACATTTTCGAGCCAAATGCTTTGTCTCAATGATAGTCCTCTACGCTTTCGTGCTCAAGCTGAACCCTTCGGTTGAACTTGCACCTCTCAGATAGAATTGATGTCGGGGGGCTGTAATGGTTCCTTAATAGAGCCTTGACTTCATCAAAAGTCTTCTCCCCCAGGAAGCGATGGTACAACCAAGTTCTTCAGTACTTCATACTCCTCCGCCCCGATCACTGTAAAAAAAACTGGGAGTTTCTTCCCTTGAGCTATGTCATTCGCACTGACAAAGTGTTCGAAACGCTCTAAGTAAAAATCAAACGCCTGGACCTTGGCGTCAAACTCCTCTATCCTACCCAACCTCATTAAGGCTGTAGCTGAAACCGTGCGTATTGAAGCCTCCTCGACGTTTCAGCGTCCGCTGCTGCTGCGTTGCCAGGCCCTCACCGCTTGCCGCTGCGAAAACGCCCTACGCGTCACATGCAGGCGCCTGCCGCGTTGTGTAGGCAGCCGGTGCAATGTTCTGGCATGGTCTCCCACAGAGAGAGAGAGAACCCAACTTTATTGGCGTCAGACTAAGGAGGCAGGTGATCCGCCAGGCTGAACTTGGCGGCCACCTCCTCTGCCCTCTGTATGGCCTGAATCTGAACTGCCACACTGCGGGAGGTCACCACCGCCTCCCACCTGTCTGGTGAGGGAGTGGCCAGGAGATCGGGAGGGGGGGGGGGATCTTCGCTGCAGGCCCAGAGAATGTGACTGAATGTGGCTATTGACCCACAATTGGAGCAATGCTGGTCAATCGTGTCGGCGTATATACGTGCATAAATGTATGGACACGGGAATGAATGAGTTTGTAGTCGGCGCCAGACAACCTCCTGGCGCTTAGTTAACTTATGGTGCGGGGGGTGGTTTTAACTGTCTCTAAAGACGGTAATAATGCGTGATTTCATGGTAGGATGTCAAGGCCTCACCAGGGTTTCCCGGATCAGAGGCGGGTACCACCACTCGGCTGACGAATCCTCGAGCATATTGGTGGGCCGCCTCGTTCCCCGGGTTCCCCGCGTGAGCTGGCACCAATAGCAGCTCAATGGAGCATAGTGTGTCGTCCTCAGTATCTGTAAGGAGAGTGGGCAAGAGTAAACGCAGCGCTGTGGGGGGCCACAATGCCACGTGCGAAGTTGGAAATAGCAGCCTTTGAGTTGCTGAGTATAGTGCTGAATCCAGCTGCTGCTGCTAGCGCTATGGCCGCTTCCTCGGCTTCTGTCGTGTTAAGCACACGGACGGAACCAGTCGTTTTAATTCGGGGTGAATTAGCGTTGTTGCTGGGAAGAGTGATTACGCTAATTGCGTATGCATTGGTGAAGTCTCGGTATTGGGCGGCGTCAACGTACGCCACTGCGGGGGTTGGACGCGTATGTTTTGTGCAAGGAGTTGGCCTTCGCTTTCCTTCTGCATTCGTGGTGGTTGACCAAAATGTTTTAAGGCGAAAGCCTTTAATGACTCATGCTCACGTCCGTCCGGTGTCCGTCCGTCCGTCCGGTGTCCGTCTGTCCGTCCGGTGTCCGTCCGTCCGTCCGTCTGTCCATCCATCCGTCCGTCCGTCCGTCTGGTGTCCGTCCGTCCATCCGTCCGTCAGTCTGTCCATCCGTCTGGTGTCCGTCCGTCTATCGGTCCGTCCGGTGTCCGTCTGCCCGTCCCTCTGTCCGTCGGTCCGTCCGGTGTCCGTCCGTCCAGTGTCCGTCTGCCCGTCCGTCTGTCCGTCCGGTGTCCGTCCGTCTGTCCGTCCGTCTGTCGGTCCGGTGTCCGTCCGTCCAGTGTTCGTCTGCCCGTCCGTCTGTCCATCCGTCCGTCCGTCCGTCCGTCCGGTGTCCGTCTGCCTGTCCGTCGGTCCGTCCGGTGTCCGTCCGTCCAGTGTCCGTCCGTCCAGTGTCCGTCTGCCGTCCGTCCGTCTATCCGTCCGTCTGTCCGTGCGTCTGTCCGTCCGTCCGTCCAGTGTCCGTCCGTCTGTCCGTCCGTCCGTTTAGTGTCTGTCCGTCCGTCCGTCTGTCTGTTCGTCCGTCCGTCCATGTCCGTCCGTCCCGTCCATCCGAGCTCTGGCACGGAGCCAGGTGGCCGGCGGGATGCGCAAACGGACGCCGGTCGCGTAGGACTCTACAGCGCTCGCTCTTTGCTTGCTTAGCTTCGCTGTGCCCAGCGTTTGCAATCATTCTGACCGATGCCGTCTCAATGGACACAGTTGTTCACGGAATACACCTTCGAATTTACAAAGGGCCCGTCAATTTAACCGCTGGAGCGCTATGGCGTTTGCACAATGCACAAAGCGCGAGAAAATACTAACGCATGCGAATGGAGGAAGATTAGTCTCGCGTCTCGCTGCGACTCGTGGTAAAAAATTAAAAAAGAAAACACGCACACATTCGCTTTGTGTGTTATCCCACTGAGAGTGGGACAGCACACGTCAACCATTTCGAGCTTTATAAGCCCCAGCCAAAGTGACGTCCCGAAGTACCGCATACAATAGCAGACGCTGGCCAGCGTTAAAATCATTCTGCTACGCTATAACACTGGCCATGTACGTCGACGTTGAGCACAAGACATGAGATGGCATCCTTCCGTACGTGGCCTTCGCATACAACACGGCAGTGCAAGAAACGACGCAGCTGTTGCCGTACAAGTTGCTCTATGGAAGGATCCGGGCAACGACAATCGACGCAACGCTGCCAGCTACCACCGACGATACGCCGACATGGACTTAGTAAAAAAAACTTGTGCGACGGTACTTCGGACCGTATAGGGTACATCGACGTCTGGGCGCACTCGACTACGAGGTTGTCTCCCACGGCATCACGAACTCTCACCGACGCAGGGCACGTCCCGAAGTCGTGCATGTGGTGCGCCTTAAACCTTTCTACGAACGTTAAGAAACCTACGGACTCAACTTTTTTACTTTCTTTATTGCTGTTACTAACTGTCGTATGCATTTTTGTTGCAAGCTCTGTTTTAAGCATCGGGGCGATGCTTTTTCAAGGGAAGCATTGCTATGCGCGTGTCATGTTTCAATTTTGCTCTATTCGGCTTACTCCCACAAAGACTGTCATGAATTTTCGGCGCGGACGGCGCCTCAGTGTTCTAGAAGCTTCCCGATTATACGACCCCTAACAGCGATTGTTTTGATTGCGTCTTTTTTAAAGTAATTTGTAGCTTTGCGTCTACAAAATCCTGAAATTGAATCGTAAATGCTCGATCGCATCGTATAATTAATGCCAGCGTCGTTAATTCACAACGATTTTGCGTCCTTTCGAAACACTCGCCTAAATACCACAGGAAAGTAGCGCCCCAGAGTGGTGGAGCGCCTGAGGCTACTTGCGCTCAAGCCTCGGTGACGCTGAACGCACTGTTTTCAAACCGGGGTCCCGCGGGCAGTGAAGATTGAAATGATGTGAGTGCTTTGGGCGTGTCCCCCCTCAGAAAAAAGGAAAAGCATTCCTTGCGTTAGCAGCCGAAACCACCTTCAGAGCAACCTGACAGCAGAGCGAGAGTGCTGACGAACAATAGTCCTCGCCAGGTGCCAGTCAGGGTATTGTGCGCACCCCGCAAATGTTCTCTGACGTCGACAATACTCGCTTTACTCTTGGTATGTCACGCGGGGCCGCTACGTCAAACCGGAGAAGGTGTCGATTGGTGCTGATAACTCATATGAGCACTCACCCATGCTTTAAAACTAAAATAAAATATATTATAGGCAACGCTCGTCACTGATAATCCGTCAGAAGTGCAGGAAGCATGCAGGACTCTAGAACAACACAAGCATCTCGAGTTTCCAAATTTGGTGTCAGGGGTCCTGTAAAATTGCGCGCAAGACACGAACAGTGAAACTTTGACCACCAGTGATAAGGCTGGAAAGTTCGATGAGTGATGTATAAAGGACGGCGCGTCGCAACGATGATCAGTTTTATCGACGGCCGACGCTCTGTTCGCCGCTATCAGTGCCAGTGTGTCTGACTTTCCGTTTACCGGCCACAAGTTCGGCCAAATAAACAGTTTCGTCTCGGACATACCGACTGTTGCCTTTGTCAACGTCACGACCACGTGACAATACTAGAAAGCTGTAGTGCATGATAATTTAAGGCATACCCACTTTTCAGAAAGCGCAATATTTGCAAGTATTTGGAGATACTCATCACTGAATTTCAAGGGCGTAATCGAAACTGATCGCGCCCGCCCGCGCGAAGCAAGGCGTCTCTGTTACGTCACACCGGGACTACACATGACAGGGAAGTGACGAAATTTCCATCAAGGCGCACCGAAGCAGAATTTGTTCACAACAATCGGCAAGCATTCTGAAACGCACAAGTAGACAGCCTATTGGTTGCGTGCTAGTGCAGTGCTTGTCTGTTTCTTTCTAGGAAGAGGCGTGAAAAATATTTCGCCTGCCTGCAAGAAGCGCTGAAGAGGATGCCCTTGAGTTTTGTGCTTCCCAGGCAAAGAAAATATTGATTTTGTACACAGCTGGTCCACGGCTTGAAACACCAAACAAGCACCAAACATTATACGCAAAGGTAGGCCGATGCGCAGGCAAGAGAGAAATGACTTGCAGTTTTTAACGAGAAGCTATGGCCGCAGCGAGCCTTCATTCAATGATTACGTAAAAACATTGAGCGCAAATAAACGACGCAAGACCAAGAATGAGAAACACACCACAAGCGCTCAAAGTTTTTTCGTAATCATGCGATACCAACTAGCCCACCTAGCTATATTGTTACAGAGCCTTCATTCAAATTTCGTCACTTTCTTGTCACAGGTAGTTCTAGTCTGACGTAACAGAACAGTCGTGCTTTGCGCACGCCGACCCGGAGGAGTTTCGAAACCTCCCTTCAAATTCGATTACCAATAACTCGGAGTAGATGAAATTTTTGTGATTTATAAAAAAATATGGGTATTGCCTAAATTGGCATGCAATACTAATTTCTAATTTAAACATTTTAGTATTGTTGGTCTTATTGCGATAGCAATTATATGGACACTCTCGGCTGGTTTTCGCCGTCGGCGTCGCCCTCATGTCCCGTATATGTATATGTATCTATATATTTATAAAAACCTCAAATAAAAAGCCGGCAGATCCCACGCACTGTGGGAATCGATGTAATGCGAAGCAGCCAGGAAGGAGCAAATCATGCTTTACATAATTTGCATGTCATGTTTTACATGTTACGACCGGTCATTTATGTTCGTCATACAGTCACGTCGCGATATGCCAATTTTGGTGTATGTCAAGCTAGCGAACTGGACGCAAGAGCATCATGAGCGTGGCATGTAAATGGTATTGTAGATGACATGCATGCCAAGATTTTCATGTTACCACCTGCCACTTATGTTAGTTATATAGTCATGTCACTCAATACCAAATTTGGTGTATATCAAGCTAACAAAACGACCGCGAGCGCGCCATGAGCGTGGAAGGCAAGTCATGTCGCTCATGACATGTCATGATTTCCATATTACCACTAGTCATTTATGTTCGTCATACAGTCATGTCACTCAATACCAAATTTGGTGTATCTCAAGATAACGAAACGGCCGCGAGCACGCCATGAGCGTGGCATGCAAGTCATGTCGCACATGACAAGTCATGATTTCCATATTACCACTAGTCATTTATGTTCGTCATACAGTCATGTCACTCAATACCAAATTTAGTGTATATCAAGCTAACGAAACGGCCGCGAGCGCGCTATGAGCGTGGAATGCAAGTCATGTCGCTCATGAAGTCATGATTTTCATATTACCACTTGTCATTTATGTTCGTCATACAGTCGTGTCACTCAATCCCAAATTAGGTGTATATCAAGCTAACGAAACGGCCGCGAGCGCGCCATGAGCGTGGCATGTAAATCATACTTTTCATGACAAGTTAGTCATGATTTTCATGATATGACCAGCCATTTATGTTCGTCATACAGTCATGTTATGTCATACCAAATTTGGTATAAATCCCATTAACGATACGGCCAGGAGAGCACAAAGTCGTAGGCGGCTAGATAGATAGATAGATAGATAGATAGATAGATACGCTCAAAGTCGCCGAAGTTCGCTAAGAAATGCTTCGCATTTAAAAGTAATTCAGAAAAATCTTTCCGACGCGCGGCATCGAACCAGGGACCTTTCGCTCTGCAGCGCGCGGCGCTAACCGCTCAGCCACGAAGGCGAACGTCCTGCAACGTTCAAACGGTGAGCTATTTATATACAGCGAGTTTTCAGCGTGTTTCCAGCATTACCAGCGAGATGGCGAAGAGGCCGTGCTCGGCGGGGCTTAGCTGGGCGGGGCTTACCCGTTCGTCGCGACGCGCGCTCTCAGGCGCTCCAGCTCTCCGGCGCACAGTTTACCCGAAGGGGGGGGGGGGGGTTAGATGCCCGTGCGTGCGCGCGCTTATCTCGCGGTGGCGGAGAATGGGGCTCTCGCCGGAACGATAGCGTTGTACTTACCGGGCGCGCGGAGGTCACATCGCTCGCTGCAGTCCCCCCGTTTGCGAAAAGAGCACGCTTTTTCAAACACAGTGAAGTAACAACTGTGACACTTGTTAGTTTGTGCTCGTCTGTACCTGTAAATACGTTTCGTGCGTCGTTTTCGTTTGAGCAGCGCGTTAAGGGTCGAGCTGTGCATGTTTTTAGTTCGCTCTCGTCCTGTGCGTGTTGTTTTCGTGCGTCATGTGTGCGTGAGCAGCGCGCTGCACGTTTTGACCTGCTTGCCATTAGTCGCTTGACATTCCAATTTGTTGGTATCGTATTCATTGCTTCGCCTTGTGGCGAAACTGGACTTTTTTAATTTAAAATGTGTATTATCTAAAAAAATTCACCTTTAATGTTTACTCTCAGACATCGAACAACAGCGGCAGTACAGAAGTTGCCATTTGTGCAAAAACAGGAATTCAAGCACTCTTGTCTTACGCTTGAAAGTTGAGGTGAACGTCCTTTACATAAGACCAATTAATAAACTGAGATCTAACAATCCTTTTACTTTCCACTTTTACTTGCACCTGCTGTTTAGAGGCGGCACCAGATGTTTTATGTTTTATGCCGGGTCCCACCAAAATACGAATGACTTATTTTCGCCACGGAAATGACGTCGAAAAAATACGCTTTACAGCGTATTTTTTCGACCGCGGAAGGTAGGGCTTCAGGCGGACGACGTGTACAATCTCTGGGCGTAGTAACTGGCGCTGGGACAATGGTGAGCCTCTGTCCAGAACCATTTTGTAGTTCACCTCGCTGGCACGCCTCAGTATAACATAGGGTCGAAAGTACTCGTTCAGGAGTTTCTCGCTGAGACCTAGACGTCTAATGGGAGGCCAAACCCAAACTTGGTCTGCAGGTTCATAGGTAACTTCTCGATGGTGGAATTGTACCGTCGTGCATCTGCACACATGCGTTCTGGTGTGCACACGGGCGAGTTAGCGCACTTCCTCTGCGCGTTGAATGCACTCATCGACGTCAGGGGCAAACTGGTTAAGCTGGTCGAGGTCCTTTACGGAATCACGG
Source organism: Rhipicephalus appendiculatus (assembly GCA_030522465.1). Taxonomy (NCBI): domain Eukaryota; kingdom Metazoa; phylum Arthropoda; class Arachnida; order Ixodida; family Ixodidae; genus Rhipicephalus; species Rhipicephalus appendiculatus. The sequence goes on from JALIZH010017524.1 coordinate 31,613, forward strand.
CGTCTAGCATAGTTTCTACTTGTCGAGCATAAACGACCTGAAACGGTGTGAATCATGTAGTATCCTGGGTCGTAGCGTTGTACACAAGTGTTACGTAGGGCAGGATTTCGTCCCATGTTTTATGTTGCACATCCAGGTACATAGAGATCATATCTGCTAGCGTTTTCTTTCGCCTTTCTGTCAAACCGTTGCTCTGAGGGTGGGATGCACTCGTATTTCGATGGCTTGTGTAACTCAACCTGACGATGTCATCCAAGAGCTTCGCCCTGATGATGTCCCTTGATCAGTGATGACGAATGATGGGACGCCTTGCCAAAGCAGAATGTGGTGCATAAAAATACTGGCAACTATCTTCTCGCCAGACTTGCATACAGTGTGCCTCTATATCTTCACCATACTTCATTTCTGCATTTATTGTGAATCTGTCTTTATGAAGCGAATCTTTGCATGCACGCTCCTTGCACTGTTATGCCCAGTAACTTTCATATTCATTTTTACATTGTTCTGCTAATGTTTAGTTTGCTGGTTAATACCTCTGTCACACGGCCACCACCGAACTCCATTTCACTCCGTTCGGCATTTAACTCCCTGATGGAGCATTACGAGAATGGAGTTGTGGCCGTGCTACGCGGCTCAGCGCAAGCTTTCGATGGGAGCCGCATGGGGCAGAAACGGCTCTGCGGCGCATGTCGAAACGTCCCATTTCTCACGTATGCAGTAACCTTTAAAGCAACGTAGACGTGTTTTTGTGTGTGTGTGTGTGCGGCATGTAATGAAATAAAATTAAAGCTAGAAAGTATGCGATATGTTAGTGTAAGACTTGTGTTCCAAGCACGGAGAAGTTGAAAGCAATGCTGACCACACTGCTCTCTTGTTCTGGTAGCTGGATTGTACCAGTGATTTTCTTTTAAACCATTTAAACCATCCATTCCTAAATATATTCGGTTTGTAAAACAATTTTATCTCTAAAATAAGGTACCGCCCGTTTCATGGCCGATCCCCCGCGGTGGGTTGCGCCAGGCAGCCGAGGATCAACCAACCAACCAACGTAGAATTGCGGCAAATTGGGCCTGTTGGTTGATCATCTTAAACACTTCGTAGCGCAGGGAAAAACAGACACAAAGAAACGACACCGCGCATAGCGCTCGTATGTTGTCTGGTGTCGTTTCTTTGTGTCTGTTTTTCCCTGCGCTATGAAGTGTTTAAGACAGGGGTCTCAAACTCATCTCAGGCAGCGGGCCGCAGTCGCAGAATTTAGTCCCGCAAGGGCCGGGTCAGGGAAGAATGCAAGAGCGGGGGGGGGAGGGGGGGTTAGTCATGCGGGTGATTTCTTCAGAAGTTTTGGGGCCTGGATTCCACCCAACAACATGTCAATACCAACCTCCAAAATTAGTAAAATCTGGACGCTGACTCTTAAATACTGTTTTGGTTTTACGATTACGCTTCAACACATCATGACCACATGGTGTGCCTCACGAAAACACTGCTTTAGATCAGTCATACCTGTGTAGCTCACGAACGTACTTACTATAAAAATAAAAAAAGGAAAAAAAAACATGGGACGAACATAGCGACGTGCGGGCCGCGGGCCGCACGTGAGAGGTTCGCGCGCTGCATACGTCCCGCGGGCAGGTGTTTGAGACCCCTGGTTTAACCCTTTCCTGCCTGAGAAAAATATAATAGAAAAATTGCTAACTTGCTAAAAAATTATTGATGTTTGCTCTATTGTAATTAAGTTTTCAAAGGTTAAAATGTAAGAATATGAGTTTTTGCCCCAGAAACACACCCGCACATATGTGCGGGCTGGGCTTCTACTCATGTGATTCACTGCAGCGAGGAGTACACTCATAACAGCTAAGGCAAAGCAGAAAATGCGTGGTCAGCGCTGCGAATGCAACATTTTAGAGTATTGTGTGTCACTTGTGAGGCACAGGTATAAGTTGCACTTCGTACAACGCGTCTTTGAACAAGAAGCTACACTTGACAGCCTGCAGTCATGTGCAGATGTCAAGCTGTATACTGATCGCCAGAGGTACGTATAGCTGAGTCAAATTGCTTGGCTTTGCCGGGCGCCTTTTACACTCCAATAAAGTTGTCTAAGGATTGATCTTGTGACATATTTTTCTTTCCTCTTTCAATTCTTGGGCGCCTGGTGACGAGGAAAGTTCCTCAGAGATCGGATGCAGCCCATGGTCAGGTCCATACCTAAAGCTGCTTGATCTTTTGCGCAGTTACTTGCAAAGTTGTTCTATGTCTACAACTAGGGCACACTGCCGTTTTGTCAGCAGTAACTTCAAAGATCGTTGCATTAAATTAGTGTGAGAAAGTCGGAAAGGAGTCTTGACAACAACAAGAACGTCGGCTGTCTCACCACTTCCAAGCAGGTGAGGCTTTGCAGCCGACTGTGTCTTCTTCCAAAAGACATCAATTTCACTGAAACTGGCAGGATAGGGTGAGTGGTCACCTGACCCAGTTATTACGGAGGCGACTGCTCAAAAACTCAAAACTCGTCTTCCCTACTCCAGTTTTCATCAATAAGTTGGCTCGAACCAGGAATATGAATCTCTGTCAATTCGTCAACTTGGTCCCTCCCCAATTCTGACGCAAGACATCAGGAGGCTCAATATCTCTTGTATGTCTCCTTCATTCTCTGGTTTGAAAATCTCGGCATGTGAAAGAAAAAGAAAATTGAGCGCCCACAGAAGCTTGTTCCCTTAGTTAGATTATTTTAGGAATTATCATTGGCGATACTGAAACTCCATATGGTAGGCAATGTAAAATCTAATTCTTTGAAATATAATGCATGTTGTCACAACACCTTCACAAAATAATATTTTCTGCGTAAATGGTGATCACCATTCACGCACATCACTTCGCGTCGCTAACTTCAGATATAAGAAAACATCAGGAAACACCGACCAAAGTGCCAATAAGATGCCAAGAAAGCTATTCGCAATTAAAAAACAGAATGCGCAGGCGCAACCGCGCGCGAACGAGCCAACCTGCGCCACTCTGCCGTGCACTTGACGAGGACTAAAGCCCAGCCCGCACAAACGTGCGGGTTACTTTCTCACGCGTGAGTACACAGCGCGTGTGGTAAGAACGGGTAAATTTTTTTGGCGAGGTATGTTTTTCTAAGTCTTAATATTCCTTTCATATGCATAGACTCCCGAAAAAAAGTGTATACCAAGAAGGAACGTTGATTTACACGTCTGAGGTAGCTGCTGTCGGCGCACGTGCTCAGACGGCAATTTTCGTGGCAGATTACTCGGCCCCTGGTGTCGAAGTTATTGAACTACTGAAACAGATATATTCCTGTAAATATTGACTTCAGCGGCGCAGAGCTATGAAACCGATACTGAAACAGGTGCCGTTTCGTGAGCGTCTTTATTGACCCACACGTTTGTGCGGGTCAGACCGTAAAGGTTAAGACAACCCACGTAGGTGGGCGTGTCTGGTGTCTGGTTCACTGTGGTCGTGCGCTGTGAAATTGTGTGTGTTCGCGTCTTATTGAGCTTATTGAGACGATTTTGTGAGCGCGGTGTTTTTCGCAGCAGTCACTATCTGGGAACGAGAGTACTTCATCGAGCCCAAATGGTCGTTTTCGGACTCCATTCGCCAAACGCTCCATTTGACTTCCTCGGCGAAATGTAGTGCGTGTGACACGAACCCCATCTCCCTCGACGAAACGACGAACGAGATAAATGGAGTTCAGTGGTGGCCGTGTGACAGGGGCATAACATTGTCCTGCCTGCCATTAAAACCTTCACTGCGATAATACTACATTGTATGCTAGATGAGTTATTCAGTAGCCACTTGTGTGATTGGTGGTGCCCTTATATTTACATCTGATGTTTGGTGCTTGTTTGCGCTAAGCACATTGGCCATTTATAAAACACCATCAATCACCTTCGCTACTTACTTAATGAAAACATGTATAACTTTTTTCAACATGCTGACTAAATCAAACAGCTCTGAGTTGGTGTTTGGTGTCTGCTATCTTTTGCTTCTTACAAACCGTGACTTGTATCTTATAATCCCACTGTGAAACTGTTCAACTCTTTTGTGATTTCTTACTTTAAAGGAGCATCTGGCTGTTGTAGACTGCTTGTCAGTAAGTGTGGGTTTATAGTTATAAAAAAAGATTAATATTCTCGCAAATATATCCCACAGTGGATATGCCATTTTTAAGACATAACATTCCTTATAGCTGTTGTGTTTATTTCGCAGGCTTTATTGTAACCAGCTTGCACAACTGCACTAAAACCAAAGTAAAATGCTGTCCTAAGCTTGAAAACACACTTTGCTGTCAGCAGTGGTATTACATTTTTTTGTAGAGAAGCATGACATGCAAAATGCACTTACCAGCATTTTAGTGTTTACAATACAAATAAAATGAAGATACCCTTAATTCTTGTGACGTGGTAGAATTTCATTTAGGAGCAATAAAAATATGCTGCACAATACGAATTTTCTACTGCTATTCGCATCTCACTTGGGTAAAGTGACAAAATTATTTAAAATGCCTTGAAGTCTTTAAGAAGTGGAAATTTCAAGGGTTTGCTTTTGTTTTTTTAGACACAACATTAATGGGAACTAACAGACAATAATGCTAAGGAAAGTATAGGGGATGTTATTAGTAGTAAATATAATGTTAATGTGAAGAAAGAAAAGTGGACGAAATGATAACTTGCCGCGGGCAGGGACTGAACCTTCAACCTTTGAATAATGCGTCTGATGCTCTGCCAACTGAGCTACTGCGGCGGCCATCCTCCGTACACTTTATGGGCTATATATGTGCATTTCACATGGGAGCGTCAGTCAGTGACGCTAGTAGCCATGACGGCGAGTGTGGCACATTCTTTTTCTGCCTGTTGACGTCACATAGCACGTGACTCCAACAAAATGCCTTGTAGTTTTTGTAACTTTTCTTACTAAACATATTGTTACTCAGTAGGCAAAGTTAAATAATAGTTGGGCTAAGTTGCTCAACAGAAAAGTGAAGGGCAGAGGCAGCTCAGTATTTTTGGTAGCTCAACTGCCAGAGAGCACTACGATTCAGCTGACGAAATTTAAACAATGACACATGCAAGGAAGCCACTGTATGTGCAAGTAAAAGCACCAAGCAATGCATCCTATTGGTGGACTGTTAAAATTAAAAATGTAACCCATGTTTTTAACTGGACATGTGGGCTCTGACTGCTCACTTGACAGATTGGCAAGAAGATTGCTGCACTTTCATGGCTGGTTGAAAAATGTAATTGTATCATTTGTGAACCCGCAGGGCGAGAAGTGGCATATTTTAATAAGAATCTTACCGACTGACTTCTGTCGTCAGTGAAAGTTTTTGCTGACCTGCTTGCATGTTCATTTCTAGCACATTTGTTGGAGCATTTGTTAGCCCATAGGGGATAACTTGCATTTGTGAATGAATTTCACCAGTTGAAGGCAAGAGCTCTGCCATGTCTCTTTTGATTTCTGTTATATGTACAGCTGGAAAATATGTTGCAGCTAAAATGGCAAGTATGGTTCACACCTTTGGCTTTGAAGGTGTTCATGAAGTTCTTGCACAGCGTATTTTTTGTTCTTGCCCTCTTTTGCATTCTTTACTGAGGAATGCACAATGCTGGTGATGGACTGCAGTTATTTTGAAACCAATGAGTGCGTGAAGACAAGGAGAGTGAAAAAAATGACGCACAGAGCACTACTTCCATCTAATATTTATGGCAATACAAACACGCCATATGTGCAGTTTCTTCGCTTATGTCGTGGTAACATGCGTGCTCAAGAACACAGCTGTCGCTAAAGATTAAAGGCATCAACATGCGCACAGAAACGGCAACGAATCTTTAGCGAAGGAAACAATGCGATAGCCTTGTTCTTGAGCATGCGTGGTACCACGAGATGAGCAAAGAAACTGCATATATATGGCGTGCTTGTGTTGCAATAAATGTTCTAACACTCGTCGTTGGGCTAGTTGGTGCATTGCATCAAGGAAATATAATTCGCCAAAAAATTAACGAACATAGGTAACGGCGAAGAAGACAGGAAAACGGCTTGACTACGTTGGGTTGTTTAGCTGATTTCCTGTCTTCTTCACCGTTTCCTGTGTGTGTTCATTTTTTGGCTAGATATATTTTTTGGTGGAATCAATATTAGTTGGAAGTAGTGCTCTGTGTGCCATTTTTTCTCTGTCCTTGTCTTCGTGTGCTCACTGCTTTCAAAATATCACGATACCAACAAGCTCGGTCCTAGCCTTTACTGCAGCTATACCCACACAGAACTAATGAAAGAATTTCCAAGGTATATGTAAACTGGTAGCGTAACTTCCATAGAAGCCCATGTATCCAGTAGTTGGCGGCTCGTAGCCACCGTCGCCATTTACGTATGGAGGGGACAACTAACAGCAAAAAAAAGAATAAAAAATAAAATATGACGTCGTAACCGGACGCGGTAGCGACGTCGCGAATTTGCCCTACAAGGCGCGAAATTGAAATATTTCTTAATTGCTGACCTTATACATGTCTTTTCATAAATTCGCGATTTTATTGCTCCTTTATGGCTCGCCAATTGCGTGCGCGAGAGAAAAGGAAGACCAACAAGAAAGATTGAGGAAGCAAGGTTGTTTTATTAGCCAAATAGTGTACTTGCAATATACACCAAAATACTTTGCAGATGAAAAAAATTATGATACAGTGGCTCAAGAGCACAATACGTAGAAAACTCACGTTGCCCAACCGAGGAAAACTACTGGAGCGAAACAGCCGCCTGGGAGTATCACTTGGACGGGCTTAGAGTACAGCGTTTCATCACGAAAGGCGAGCGCACACTGGCCGCGTGTCACCGAAAGCAGTCTGCAGTCACTGGAGCACTTAACTACACATTCCGTGAGCCAGTTCAGCTCTCTGAAGTATCGGGCCAGCAAATAACACATAAGCAAATAAATAACCTACGGGAGACACGCACGAAACCACCGCGCAAATGTGAGCGATGCGTCGTTGACCCGACAATGCGCCGAACTAAACACACGCCCACATCAGCCGACATCCCACGTTGCAGACTGCCTGCATACCCAGTTATGGCGCGCTCGAAAAAAAAATGAGGCAATGAACTGTTTTGCGAAGTGTCAAATAAGCCGTAAAGTAAATTTCTAGTCCACTGTGGCGTACATAAAATTAGGAGCATTCGAAAAAAAATTCCCTTGAGTTTTTCGTTTTTGTTATTTGTCCCCTCCTCACCTAGTCGCGCTTCAATCGTACGGCGGGCGTTGATGTCTGTGGCGATACGTTCTCGACCACTTTGCGTTCCAAGTTTCGCGACCGATGTAATTTGACCATGGAATGTCCTTATGACCTGTGCATACTATATAATATTTTTCTTGTGGAAGTTTTAGTTATAAGTGCCCCGTCCTTCTTTCGCAGGCTTCATCTGTCGCAAATCGCCCGGGAGGAATGTAGAGAACACCCTAGCACCTCTTCTGTCAAGGGAACCGAAGTCGCCCGAACAGCCGAAGATGGGTGGTGCAACTAACAGTGAATAACTGAGGTTTTATATTGTGGAAGTGAATGAACGATCACATTATGCTAATTTAACACCAATTGCATTCACTAGTCAAGGGTTGCAATATTGTAATGTTTATGTTTATGCACAGTTACATTAAGTGAGCTCCTGATAAAGCTTAGGCAATTATGTATTTTGATGGTATTCATAGCGCACACATTCCACATTAAATTGTGATCTGCTCCTTACTGAGTGTGCATGCAGGTCCTCTAAACGATTGAAAACCCTTGAAACTGAAGAGTACATTTTCAGGGCCCTTGAGAAACCTGGAATTGATTTCTTTCCTTGAAAACCTTTGGAATTTCTTGGCACGTGGTATCTAATATTGACTGTACTACTTGCTTTCTATGGTCGGTAAACATTCGTCCAGCAAACCGAGGGAACATGTCGTGCTCAGTGATGTCTTTGCTACTGTGTTTCCCCTGCTTGCATCATCGGTTGACCTATCGTTCATTTCGATTCCGCACCTGCTGATCCGCCTTCTCCCCCCTTTCTCTCGACTTGGCTACTTAGGACATGACTTCACTTCCAGCGCTTGTGCTGATTTCTCCCCTTTCTATGGCTAGGTCTTGGTCGTGTGATAGATATTCTAGCTCAACAAACATTCACTATCCTATGCAGGCAAACTTGAAAAAAAAGAGCTTATGCTCTGTGCTAGAAAGCAAGTACTTCAGACTAAAGCTGCTGGCATTGCTGCACAGGCTTAGTGATTGGCTACGATGTAATGCTTTCTATTCCTCTTTTGTGTATACGCAGACCTTGACTTTATACCTAGAGGATATTTGCTAAGTTACTTGCTCTACTGGCAAAAGTCCAATTCGCATTTGACTTCAAACTTTATCAAACCCTGTCAAACAGGAGAAGCGTGATGATTGTAAACATGTATTCAACGAAATTGTGAAAATGGGGAAAATTTTTGAAGCGGTCATAGACCTTTTGCATTAGTCTGGCGACCCTGTGTTCGCGCTAGGCAACATTGGGCTCCCGCCGCCATTGTGAGGGAAAGCCAGTGCAATGGCCGGTGGTAGGACGGTAGCATGGACGGTAGCACGCCCTAGGTGTTCTCTGGAGAAGTCCGCGATGCCCGGACAGCGGCCCGTCTCAGTACTGCCTAGTTGTTCAGTGGCGTGAGAAGCGGGCGACCGTTCAAATTATTCATCGGACGCGGTGTTGCCGTAATCCAGCTGACGCATGCATGGCTTCGCAAACGCAAACGTCGTTCCCCACTGCGGAATGGGAGCAAGACCTCGTCAACCTTCCGCGCCTTCAACACGAACGCATCGTCGAGTTCTACAAGGAAAAAGCGGAGACCAGGAGGTGCCTCGCCAGAAGCTATAACTTCTTCATCGAATGCTACGTCAACCCGGCTTCAATTAAAGTAAATTACACCAACAAGAGGTAAGCAAATCGAAATGAGCGGCATAAAGTGATGTGGGCAGCGGTGCCGCGTGATGATCTAGCTCAGCCGAAGTGGGCGCCTCGCAAGCACACGATCGCCTCAGGCTGCAGCCACCTCTCTAGCCCTGTTTGTCACCGTAGGCTTTGGCTCCAGAAATGCGTCTGCCCTGCATGCTGCGGCGTATGCATTAATGGTGCGACTGTCGCGGCGACGACCAGCACGTGTAAACGCGCGCTGCTTGTCACTCATCTAACATAAAATCTGCGCCATGTGCTTTCAAAGCAGCCTCGTTAAAATAGGACACATTTTCTTGGTCATAGCAAAACTATTCTACGTCATTTTAATTTTAATTGTTTGTGTTGCTGTTAAAATTGCCAAATTTATAATGAAGAATATTCTATCTACATGTCTGAGTAATATGTCATGCCAAATAGACCAATAATATCAATACAAATTTACTTGACAGGTACTGCTGTCTTGTTTTTCCATTTTTGTGTCCACTTTCTCACACTATTCTGACTGTTTGGGCGTGTTGGTAAGACATGACTAGTAATGTGTAAGTGCATAGGCAGACAAGGGGGTGTCCGACATAGCGCTCATGTGTATCACGTGTTCTCTGTTCTCGCCTGGTTGTGCCCTTGAACATAATCTCTAGCACTGCTTAGCATGAATGAATACTTCCCCAACATTCAACACTACTGCAGTAATAAACGCACTGAATAGACATTGTTTCCTTGGCGTTATTCTCTGAAAATTCTGGTTGATGTGATCAAGTGCTGTGATGCAAGTGAAGAGTTCGACAAAAGCTCGCCTGGTCAGGTAGCATGTTACACTTGAAGGGCCAGTAAACAACCACGAGGTCCAAATATTGGGATGAACAGAAATGTGTGCACTTTTGCTTTGTGAACATGCTTCCGCAAGATTTTTGCGAATACGTGCTATTATAAGGAAGTTGCAGGGGTTAGGACAATCGTTTCAGCTGGTTTCAAATTCTCACGCGGCCTCGCCATCCTTCTCCGAATTGGGGAGGGGTATGTGTATCCCTTCGTCGCAACGATGCCCACTTCCTCAATGTAATGCAACATCAGCGACTACTAGATTGCCGTGCAGCCAATGACCGTGCAAAGCTTCCTCCTCGTGCGCACGTGTCATAGTGGCGCGGGGAGGCAGCGTGGTGCGAGAGAGGTATGCACCCTTCCTCTCGTGGTAAAGTGGCGAGACGACTCTTCATCTCGGAGGTTTTGGTTTTGGTACCACTAGTCCTCTGGCTCTACAAAACAGCAGAGGGCAACACAGGAAAGTGAAAATGCGTACTGCCCGGCCAAAACTGCATTACCGCAAGGCCAAGACGGTGTTTCACAGCGTAAAGGGTCAATCGACAAGCTCAGTGCCACATCAAGTTGCTCATGGGCGAGTTGCATCACCGCGCGTACAATGAGGGATTGGTCAGACGTAGGAAAGAACCGCGGGAATTGTTTTTAAAAATGGAGGGTCTGCGCGGTGCTGTAATATTCAGAAAACGTGATCACCGCGGTCTACTGTAGTATATTAGCGAGCCCGTTTAGGGGTTGTAAAAAAAAATTCGCAGCCTGTTTACTGGCCCTTTAATGCGAACACGTCCGCTGCGTTGTGAACAAGAAATTTGTACAGGTTTTGAAACATCAGAACTGTACTTTTTGACTTGGTCAGTGATCATAATTTTTCTTGAGTGCGCTATGCAGCGGTATATTTTGTGTGAACCAATGGTACATGACAATTTGTTAAGATCACCTAGCAAAAATGCCTGTAGGTACTACTCCTAATGATTGAAGTGTCACATGCTAACATATTCTTATTTATGAGGAGGACTTCCGTTGTTTCTTTTCCCTATGCAGTGATGGCACAGTGTACCTGAAGTCATCGTGCTACCGAAGCAAGAAAAAAAATGCAGCTTCATATACAATCTTTGTCACAATATCTTCAGCAGACGGTTCCATCAAAAATGCTGAGTGCCGTTGTGCGGCAGGCCGCAGTGCCTGCAATCATGCCATGGCTGTTCTGAGGACTGTTTCACATAATCAGTCAAGGGGCTTCACTGTGGCCCTTTGCAGATCACATGCACAAGCCTTCCACAAAAATGGCGTGTACCACGAAGCGCAAATTTGCATGGCATGCCTTTACAGGCAGTGAATTGGAGGGCAGTGCGAGAAGGCGGCCTTGACTCGCCACTCAGTGTTCGCCTCTACGACCCAAGGGGAGTTTCGCGAACATTGGATGAACAGAAAGCTGCTGAAAGACAATTGGCAGAAGAAATCCTAAAAGAAGATCCTGACAGCGAGTTCGCGAAAGGACTTCTGGAAGATGACAACCATCCGTATGAACGTACAAAATGGGGTCTGGCATCAGTACTTGCTCCGCTGTCATACCAACAGCCCTTGCTGCCATTCGGGTTTGATGTTGTTGTTAAGAACATTAACAGTGCCTCAATCAAGAGCTCCAGCCTTCCAGAAACTCATCAATATTTTAGCAGCTGTGACTCGTGGAAGCTGCCAGCTGCATTGCAAGACAACATTATCGTCAAGGTAAACAAAACAATTTATGTGATCGCATAACAGTTGGAAATGTCCAGGTTGCCATATAGCTTTATTTATAAAGATGTTTGCAATGTGTATTACTAGCATATTTGCCAGTTCCCTTTACTATGATCAAAATTCCGGCCCCCTAACCCATTTACTTCTCATATCGTCTTGTCAGTCTTTTATCGCTTCTACAGAGGTAATTTTCAGCCGGTTAATTATTACTTGCCCCTAGTGACTACTTCAAGTAATTGGGAAGGGGAAATTTATGCATGCAATATTTGTAGTACAAAGAAAAGGTGGAAGAGAGTTAGCAAGAATGTGTAGTGTAAATGAGCAGTTTCTTTTTTCTTTCAGTTGTAAGTTTCTGCCCATTGTTTACCATTTTGACAACGTAGAGCGTCATCTTTCAAAATATTTGCCTGTTCCATGGACTGAAAATTTCTCTATGAGAAGAAATTGGTAAAAACAGGGCTAACAAGGTCTGCCTATTTTATTCTATTTGTTGAATTGCTGTGCCAATTGCTTTTAAATGTAAACAGACAAACAACTCAAACTGGGATGAGGTCAAATACCCAGGACAGCACATCCTGCCTTGTATGTCTGTGACATGGCCTTCTCACCCACATTGTATGAAAAGAAGGCTAACAAAGTCAACCTATTTTATTCTGTTACTGGATTTGATGTGCCACTTAACTGTTTTCAAACACAATTAACTCAAACTTAGATGAGGGCAACACCCAGGACAGCACTTCCCTGCCTTGTATGTCTTTGCCTCCTTTTCCCTTGTCTAGTCCGCACTCTTTATCTTTTACCAATAATAACCAATGGGCAAGGCTTAGCATGTTAATTACATGAATTCTAGAGTTAGTAGTGTGCGGCCTGTGTGATCTGCCTCTTATGTTCTTAAGTTCGTGCTCCTCACAGTACCGGCTGCATGATTGGGAATTGGATCTATGGGTTTTCCAGTGATGTTCCGTGCAGGGAATTTTCCTTTTTCAGGGAATTTTCGACAGTCATATTGGATGAAGGGGGAAAAAGGGAATCTTCGCGATATTGCAGGGAATTTTGAGGGGCGGCGAAATTTTTTATAACGATCAAAAGACTGTAGACATGAGGCTTTCGCATGTCGCAATCGTTTCTGGCGCATGTAGCGCGCCAAACCACAGCCTCTAAGGTTCGCTTTTAAAGACCATAGTCTTTAAAAACCAAGTCAATATATATTGACTGGGTTTTAAAGACCCAGTAAATATTGTCACATTCGCCTACAATTCCTCTCGACACGACACCGCTGGGTTTTCTCCATTTGTTCTTTTGTTCGGCCGCGACCCTGCGCTACCTTTCGACACGCTGCTGCCGACAGGACTAACTTACACGTCGAAGTACGCTCGGAAGCAATAACGAAGGCCCAAGAGGCGCGCCAAGTTGCTCGACGACGACTAGCGGACTCGCAGGACAATCACAGGCGCGTATATGACGCTCGCCATCGTGACGTTCACTACGCACCCGGTAGTCTAGTCCTGCTTTGGTCCCCCCTGACGCCGCGTTGGACTTTCGGAGAAGTTACTCCCACGCTATTCAGGCCCATACCGCATCTTACGTCAAGTGACCGACGTCACCTACGAAATCGCCCCTACTGATCCCGCCGTCGTCCACCCTCGTACTGACATAGTGCATGTGACCCGGCTCAAGCCATATCATTCGCCTGCCTCCTGATTAGCACCGGGTCGGTGCTCCAGCCGACGGGAAATTATGTAACGGGCTGAAGAGGACGACGAGGAGGATTGGAAAGAAGACGACGTGGACAGACCCTGCGAGCTGAGCGCCATCTTGTCAGCCACTGAATTTATTGTGTGTGTCGATAGTAAAGAGATTCTCCCCGTAACAATATATATTCTAGTCACTTCACATTTATTTATTTTTTTTCTTTACGGTAGTTTGCAGAACCGTTCCTAATCAAGTCAATAAAATGTTAAATACCACCACAAAAGCTTGTTTTATTGCACAATATTTAGTCACCATTATTGAAAAGTTGACGTGCTTTTTGTACAAAATGTGGTGCATATAGATACAGAGCGTCTGCTAGGCACATTAATGTACGCCACGTCACTCAGTAACAAAAAAAACAAGAATAATAAACTTTTCTTCTTATGCAGTGGCCGTGTGCATGAGCACGTACAGCATTCCTTCCGCATCGCATACCGCTTAAAGCGAGCTCTAAGGTAGCTCCTTCGGAGTATTAAAAGCCGATCTCAGAGGCGATGCTTTGAGGTGGGCAGGAAAGAAGAGAAAGCGATGGGAAGAGCCTGAAACACGTCGAACACTATATATATATATATATCTATATATAAAAACTTTTTTTTGTGCAGGGAAATATGCGGGGATTTTTTGGCGATGTATGCGGGGGAAAATGCCGGAAATGGGGAATTTTCGGGCCTCGGAAAGGGAATTCTTCTGTCTAGGACGGAACATCACTGGGGGTTTTCATATGTAATGTATCAAGAGCTTTTGCTTAGTACAGCTTGCCTGAGAGAAAGGAAGATTGACTGGAACAACCCTTTGCCACTGTACACTGGTGAAGAAAGAAAAAATCGAGACAAAAATATACGAAACTTTGAATAGTCTGTACAGATTACTAATTCACCGTGGTCTCATAGATGTTGAGCAGAGCACACAGAAGTGATGGTGACTGAATGGAACTGCTCGTAAATTAATCTGAATGAAAGTGCACAAATAAATTGTTCAAAACAGTCCGCACACTTACTCAAAAGCCTCGGCAATGAATGACCTGGGCATCAGAAAAGAACACAAGTCTCGCACTATCTAAAAGGTCGTTGTGGGCTTGTTCCTTCAATCTAATAATGTCAGCAAGAACACCAGAAGCCACTTAGGTAATCACTGTGCAAGCTGTGCCTGCTTGCCATTTTTTGACATTACAGATATCGTGTTCTCGAACAAAAGAAAGGCTACTTTGGAATTCTTGTGATCTTAACATACGTTCATGAACTCGGATGACTAAGCTTTTTATTAGTTGCTTTGTCCAGTATACAAATGAGTCCTTTTTAAGGCAGGAAAGCATTCCTGCTTTCTGCTTTTTTCTGTCACTTTTTGTCTGTGTTTTTCATCATGTATGATAGCTGTTTTAAGCTATTTATTTATGAAATCTGAATAATCTTTTGGCTGTGAGTAGCACTAATGACCATCCCCTTCTCTTGTGTGGATTTGGGACCCATGAAACCACAGCGAAGATACCTGACGAGCACATGTATCCATAAGGAACCATAGGGCACAGTCAACTCTGTTTATTATTCTGTTTTTCAAGCAGCACACGGTTGATAGTCTGACTCGGACACAATGAAATAAATGTAATTACTATTTACATGTACACATGCAGAATTTTCAGAAGCTGTGCATCACTCCGGAAGAGGCGCGGGTCCTTGAAAGGAACACACGTGGACAACGGAATAGCACAAAGTGGCAGGGATGAACGCAGTTTCCGCGTGACAGCTTCAAATTTCGGCATCATTGCAAGCCGAAGTGAATGGACATTGAAGGGACTCCGTGGATTGGCTATGCGCAAGGACTTGTCACGTGTTCCAGCTATAAGGTAGGCCTTACGCTCCTCAGTAGGGCACATGACTTTTCCATTTACCACTAGTCTTAGAAGTTCCATATGTTTCAAATAGAAGCTGGATGCTAAGCGCTAAAAACTGTCATTCGAGGCTTGTATAAGAGCGAAATTCAGTTTCTTGTGCTTAATAGGCAAAAATATTAAGAATGCCCTCTATTTCTATGAAAACTAACTTGTCCACAGGTTCAGTGCTCTCAGGCATTGCAGTGCACTCACCTGAAATAACTGTTGACGGTTCTTTCAGTACCTATAACCCAGAATTTTGGTCAGAGACAAGCTGAAGTGCGCACTGACTATCAGCAACAAGTCCACTGGGGTAGAAAATTCCTGAATATCCCTAATGAATCCCACTTTCCAGGTCATTGTAGCACCCTATTATCAAGTTTTAATGTTAGCTAAAACATGAAGTGAGTGCATGACTACCCACCAACAAGCGTATTGTCACATAAAGACTTCAGCCCTTCTTATATCGATGCCCTCGTTTGCTCTGAATCTGTTGCTTATAGCCATTACACTGCCAAAGTGTTTGTTTTGATAATTGGTTGCCTTCAGTAAAGTTCATCAGTGAGTAACACTATAAACAATATAATGCTCAGTAAAAACACAGAAAAAGGCTCTTTTAGGCTGTGATAATCTAATATAAATAGTGCCTATTTCAGTGATTGTGATATTACTGAAATATACATTTATGAGCACAATAGAAGTCCCACTAATATAAAACCGAAGGAAACAAACGGCATTTTGCCTAAACTTCCAGTTTCTTGTTATCGCATGTCATAACCCTGTATAACTTATTAATCTCTCAGAGCCTACAAGAGAGCTACGAGTTGTTGTGTACCGCCTTGCTGGTAATTTTCATTTGTATTGTAATCCAAGGTACATTGTGCTCAATGTCTTGCAGCTCACAACCACATTTAAAGGGCCAGCAAACAGGCTGCGACTTTATTTTACACCCCCCAAACAAGCTCGCTAATTCGTACAGGAGACCGCGGCGATCACGTTTTCTGAATATTACAGCGCCGTGCATACCCTCTATTTCGAAAAACAATTCTCGCGCTTCTTTCCTACGCCTGACCAATCCTCCTTGTACGCGCAGTGACGCCAACTCGCCCATGAGCAAATTGACGTGGCACTGAGCTTGTCGATCGGTCCTTTGCACTACGAAAAAGCATCTTGGCCTTGTGGTAATGCAGTTTTGGCCGGGCAGTCCACATTTTCACTTTCCTGTGCTGCCCTTTGCTGTTTTGTAGAGCCCGAGGACTAGTGGTATTGCCAGAACGAAAGCCTCCGAGATGAAAACTCGTCTCGCCACTTTACCACGAGGGGAAGGGTGCATACCTCACCACTCTCGCACCACGCTGCCTCCCCGTGCCGCTGTGACACATGCGCACGAGGAGGAAGCCTTGTACGGTCATTGGCTGCACGCCAATCAAGTAGTCGCTGACGTTGCATTACATTGAGGAAGTGGGCATCGTCGTGACGAAGGGTCACGCCTACCCCTTTCCATGGCGGAGAAGGATGGCGAGGCAGCGTGAGAATTTGAAACCAGCTAACCCCCTGCAACTTCCTTATTATAGTACGTATTCGCAAAATTCTTGCAGCAGCATGTTCGCAACGCAAAAGTGCTCATATTTATGTTCATCACAATTTTTTGGACCTCGAGGTTGTTTACTGGCCCTTGAAAGAAGTAACAAAAATGTGCAGTGTAGCACTTTCCATGCTTGGGCGCAGGAGAGTATTGCTTTGGCTAGTTTTTTTTAATTGTTTAGGAGATGGTGTGTGAAGCAGTATGAAGGACACGGAAATACTGTCTTCATTGTTTCCATGTGCACTGTCCTGCTTTGCTCTATGTAGAACTAGAGATTTATGTGAAACCAGTGAAGTTTTATTGCTGCCTAGCTTAATTTCATTTCTAAGAAAGTGAGAGTGAGAAAATTAAAAATAGTAGTTTTGTTGATTTCCTGAACGAGATTTTTTTTAATGCGTGTGGTGAATTGCTTTTGAATTGCCTGTCTCTGTTGCCTTGCATGTAGGGGCTGTGGCTTAGTCAAGCTGCCTATGGCACCTTTTTTCTGTAGCTCCCCTGTCCTTGTATTTTTTGAGGCAGAAATCGATAATTATTATTATTAGTTCTTGCAATGTCTTGCAAGTAACGTCTTCCTCTTCACGGAATCCAGTGGGAGAGGCTATAGTGTAAAATCTGGTTGCATAATAACAAAGAAAAACAACTTGTTTCCTTTGGTTTCCAAATGAGAGTACAATTTTGGCACTTAAAACTGCAGGTATGGTGTTGCAAATGAGCCCCTCGCTGCAGAACGCTACCAGGATGTGATGCGAGGCCTTGGACATGAATGCACGGTGCACCCTTTTGGCCTGTTGGTCAACCCTGAAGCTCTCTGGCTTGGTGCTTCCCCTGACGGATTAATCTACGATCCAGCTGAAGTGAAGTCGCGGGGCATACTTGAGATTAAATGTCCATATTCTTTGCGTGAAAAAAGTTTAAATGACCTGAATTCTGCAGAGTTTTGCTGTGATATTACAGAAACCGGTCCAGTTCTGAAGAGCACGTTTACTATCAGCAAGTTTGGGTCAGATGGCTATTTCCCAGCTTGCATGACTCTGCGCATATAGTAAATGTTTTCATTTTGCATTTTGTATTAAACGCGAAGAATTTCTTTGCGTACTGCAGGCACATTGAGCGTTTCTATCTACGCATCTATCTATCTATCTAGCCGCCTAGGTCTCCGTGCTCTCGTGATCACCCCTTTAACTTAAGGTAGACCAAAATTAGTGTAGGAGGATCAGATGGTCTGACGAATATGACTCGCTGGTTTTGACGTGAGCAACATGACCATCCCGTTGCGTACGTAGTCAGACCCTTTTCTCCAGACGCGTAAGGCGCATACCCATATACTACGGGCCAAGGTATGCGTGTATGCGCCACAAATGATTGGCAGTTTATAGCTACCCAGGAACGGGGGAGAACCGACAGTGATAATTTTGACGTGAGAGCGTTAAGAAAAAAACTGACATCGTCAGCGTTGACCCAACGAATTAAAAAAATTAATGACAGGGTCCCAGCGGGAATCGAACCCAGGCATTCTGCGTGGCAATCAAGTTTTCTAGCACGGAGCCACACCAGGTCTCGGAACTGTTTTTGAAACAGACTCTAATTTTTGTGAAACATCAGTTGTGGTTACAGTGTCTGCTATCTAATTTTATAAACATTACTTATGTACTCCTATGATACAGCCGTCACGATGGGTTAACGTCAATTAAAGCCACTGGAACGGGAAAATTACCGCGACCGTCCGGCCCGCCGCCATACTTGGTTGCGGCTGAGCAGTGTTGATTTTAAGCCTGTTCTACGCATTGCGTGCGCTTCTGCAGCCCCGAGTAAAGCCCCGAATGAACCAACTTATTAGGAAAGAAATAGCGACAGTTTTCACTTGCCTGCACGCACACGCACGCGTAATAACGCGATAAACAAATGCGAACTGCGTGGCATTTACGCACTCCGCTATCGGCATTTATTAAATGAGATGCATTTCTTAGCGATCTCCAACGCCTATGAACATATCTATCTATCTATCTATCTATCTATCTATCTATCTATCTATCTATCTATCTATCTATCTATCTATCTATCTATCTATCTATCTATCTATCTATCTATCTATCTATCTATTTTCTAGCCGCCTACGACGACTCTGTGCTATCCTGGCCGTTTCGTTAATGGGATATATACCCAAATTGCTATGGCATAACATGACTGTATGAAGAATATAAATGGCAGGTCATCACATCAAAATCATACCAACTGCGTGTGGTGAACCACATTATTTACACGCCAATGTCTTGGTGCTCTTGCGGCCGCTTTATTCACTTTAATATACCAGAATTGGTGTGACGTGACAAGAGTTTATGACGAACTTAACTGACAGGAATGCGCAAATCATGACACGCTTTTGATGTATAACATGGTTTACATGACGTGGTCTTTGTTTCTCACGGCCGTTTTCCTTAGATAAATGTATGCCAAAATTGCTATGACGAGATATATCTGTATGACAAACGTAAATGACAGGTGAAAATCATGACTTGCATGTCACGTACGGCATGACTTACTGATTGCCACGCCCATGGGGTGCTCCCGGAAACCAGCGCCCCCAGCGTGATACCAGTACGTTTTCTGGCGCTGGATCGCACTGGGAACACTGGTACACGCTGGTATTCACTGGCACTTCGGTGAGCACACTGGGACAGAGCTGGGTCGCACTGGTAGGGGCGTTGGCTTGGCCGCTGTGACGCTGGCGCGTACTGGGAAGCGCTGGAAACGCTGGAATTTTCACTGGAGTGCGCTGGTGCACACTGGAGCCTGCACTGTTTCTTCCAGTGCGGCATGCACGTTTCTGTAGTGTGTGCGGCGGAATGTTTCGGTATCTTCGAATATAGAATGTTTGATTCGATGGTACCAATGGATGCTACCCTAACAGGCAGGCCCGTAGCCAAAGGTAGTAGCCTTGAAAAACACCAATTTTTTATTATTTTTCCTAGGTAAACGCCCCCTTCCATCCGAATTTCGAGGGGGAGGCCCGGGCCCCTAGCCCCCCCCCCCGGCCAGGGGCCTGCTAACAGGTCCCAAACATTTTCACAACTTCTAGCTTGGCAGAGAAAGAGAATGATAAGCGCAAGACATTATATACTATATGCGAAATCAGCGTCATTTTTATTTTTCCCTTTGGAATGCAGAAAAAATTGCGTTAATAACACAAAGGAGCCAACGCTGATTATTTTGCTTGTTAGCTTGCTTTTTTTTTTCTTATTCACGCAGATTCAATAACGGCGTTAATTCTTGCGGAGAACGTAGCAGCGATGAATGCACGTTTTGTGCATGCGCCGCGCATATACCAGTCTGGCATCAGGGATGGGTTGTTGTAATGATTACATTTTGCAGTGTGTATAAGTCTGGAGGCGCCGGTCCTACCAGAAACAGCAATTCGTTACATCGCCGCACAGTTGGCGAGAAGCAATTGAGCTCTGGCTTCGCACCCCCACCCAACGGAGGCCAGAAAAACAGCCGCCGTTCGATATCAGCACACACCGGAAACGCATCTCTGGCACTGTTTGCCCTTCCACTCACTTCAGCTGAACTTTAGTTAACCATTAGAAAGGTTCCGAAGCTTGAATGCAGAAACTTCAACCATCGCAACTCAGCTGCGCCGAGACCGGTCCTACCCAGCGAGACTCCCAGCGAGCGTTAGGCCTAGTGTGTCGGCCGTGTCCCGCCGTCTACATGTTACCGGCGCTTCGCGCTTTAAGTACACGCCATTCTAAAGCGTAAGGATGACTGTAAAGTACAGTTTGGACATTAGTTAACCTAAATGAACCATTTTTCCTTGTTTACGGTGTCCGCACAAGGAGCGATGACCATCGAAGCGACGCGCTTTCAGCAACGCACACAAGCTGAAACCGAAAGCTGCCGGCCGCGCTACCGGTACTTCTCGTGACTCTTATGTAAGAACGCATAATTGTCAGTCGGTAATTTGGTACGCCTTAGTGAACTAACATAGTGACATATTCCTTTAGCGCATTGTATTTGTATTTATTTGAGCGGTTTCTTAGTTATAGGTATCGATAGAACTGCAAATCTGTACATTGGCACGCCCGCTGTACTGGCGTATCGTCGCTTGCGCGATAACACCACTCAATACTCAATCATGTACGCACCTGTTTATCGAACTAGTCATCATAAAACCTCTGTAAATGTTGACCAGTAGCAAGAGCGAGAAACGGCTATTAAAAAAATCGGCAGTAACAGCCAGCAAACAGTGCCTGCTCTAGGCGTATTTCATATTTTTCATAGTTAACATGTGAATTCTTAAAGAAACTTGGCGTTCTTGCCATTATCGGCATGTCATCCGGTACCGGCCGCCGTTCGTTTGTGTCTAATAAAGACGCAGTTGTTATTTGGAAAGGAAGATCGCGTCTATCGTGACTGTGCGACATGTAAACATGAAGCCGAACCGTGTGTTTGTTGGTTAAATAGTTGTTTTACGTGCAGCTAAGCATGTTCCGGCGTGGCGTAGTGGGTAGAACACTCAGTTCGGAATCAGGAGGTGGCAAGTTCGAATCCTGACAGGTACTTTTTTTTTTTTCATATGGCTTTTTTTTTCTTTTTTTTATTGCGTTAATGCGTTCTCTATCACTTCTTTCACTAATATATTTATTTATGGCACATAGGCACCGCTATTTCAAGCTGTAGAGCCGTATTGCGCGGGAGTACCAGCGCCTCCCAGTAAAATGCCGCTCCAGCGTCCCAGTATCCAGCGCGATACTGGGCCCCTAATCCGGCATGGCACTGGACGCTGGTACCCAGCGGCGCTGGGTTTTGCGATAGTTGATCATTAGCTTGATATATACCAAAATTCATATTGCATGACGTCACTGTAAAACGGACATAAATAACAGGTGTTAACATGAAAAGCACAACATGCATGTCATGTACAGCATGATTTATATCATGCTGTACATGACATCCATGTTGTGCTCGTGGTCGGTTCGCAGTCTTAATATAAACCAAAATAGGTATTGCAAATGAGTTCTGCGGAATCCCGCAAGGTCGCGGAAGGGTTAAGAAAGGGGAAGACAAACGGGTGGCTCTCCATTTTCCCTTTCAAAATTGGTATTGTGTCGCTTGACTGTATGAACAACATGGAGGACAGTTGGTAACATGAAAATAATGGCATGTATGTCATGTACTGCATGATTTACATGCCACGCTCATGGGGGACCTCGCGGCCGATTGGCTAGATTGATATTCACCAAAATTGGTAGTGAGTGAGATGTTTATACGACGAACATGACTAAAAGCTGAATATGTGAAATTCACGACGTGCATTTCATGTACAGCATGATTCACATGCCGCGCTCATGGTGTGCTCGCGGCCGGTTGGCTGGTTTGATATTCACCAAAATTGGTACTGCGTGAGATGACTCTATGACGAACATGAATGACAGGTGTTGACATTGACAGGTGTTGACAGGTGTCCCAATAAAACATAACCTTGCGGCCAAGTCATTCCTTAAAAACTAAACTCATCACAGAAACACTTGCACCAGTATCTATCAACGCCATCGTCGGAACATCGTCAACAAGTACATGAACCTTATTTTGAAGCATAGAAACTGGTGGAGGCATACTTTGGTGAAAATCGGTACGTCCAGCGACATCGCCTCCGTCGGCCGCGCCAGCTAGTTTTCCTGTGGCGGAGATGAAAGCCGTGGCTGAGGCCGTGGATATGGCGACCGGGGCTGACGCGTGGTAGGCGGCGTTAAGCTGCGCACAGACCCGGGCGAATCACTCCGCATGTTCGGCCGGTAGGCGTGCCGCTCGTCAGTTGGGTTGGGAGGCCAGTAGGTGTAGTCGGGCCGTTGGCTTCGCCGTGCGGACGTTGCGGATCGCTCAGGAAATGTCGTACGCGGACGACGTCACATTGGGCAAAACCGGGCGATGTGTCCACGAACACCGCACTGGTAGCAGACGGGCCGTTCACGAGGCATAGGGAACGTCGCGGGGTGTTCCCACTCAGAAACAGAAGGAGGCGAACGGCTGTTGTAGCTGTTGCAGCTGTTGTTGTTGCCGGAGGCATACGGCTGCTCGACATAAGAAGTCGGTGGTGGAGCTCTTAGCTGTGGACCGCGGTTGGAATAGCTGCGCTCGTCGAAACTTGCAGCATTAATGCTTGCGGATGGTGTATCGAACTGCGGGTCTCGGGCATTCACAGGTGCAGAAACCTGGCGACGAAGTTCCTCGCGTACAATGAGGCAAATTGTTGAAGAAAGATCAGCCGGTAATGTGTCGTTGCAAACATCGACAGTGGCGACCGTCGTGACATTGGCCAGGCGTCCAAACTTCGAAGTGATGCGGCGAGTCTTTAGGGCCTCAAAGGTTCGACAGAGCTCAATCACATCGGCCACAGATTCAAGACCTTCCTTGCCGATAAGGAAGTGGTAAACGTCTTCCGCAATTCCTTTGAGAATGTGGCCCACCTTCTCTTCTTCGGTCATGTTGGCATCGACAGACTTGCGCAATTTTAGGACCTCTTCAATGTACGTTCTGCAAGTCTCACCAAAGACTTCAGCTCTCTGCGACAACATTTGCTCTGCGCGTTTCTTCGTTGCAGGGTCGCCAAAGCATTTCTTGATCTCCTCCACGAATTGATCCCATGTTGTCAAAGTGTCCTCGCGGTTCTCGAACCATACTAACGCAGTCAAGTCGAGAAATAGACCCACGTGAGATAACTGGCTAGCGGCATTCCAGCCATTGGCTCGGCTCACCCGTTGATAGTGACTGAGCCATTCCTCCACGCCATCGCCATATTTCCCTGTGAAGGTGCGTGGATCTCTGTAGTGGTAAGGCGAAGCCCTCGCGGACGGCTGCTGGATGTCTCCGTCCGAGCTCGTCTCTTGAGGTAGTGGTGCCAAGCCCGCTAGTCGACAGCTGCGACGAAGCTCGTACTGTTGCGGTTGCGTCGTTAGTAGACGGTTGCCCTCCGGTGTCGCTTGGCCGTAGCTGGCTTACACAGCACCTCCACCACAATTGTGACGCTGGAACGCCTTTATTAGATGCGAAGCAGCTATTTGACTTGGCTGTGTAACGCTGTCCCTCCGCGCGCACGGACGAACGCGCCGCAACGCGCGCCCCTCGCCGCAGGTGTTGGAGCGGTGCCAAGTAGGTCACGCCACAGCTGCGCGTTGACGTCACGCTCCCCTCGCAGTGCGCGCTGACATCACTCTCTCCCTCGCCTGCCGCGCGCTCGCCGGAGCGCCCTCAGCTGCCGCCTGACGCGCAACGACAAGACCTACGCCAGCCATCGCTTCAAACGAATCTTCCAGCGCTCACCGCAGCACCCGCGTTAGCGCCGTTCAACCCGTGACGCCACCCATGCGCAACGCTGCTGCTTCGCATCCCATCAGGATTCCCTTCGGGATGATGGTGTAAATTTTTACAGTATGGAGACTGATTGCGAGAGGTATAGCTGAGGGCGAAAAAGCAGTTGACCGGGCGCTCGCTAGCCAGTGCCGCCTCGTCCTCGTCCTCTTCATCC